>LR738712.1:335783834-335855630 GCA_902687465.1 Secale cereale
CCCCCCCCACATCAGCGCAGATCGTGGGGAAACGCAACCGTCGGAGGAGTTACTACGATAAAAAGAATCCAACCCTGCTGCACGCGCACCGTTCTGGGCCTAGCCCAATAACGCGTTGCGCTTATGAATGACCCAGGCCCAGGGGCTCCTATCGGTGTACAAAAGTAGGGGCTCTCTTTTTTACCCTTTACTTGTGCACGCGCAGTCAGAGCCACGCCTGTGACCAAACATAACATAGCAGAGAAGGGAAGCCAGAGACGTAGAGTTACCAGAACAACGGCAAGATGGCGGCACGAGAAGACCAAGCAAGGAGACAGGCTCTCCCCTGGCAAGCACTCTTGCCGAGGCGGCCTGCGCACCCCGGGCGAGAGCTCTTGCCGGAGCGATTCGCCCAAATGCCTCCCTCGCGGCCTCCCTTGGGCCTAAGAACTCCAACATCGTCAGCAACATTGGAGCCAAGGCTCGGGAAGCGCCCACGTGATGGTATGCAGATCTTTGTGAAGACAAAGGTCTATGGCTCCCAAGATAAGAACCAGAGGACATGGCGATCGCAAGGCTCCTTGTCGAGGACGCCCACGAGGCCCCGGCAAGGCTCCTTGTCGAAGACACCCCGGAGCCCCGGCAAGCCTCTTGCCGCGGATGCTCACGGAAGCCCCGGCAAGACCCTTGCCAAGAACAGAAGCAAGATTGCGGCAAGCCCTTGCCGCCCTGTCGCCGCACCAGCTCGGCGGCCGACCCGCTCGCCCAGGTAGGCACCCACGTGGCAATACATGGTTCCTGGGCCAGCTAATCAATCACATGCGTGGTAGCATGCAGTTCTTCATGAAGACCCTACCACCAAGCCACCTCAGCTACCTGTCTCACTGACCTGGACGCGCGTCACGACCAGACAGAGCAGCCACGGACAGGACAGGCTTCTTTTCCATCCCCGATAAAGTAAATAGACACCTAAGCAGCGTATTTAATGCGTCTTGTCCCGTAGTGGCATGGGATAAGCCTATACACCGTACACCTTTCCACCTCCTGTGTGCAACTCTGGCAGCCACTTCTAGACTACAAAAGGAGGCCCGCGGCATACTAAAGGAGGATTCGGATCCTGGAAAGCTGGACAGGAACCGTAGCTAGCTCAAGAACTCAAGAACACTCAAATAAACACCAAAGCAAAACTAGGGTATTACGCATCCTCGCGGGCCGAACCTGGGTAAACGATTGCTATGCTCACTCTTAGACCCTCTCTTTGCACAACCTCGCGTCCGCCAACCGTAGAAGGGATTCCAGTGATCCCATAGGTGTCGTTTCCCCCAACATCTTTGGCGCGCTAGGTAGGGGGCGCAGTTGTGAAAATCTGATCTAGCAGTTAGTGTAGCGATTCTTCATTGCCATGGCTCCTAAGAAGAAGACGATCGCGGCGGTCGGTTCGTCTGGAGCCGAACGTCCCATTCCGGCGCAGGCCGGCGATGGGGTGGCCGCGGATGGGAGCCATGGAGCGACCCGCGAACACCCGCATCCTTCTAGCAGCCGAAGCCTGGCAAGCGGCGTCGTTCGTGTGCGAGACGACGAGCAGCACACCACCAAGTCCAAGGGCGGAGCTGGGACCTCCAAGAGCGGCGACATACCACGCATGGGCGACGCGACGACTTCCAAGACGCCCACGGCGCGTTCCTCCCAAGTTGTGTGTGATGAGCAGCGTCGCCACGCGGAGGACCCCGGGCGCCGCCTCGGAAAGAGCCCTGCGCATTAGTCACGAGATGCAGAAGATCTCCATGTTCGCCGAGGTGCTGGCGAGGATGGCGTGCAGCTGCGGGACCATGATAGAACTCCTTCTAACATGGTTAGAAGTCGCAGTGCGTCTCGATCCACGCAGCCCTCCCCACCACCCATGCCAGTGGAAGCCTTAGTGCGCGCAGTTGCTCCTCCACTTCCCCCCTACTTTGGAAAAGCTCGACGAGTGGAGAGCTACCGTTCGTAGCTTCGTTGCCATCGCCAACAAAGATGAACCTCGGCCGGTGGGGCCTTCGGGCCGACGCTTTGTCGAGCCACCGCACGCCAGCGGTGGAAGGATCGGAGGCGCCGCAGCCATGGTGCATTCTCCTCCTCCTCGCCAGCTACCACGTGTACCGGCCCGTCGGGACGACACTTGCAACGACATATCCATAGCGTCATCTGACCCACGGACCCACCATGATAAGCGCCAAGTTCTTTGAGAGCATGCCCACGAGGACGCTTGAACCACCATCGAGCGCCGGCGCGAGGCATGTCACCAGTCGAATAGGCGGGCAGTGCCTACTATAGATAACCCAGCACCGGGAGGCTCTGGAGGCTTACCTTACAAGGTAGGGTGTCCGGCCTTTACCCGTGAGGTTTGGCGTTTCCAGTGGCCCACCCACCATACCTTCAAGCCCGACATAAGCGAGAATTACACTGGCAAGATTCACCCGTTAGAGTTCCTCAGCATCTACACCATCGCGATGCAGGTTGCTGGGGCGCGCGACAACAAGGTGCTTGCCAGTTATTTCCCGTTGGCACTTAAACCCAACGTCATTTTATGGTTGATGCACTTGCCGACGGATTCCATTTCTTCCTGGTCGGATTTGTGCCATGAGTTTGTTAGCGCTTTTACGGGAGGCCACCAGGCTCATGGCCAAGCAAGCGATTTGCATGTCATCCCCCAGAAGGAAGGTGAAAGCCTGCGCAAGTACATACAGAGGTTCAGCCGAGTGCAGTACAACATCCCAAACGTTCATCCTGCAGCCATCATCAGCGAGTTCCACCAGAACGTGCGCAACCGCAAGATGCGTGAGGAGCTGGCGATGAATAAAGTCAAGGATGTGGCCGAACTCTACGTTCTAGCCGACAGATGCACTCGGGCTGAAGAGGGAAGGAAGTACTCCGGTGAAGGCGCCATTGTGGAAACCGGTTCCTCGGAAGAAGACGCCGTCACCCCGACGAAAAAGGGTCGACGCCGCAATAGGAAACACAAGGGCAAGGCTGTGCTTGCCGTCGAGGGATCCGACGATGCCGGAACCGCCAAGAAAACCAAGGCAGACGACCCCAACAAAAAAATCGCCGGGTGTGTCGCCTGCCGGGCCTTGGCGGGCGCCGACAAGCCAGGAAGCTCTGACAAGTAGTACTGCAAGAGCCACCGCACCAAAGGCCATGACGTCTAGAACTACTGACATGTCGAGCAGCTCGCATAGAAGCAAAAAGACCGAACGGCGTGAAATTGAAGTGCATCCCCCGGGAGGAAGGACTAGAGCTGTTGGTAGAGATACATGGAGGCATATGTGGCTCCCACATAGGGTCAAGGGCCCTTGCCGGCAAGGCATTCCAGCAAGGTTTCTTCTGGCCCACTACCCTCCAAGATGCAACAACTCTAGTAGCGTCAGCACTTCCTGCTTAGCAAACCAACGCGTTGGCATGGCCTCCTCAGCACACTGACAACTTGGCACCACCTGCACAGAAACCCGACATAGCTTCAACGCATGGTCAGCAGTCCAATGCCTCTGCTCCTATAGCCTAGCAGTCTGTCATAGCAGCACCGCCGTCTCAGCGGTCCGGCATAGGTAAACCGTCTGCTAAACAATCCGTCCAAGCTTCACCGTCTGCTCGGCAGTCTACCTTGCAGGCAACCATACGTTTTGCCAGAAATGGTTCAAGTACCCAGAAGGAAGTGGCCAAAAAGGCTACACCCACGACCACAAGGAAGAGCAGCGGGAGAGTGAAGAGGAAAGAGAATGATTGCCTCTTACTTACAGCCCATAACCAAATTAACAGCAGCTTGTTTGAATCGGGGAGTAATATTATTTTTGATGGCATGGATGATTAAGAAATAGCTTTGCAGCTTGCTAAAAGCAATGCGTGCGTACTTGAATAATACAATTACGTCCATGGCTAGCCATTTCTTGTTGGCGAATAATTTGATGAGTGCAGCTCTAGTTGTCGCGAGTTACATGAATATTGCATGGATCAAATGTCAGCAGGTCATCATGCTTTGATAGTCCACTACTACACAGATCATTTCCGACACGATGCTGGTTCCATCAATGTGAGTTTCGAGGACTTACATCTCTTCTTTAACTTCAATGTGCTCGATGCCACTCTTGATAGATGCCTGATTTTGTAAGTTCTTAAAAAACTCTGATCAACTTCTCCATACAAGGTTGTAAATGATAAACAACTAACTACATTTTATTCCTCTTAGGGGATTGAACGCACATAGAAGAAAAAGGGAGATAGTATATTTCATAGATCCTGCATTAGCAAATGGCACAACAATACATGGTAAGGACCGATGGGACTGGGTCGTTAACACGGTCGTCCGTCTCTTCGAAAACACCTCCCATGCAGAATCATTTATGTGGCCATATCATGGCTGGTAAGTCGAGTAAACTACCACGCATACACTGATTGTCTTCCAGATTTTGACATAATTCATAAGTTCATGGCTTTCTTAATATGTAGCGATCAGTGGATATTGGTATTGATTGTTCCAAACAAGAACACAGTTTACTACATCGATTCTCTCAGAGAGTCAACAAACGCTCAAGATCTGACGCATCTTTAGCAATTCATTGATAGGTATTGAATTTTATGATGCTGAAATTAATTTGCATTCATATCTGGTTCAATAATTGATGTTGTCAAAATTCATCTTCATTTGCAGTGTGCTCGCATTGTGGAAAACTAAACCAGGGAACCAGTTCAAGAGGGAACTACCTCTGCAGCACGGGATCGTTTCTCCGGTAACACACCGAAATCCGTTATTTTTGGAAAATTTATCCAACAGTCTGCAAAAACCTTTTCTTACGCTAGTCAAATGTTCAAGCTTCTAAATAAACATATATCTATTTTGTCCAAATAAAAATAATACATCTAACACCGGTTAGGTTGTTCCTAACAGGGCAAATACATGACTAATTATGTACAAAAAAATTCAGTGTCCTCAGCAAGGAGCAGGGACCAACCTTTGTGGATACTATGTTTGCACACACATGATCTCCATCTACAAATCTGCTGATAGTTGTGACGACCCTCGTGAATTAGTACCAGTAAGTTATCTTAATTAATATCTTCTACTCCACTCATATGGAACATTCTGATTTTGAAAATACTGCAGCTCATCTTAAAACTGAGGACCCATGAACCGCTCCCGACTGGTGAATTGCTGATGGTTCGGAGATTTATCAGCGACTTCTTCCTGAATCACTACATCAATCCCATTGGTGGTAATGAAGATTTCAGCATGCGTTCTCCTAAAACATTGAGTAAGAGTTAGCCGCTAAACATATACGTAGGATCCATCGTTTTCCATCTATTGAGGTCTTCGTATTTCGTACACTACGATTAATTATGTAATCCATATATTGTTGGGGAACGTAGTATTTCAAAAATGTTTTACGATCACGCAAGATCTATCTAGGATAAGCATAACAACGAGCGGGGAGAGTGTGTCCACCTACCTTCGTAGACCGAAAGCGGAAGCGTTTAGTAACGCCGTTGATGTAGTTGAATGTCTTCGCGATCCAACCAATCAAGTACCGAACGCACGACACCTCCGCGATCTGCACACGTTCAACTCGAAGACGTCCCTCGTATTCTTGATCCAGTTGAGGCCGAGGGAGAGTTTCATCTGCACGACAGGGTGGTGACGGTGATGACGAAACTACTCACACAGGGCTTCGCCTAAGCACTACGACAATATGACCGAGGTGTGTAACTTTGGAGGGGGGCGCCGCACACGGCTAAGAAATCAACTTGTGTGTCTATGGGGTGCCCCCTCCCCACGTATATAAAGGAGGAAGGGAGGAGGAGGACGGCCTAGGGGGGCGCGCCAAGGGGGGAGGATTCCTACTCCTAGTAGGAGTAGGTTTTCTCCTTTCCTAGTCCAACTAGGAGAAGGGGGAAGGAGGATGGTGAGAGAAGGAAGGAGGGGGGCGCCGCCCCCTTCTCTTGTCCAATTCTTATTGGGACAAGGGGGGCGCGCGCCACCTCCTGGTCAGCCCTCTCTCATCTCCACTAAGTCCCATGAGGCCCAATACCTTCCCGGGGGTTCCGGTAACCCCCCGTACTCCGTAATTTATCCGATACGACCCAAACCACTTCGGTGTCCGAATATAACCTTCCAATGTATGAATCTTGATGTCTCGACCATTTCGAGACTCCTCATCATGTCTGTGATCTCATCCAGGACTCCAAACAACCTTCGGTACATCAAATCACATAAACTCATAATATCAATCGTCATCGAACGTTAAGCGTGCGGACCTTACGGGTTCGAGAACTATGTAGACATGACAGAGACACATCTCTGGTCAATAACAAATAGCCGAATCTGGATGCTCATATTGGCTCCTACATATTCTACGAAGATCTTTATCAGTCAAACCGCATAACTACATACGTTGTTCCCTTTGTCATCGGTATGTTACTTGCCCGAGATTCGATCGTCGGTATCATCATACCTAGTTCAATCTCATTACCGGCAAGTCTCTTTACTCATTCAGTAATACATCATCTCATGACTAACTTATTAGTCTTTTGCTTGCAATGCTTATTATGATGTGTATTACAGAGAGGGCCAAGAGATACCTCTCTGACACTCGGAGTGACAAATCATAATCTCGATCTATACCAACACCACAAACACTTTCGGAAACACCTGTAGAACATCTTTATAATCACTAGTTATGTTGTGACGTTTGATAGCACACAAGGTGTTCCTTCGGTAGTGAGGAGTTGCATAATCTCATAGTCAGAGGAACATGTATAAGTCATGAAGAAAGCAATAGCAAGAAAACTAAACGACTATTCTGCTAAGCTAACAGATGGGTCTTGTCCATCACATCATTATCCTAATGATGTGATCACGTTGATCAAATGACAACACATGTCTCTGGTTAGGAAAGTCAACCATATTTCATTAACGAGCTAGTAAAGTAGAGGCATACTAGGGACACTCTGTTTTGTCTATGTATTCGCACATGTATCAAGTTTTTGGTTAATACAACTCTAGAATGAATAAAAGACATTTATCATGATACATAAGGAAATATAAATAACAACTTTATTATTGCCCCTAGGGCATATTTCCTTCAGTCTCCCACTTGCACTAGAGTAAACAATCAAGATTACGTAGTAATGGTTCTAACATCCATGGAGTCTTGGTGCTGATCATGTTTTGCTCGTGGAAGAGGCTTAGTCAACGCATCTGCAACATTCAGATCCGTATGTATTTTGCACATTTCTATGTCTCCTTCCTTGACTTGATCGCGGATGGAGTTGAAGCGTCTCTTGATGTGCTTGGTTCTCTTGTGAAACCTGGATTCCTGTGCCAAGGCTATTGCTCCAGTGTTGTCACAAAAGATTTTCATTGGACCCGATGCACTAGGTATTACACCTAGATCGGATATGAACTACATCCAAACTCCTTCATTTGCTGCTTCCGAAGCAGCTATGTACTCCGCTTCACATGTAGATCCTGCCACGACGCTCTGCTTGGAACTGCACCAATTGATAGCTCCACCATTTAACAAAAATATGTATCCGGTTTGTGACATTGAGTCATCCGAATCAGTGTCAAAGCTTGCATCGACGTAACTGTTTATGGCGAGCTCTTAGTCACCTCCGTAAATGAGAAACATATCCTTTGTCCTTTTTAGGTACTTTAGGATATTCTTGACCACTGTCCAGTGATCCATTCTTGGATTCCTTTGGTACCTCCCTACTAGACTTATAGTAAGGCACACATCAGGTCTGGTACACAGCATTGCATACATGATAGATCCAATGGCTGAAGCATAGGGAATGACTATCATTTTCTCTATATCTTCTGCAGTGGTCGGGCATTGAGTCTTACTCAACTTCACACCTTGTAACAAAGGTAAGAACCCTTTCTTTGACTGATCCATTTTGAACTTCTTCAAAAGTTTATCAAGGTATGTGCTTTGTGAAAGTCCAATTAAGTGTCTTGATCAATTTCTATAGATCTTGATGCCCAATATGTAAGCAGCTTCACTGAGGTCTTTCATTGAAAAATTCTAATTCAAGTATCCTTTTATGCTCTCTAGAAATTCTACATCATTTCCAATCAACAATATGTCATCCACATATAATATCAGAAATGCTATAGAGCTCCCACTCACTTTCTTGTAGATACAAGCTTCTCCAAAAGTCTGTATAAAACCATATGCTTTGATCACCTCATCAAAGCGTATATTCCAACTCCGAGATGCTTGCACCAGTCCATAGATGGATCGCTGGAGCTTGCACACTTTGTTAGCACCTTTAGGATCGATAAAACCTTCTGGTTGCATCATATACAACTCTTCTTTGAGATATCCATTATGGAATGCAGTTTTGACATCCATTTGCCAGATTTCATAATCATAAAATGCGGCAATTGCTAACATCATTTGGACAGACTTTTGCATTGCTACGGGTGAGAAAGTCTCATCGTAGTCAACTCCTTGAATTTGTCGAAAACCTTTCGCAACAAGTCAAGCTTTGTAGACACTAACATTACCATCGACGTTAGTCTTCCTCTTAAAGATCCATTTATTTTCAATTGCTTGCCGATCATCGGGCTGAAGGAAATATGCCCTAGAGGAAATAATAAAGTTATTTTTATTTCCTTATATCATGATAAATGTTTATTATTCATGCTAGAATTGTATTAACCAGAAACTTAGTACATGTGTGAATACATAGACAAAACAGAGTGTCCCTAGTATGCCTCTACTAGACTAGCTCATTGATCAAAGATGGTTATGTTTCCTAGCCGTAGACATGAGTTGTCATTTGATCAATGGTATCACATCATTAGGAGAATGATGTGATTGACAAGACCCATCCGTTAGCTTATTACTATGATCGTTTAGTTTTACTGCTATTGCTTTCTTCATGACTTATACATGTTCCTATGACTATGAGATTATGCAACTCCCGAATACCGGAGGAACACCTTGTGTGCTATCAAACATCACAACGTAACTGGGTGATTATAAAGATGCTCTACAGGTGTCTCCGAAGGTGTTCGTGGTGTTGGCATAGATCAATAATAAGATTTGTCACTCCGAGTGTCGGAGAGGTATCTCTGGGCCCTCTCGGTAATACACATCATAATAAGCCTTGCAAGCAAATGACTAATGAGTTAGTCAAGAGATGATGTATTACGGAATGAGTAAAGAGACTTGCCGGTAACAAGATTGAACTAGGTATTGAGATACCGACGATCGAATCTCGGGCAAGTAACATACTGATGACAAAGGGAACAACGTATGTTGTTATGCGGTTTGACCGATAAAGATCTTCGTAGAATATGTAGGAGCCAATATGAGCATCCAGGTTCCACTATTGGTTATTGACCGGAGATGAGTCTCGGTCATGTCTACATAGTTCTCGAACCCGTAGGGTCCACATGCTTAACGTTTAACGACGATCGGTATTATGAGTTTATGTGTTTTGATGTACCGAACTACACCGAAGGTAGTTCGGTGTCCCGGATGAGATCGGGGACATGACGAGGAGTTTCGAAATGGTCGAGACGTAAAGATCGATATATTGGACGACTATATTCGGACATCGGAAAGGTTCCGAGTGATTCGGGTATTTTTCGGGGTGCCGGAGAATTACGGGAATTCGCCGGGGAGTATATGGGCCTTATTGGGTTTTAGGAAAAAGAGAGAAGGGAGGCTGCACCCCCACCAAGGCCTAGTCCGAATTGGACTAGGGGGAGGGGCTGTGCCACCTCCTTCCTTCTCTTCTCTTTTCCATTTCCTTCTCTCCTACTCCTACTACTTGGAAGGGCTCCTAGTTCTACTAGGAAAGGGGGAATCCTACTCCCGATGGGAGTAGGACTCCCCTAGGGCGCGCCATAGAGAGGGCCGACCCTCCCCCTCCTCCACTCCTTTATATACAGAGGTAGAGGCACCCCATAGACACACAAGTTGATCTGTTAATCTCTCCCAACCGTGTACGGTGCCCCTCCACAGAAACACACCTCGGTTATATCGTTGCAGCGCTTAGGCGAAACCCTGTGACAGTAGCTTAATCATCTCCGTCACCATGCCGTCGTGCTGACGAAACTCTCCCGCGAGGTTCTACTGGATCAAGAGCTCGTGGGACGTCATCAAGATGAGCGTGTATGTTCGGTGCTTGATCGGTTGGATCGCGAAGAAAGTTCGACTATATCAACCGCGTCACTAGACGCTTCCGCTCCCAGTCTACGAGGGTACGTAGACACACTCTTCCCTTCGTTGCTATGCATCTGGTAGATAGATCTTGCATGATCGTAGGAAATTATTTGAAATACTACGTTCCCCAACACGGGAAAGTCAAGAAAAGTCCACACTTTGTTCTCATACATGGATCCCATCTCAGATTTCATGGCCTCAAGCCATTTTGCGGAATCTGGGCTCATCGTCACTTCCTCATAGTTCGTAGGTTCATCATGGCCTATTAACATGACTTCCGGAATAGGATTACCGTACCATTCTGGTGCGGAACATACTCAGGTTGACCTACGAGGTTCAGTAGTAACTTGATCTGTAGTTTCATGATCATCATCGTTAGCTTCCTCACTAATTGGTGTAGGAATCACTGGAACTAGTTTCTATGATAAACTACTTTCCAATTTGGGAGAAGGTACAATTACCTCATCAAGTTCTACTTTCCTCCCACTCACTTCTTTCGAGAGAAACTCCTTCTCTAGAAAGGATCCATTCTTAGTAATGAATATCTTGCCTTCGGATCTGTGATAGAAGGTGTACCCAACAGTTTCCTTTGGGTATCCTATGAAGACACATTTCTCTGACTTGGGTTCGAGCTTATCAGGTTGAAGCTTTTTCACATAAGCATCGCAACCCCAAACTTTAAGAAACGACAACTTGGGTTTCTTGCCAAACCACGGTTCATAAGGTGTTATTTCAACGGATTTAGATGGTGCCCTATTTAACATCAATGCAGCTGTCTCTAAAGCATAACCCCAAAACGATAGTGGTAAATCGTTAAGAGACATCATAGATCGTACCATATCTAGTAAAGTATTGTTACGACGTTCGGACACACCATTACGCTGTGGTGTTCCAGGTGGCGTGAGTTGTGAAACTATTCCACATTGTTTCAAATGAAGACCAAACTCGTAACCCAAATATTCGCCTCCGCGATTAGATCGTAGAAACTTTATTTTCTTGTTACAATGATTCTCTACTTCACTCTGAAATTCTTTGAACTTTTTTAATGTTTGAGACTTGTGTTTCACCAAGTAGATATACCCATATCTGCTCAAATCATCTATGAAGGTCAGACAATAACAATACCCGCCGCGAGCCTCAACACTCATTGGACCTCATACATCAATATGTATGATTTCCAAAAAATCAGTTGCTCACTCCACTGTTTCGGAGAATGTACTTTTAGTCATCTTGCCCATGAGCCATGGTTCGCAAGCACCAAGTGATTCTTAATCAAGTGATTCCAAAAATCCATCAGCAAGGAGTTTCTTCATGCGCTTTACACCAATATGACCTAAACGGCAGTGCCACAAATAAGTTGCCCTATCATTATTATCTTTGCATCTTTTGGCTTCAATATTATGAATATGTGTATCACTACGATCGAGATCCAACAAAAAGACCATTCATCAAGGGTGCATGACCATAAAAGATATTACTCATATAAATAGAACAACCATTATTCTCAGATTTAAATGAATAACCATCTCACAACAAATAAGATCCAGATATAATGTTCATACTCAACGCTGGCACCTAATAACAATTATTTTGTTCTAAAACTAATCCCGATGGTAGATGTAGAGGTAGCGTGCTGACGGCGATGACATCGACTTTGGAACCATTTCCCATGCGCATCATCACCTCGTCCTTAGCTAATCTTCATTTAATCCGTAGCCCCTGCTTCGAGTGACAAATATTAGCAACTAAACCAGCATCAAATACCCGGGTGCTATTACGAGCATTAGTAAGGTACACATCAATAACATGTATATCAAATATACCTTTGTTCACTTTGCCATCCTTCTTATCCGCCAAATACTTGGGGCAGTTCCGCTTCAAGTGTCCAGTCCCTTTGAAGTAGAAGCACTCAGTTTCAGGCTTGGCTCCATACTTGGGTTTCTTCGAGGGAGTAGCAACTGGTTTGCTATTCTTCTTGAAGTTCCCCTTCTTTCCATTGCCCTTTTTCTTGAAACTAGTGGTCTTGTTAACCATCAACACTTGATGCTCCTATTTGATTTCTACCTCCGCAGCTTTGAGCATAGCGAAGAGCTCGGGAATAGTCTTCTGCATCCCTTGCATATTATAGTTCATAACAAAGCCTTTATAGCTTGGTGGCAGCGATTGAAGAACTCTATCAATAACACTATCTTCATCAACTTTGCATCCAAGTTGAGTCATGTGATTGTAGTACCCAGACATTCTGAGTAAGTGTTCACTGATAGAACTGTTCTCCTCCATCTTGCAGCTATAGAACTTGTTGGAGACTTCATATCTCTCAATTCGGGCATTCGCTTGAAATATTAACTTCAACTCTTGGAACATCTCATATGCTCCATGACGTTCAAAACGTCTTTGAAGTCCCGATTCTAAGCAGTAAAGCATGGCACACTGAACTATCGAGTAGTCATTAGACCATGTCTGCCAGATGTTCAAAGCGTCTACATTTGCGGGAGGGGGCTTGTCACCCAGCGGTGCTTCGAGGACATAATTCTTCTGTGCGGCAATGAGGATAATCCTCAAGTTACGAACCCAGTCTGTGTAGGTGCTACCCTCATCTTTCAACTTAGCTTTCGCTAGGAACGCATTAATATTCAAGGGAACGGTAGCACTGGCCATTGATCTACAACAACATAGATATGCAAAAACTATCATGACTAAGTTCATGATAAATTAAAGTTCAATTAATCATATTACTAAAGAACTCCCTCTAGTCATCTAAATGATCACGTGATCCAAATCAACTAAACCATGTCCGATCATCACCTGAGATGGAGTAGTTTTCAATATTGAACATCTTATGTTGATCATATCTACTATATGATTCACGCTCGACCTTTCGGTCTCCAGTGTTCCGAGGCCATGTCTGTACATGCTAGGCTCGTCAAGTTTAACTCGAGTATTCTGGATGTGCAAAACTGTCTTACACCCGTTGTATTTGAACGTAGAGCTTATCACACCCAATCAACACGTGGTGTCTCGGCACGATGAACTGTCGTGACGGTGCATACTCAGGGAGAACACTTGTACCTTGAAATTTTGTAAGGGAACATCTTATAATGCTACTGCCGTACTAAGCAAAATAAGAAGCATAATAAGATAAACATCACATGCAATCAAAATATGTGACATGGTATGGCCATCATGATCTTTTTCTTTTGATATCCATCTCCAAAGCATCATCATGATCTTCATCGTCACCGGCTTGACACCATGATCTTCATCATAGAATCGTGGTTGTCTCGCCAACTATTGCTACTACTACTATCGCTAACTCATAGTGATGAAGTAAAGCAATTACATGGCTTTCGCAATTCATACAATAAAGAGACAACCATAAGGCTCATGTCGGTTGCCGATAATTTACAAAACATGATCATCTCATACAATATCGTATAATTCATCACGTCTTCACCATATCACATCACAACATGCCCTGCAAAAACAAGTTAAACGCCCTCTACTTTGTTGTTGCAAGTTTTCGTGGCTGCTACGGGCTTAGCAAGAACCTTTCTTACCTACGCATCAAAACCAGAACAATTTTTCGTCAAGTGTGTTGTTTTAACCTTTAACAAGGACTGGGCGTAATCACACTCATTCAACTAAAGTTGGAGAAACTGACACCTGCCAGGCACCTATGTGCAAAGCACGTCGGTAGAACCAGTCTCATGAACGCGGTCATGTAATGTTGGTCCGGGCCGCTTCATCCAACAATACCGCTGAATCAAAGTATGACATGCTGGTAAGCAGTATGACTATTATCGCCCACAACTCTTTGTGTTCTACTCGTGCATATCATCTACGCATAGACCTGGCTCATGATGCCACTGTTGGCTAACGTAGTATTTCAAAATTTTCCTACGATCACACAAGATCTATCTAGGAGAAGCATAGCAACGAGCGGGGAGAGTGTGTCCACGTACCCTCTAGACCGAAAGCGGAAGCATTTAGTAACGTGGTTGATGTAGTCGAACGTCTTCGCGATCCAACTGATCAAGTACCAAACACATGACACCTCCGTGATCTGCACACGTTCAGCTTGGAGATGTCCCTCATACACTTGATCTAGTGGAGGCTCAGGGAGAGTTTCATCTGCACGACGGTGTGGTGACAGTGATGATGAAATTACCGATGCAGGGCTTCACCTAAGCACTACGACAATATGACCGAGGTGTGTATCTTTGGAGGGGGCACCACACACGGCTAAGAAATCAACTTGTGTGTCTATGGGGTGCCCCCTCCCCACGTATATAAATGAGGAAGGGAGGAGGAGGCCGGCCGACCTAGGAGGGGCGTGCTAAGGGGGGAGGATTCCTACTCCTAGTAGGAGTAGCTTTCCTCCTTTCCTATTCCAACTAGGAGAAGGGAGGAGGAGGAGGAGGAGGAGGAGAGAAGGAAGGAGGGGGGCGCCGCCCCCTTCCCTTGTCCAATTCAGATTGGGGCAAGGGGGGCACGCGGCACCTCCTGGTCAGCCCTCTCTCATGTCCACTATGGCCCATAAGGCCCAATAGCTTCCGGGGGGGGGTCCGGTAACCCCCGGTACTCCGTAATTTATCCGATACGACCCGAACCATTCCGGTGTCCGAATATATGGATTTTTATGTCTCTACCATTTCGAGACTCCTCGTCATGTCTGTCATCTCATCCGGGACTCCAAACAACCTTTGGTACATCAAATCACATAAACTCATAATATTGATCGTCATCGAACGTTATGTGTGCGAACCCTACGGGTTCAAGAACTATGTAGACATGACCGAGATACATCTCCAGTCAATAACCAATAGCGAAACCTGGATGCTCATATTGGCTCCTACATATTCTATGAAGATCTTTATCGGTTAAACCGCATAACAACATACGTTGTTCCCTTTGTCATCAGTATGTTACTTGCCCGAGATTCGATCGTCGGTATCATCATACCTAGTTCAATCTCGTTATCAACAAGTCTCTTTACTCATTTCGTAATACATCATCTCGTTACTAAATAATTAGTCTTTTGCTTGCAAGGCTTATTATGATGTGTATTACCGAGAGGGCCCAGAGATACCTCTCCGACACTCGGAGTGAAAAATCCTAATCTTGATCTATGCCAACACCACAAACACTTTTAGAAACATCTGTAGAGCATCTTTATAATCACCCAGTTATGCTGTGACGTTTGACAGTGCACAAGGTGTTCCTCCGGTATTCGGGAGTTGCATAATCTCATAGTGAGAGGAACATGTATAAGTCATGAAGAAAGCAATAGCAAGAAAACTAAATGATCATTTTGCTAAGCTAACAGATGGGTCTTGTCCATCACATCACTCTCCTAATGATGTGATCCCGTTGATGAAATGATAACACATGTCTATGGTTAGGAAACTCAACCATCTTTGATTAGCGAGCTAGTCAAGTAGAGGCATACTAGGGACACTCTGTTTTGTCTATGTATTCACACATGTATCAAGTTTCCGGTTAATACAATTCTAGCATGAATAAAAGACATTTATCATGATATATAAGGAAATATAAATAAAAACTTTATTATTGCCTCTAGGGCATATTTCCTTCATATATGTGTGGACAAATCATTGGATTTTAGCTACCATATGATCAATTGCAATTGTTGCAAAATCTGATGAATGTTCTTTCTGTGGACACTATTTGTTCAACTGAATATTGTGGCGAATTTGCTTTTAGCGTGCTGATTCATAATGGGATATTTTTTTTATTTGTTCAATTGAATATTCTGACGAATTTCCTTTGTCGTGCCGATTCAAAATTGGATATTTTTGTTTATTTGTTCAATTCAATATTGTGGCAAATTTGCTTTTTACATGCCGATTCAAAATGGGATATTTTTTTTGGCCTGGCAATTTCTCCGCTCACGGTTCAACTAAATGAGTGTGTGTGATCCACATCGGAAAGCATACGTCAATCATAGTGGAACCGTCGGTGATACACAGCAGATTGCAAACGATTTGCAGCGCTACTAAGTGTGCGTAGGGTCTCCGGAACCGTTTGTGATATCGCGCACGAGAACTCGGAGTAAACTGTGCCCAATGTAAAATACGATCCAAGTCGTATTTTTTTCAGGAAACATGTGGTATCCCAAACGAAAAGCACACGTCACCCTTTCCGCAACCGTCGGTGATACACAACAAATCACGAACGGTCTGCAACACTTGTATGTGTGCGAAGGGGCTCCTGAACCGTTTGTGATAGAACATTATCACATACGGTAATTATTGGGAAATGTGTGCGATGGAGTCTTGCATGGTAGACGGGTTACGTAGAAAACTCGTGTGCGATGGGGCACAAATCGCACACAGTTCATATGTTGGCCCGTGTGCCTTACATACTGTTTCCCAAATGGTTCATTACGACAGATCGTATGGTTTCACTGCGTCATTAGAAATGCTTAATCACCGATACCACACATGCGAAAGAATTTAGTGTGTGCTGCATCGCACACGATTACATTTTGGTAGGCCTCTGGATCACGGCTCCATATCTCCGACGGTTTCTGGGTTGTGTGGGAAGGACACCGTATCGCACACTAACTTGGCGATGGTCCCAAATGCCGTCGCGGAAAAGGGTAAAAACCATTTGTATAGCACCGACGCGTACCAGTGTAGTGGGGTGTCTAATCACAAATTTGTCAAGCGAATCTCAACCTCTTACCAGTTCTTACCAAACGGCATGCGGTGATCAGCAACCTTTGTAGTAAAAAATGCCTCAAAGCTTGGATAGAGCGATTGCCAGGTAGTCAAACGCACGCCGTAGATGTATGTGGGGCTGGGAAGGCTTATGCTCTGGTAGAAAAAATGTCAGCAATAATCAATTCATAAATGCAAAGTTGAATAAACGCTCAATGACGGTACTATGCTGGTCCTAGGATAGACCATACTAGAGATGCGAGCCTAGAACACTATCGAAATTTTTGCCCTCTTTTTTTGTGATCTATTATTTTTTTGCTAGAAAACACTATAATGGCGAGTGTCTCAAAACTCTTTCCAAATCAAAATAATAGGATAGGCACAAAAAAATTGACTATATTTTTTTCGAAATCAGGGCAATGACGACCAAAAAGTGCGACAAAAAGTCACTATGATGGTGAGTGCCTCAAAATGCTCCCAGGGACCTAAGAACAAGATAGGGAAAAAATATTTTCACCTGCCAAAATTTTGGCCTAAAAACTGTCCGAGGGTCTCCAGACTTATTTTTTTCTGAGGCCTACGCAGGCAAGGAAACACGAATCCGAAACTAGATGGATCTCGAGAACCACCCTAACTTGGATTGGTGGTGGATATATGGTGGTTGGATATGGCAGAGGCGATGGTATATGGCAGCAGTGATGAATATGGTGTGGCGGCGGAGTGACAAACTATGATAGAACTCAAAACTCTAAAGGACTAGACACTAAGACCAGCAACTAGACACGACGATGCAACCGCAAATTCAACAAAGCAAAACCCTAAAATGATTATGCAAAGGCTCAGATTGGTTCGGATACGATAAACTAACCCTAATATGTTTTTTGGCTTTTTCTTGGACTATAGGTATGAATAACAAACTCGATCTAACTATGAAAAATTGGAAAATCTCACCGAGCAACCTGAAAATCCGGTACCACTTAATAGAGGCAATGGTGTCCCATCTTTCGATGAGATGGTGATTATCATTTTCAGAGTAGTAGACTTTGACGATCCGACTGCGAACGTGCGATGACGTCGCACCTTAGCAATCGGTAAACCAACTCCGAGAGGTTATTGACCACTGAGGGAGTCCTGGATTTGGGGTTCCACGAGTGTCCAGTCTATTGAAGCTAGGCCAGACAGATGGGACGTGAAGATGAAGATAAACAAACACCCCCCCCCCCCATGTCCGGTTAGGACTCCTGTGTATCTAGAAAGGCAGGATAGATGTCTGGGTGTAATAATTCCTTCCTTTCCAAGTAATCTTTGTAACCATAGGCTCCCTCCGGTGGATGTATAAACCAGAGGGTCTTATCTATATAGGGAGGTACAATCATAATTACATAGGCTAGACTTTTAAGTTTAGCCATTACGATCTCGAGGTAGATCAACTCTTGTAACCCTATATTCATCAAGATCAATCAAGCAGGAAGTAGGGTATTACCTCGATAGAGAGGGACCAAACCTAGGTAAACATCGTGTCCCCAGTCCCTTGTTACCATCGATCCTTAGACACATAGCTTGGGCACCCCTACCCGAGATCTGCCGGTTTTGAGACCGACAATGGTGCTTTCACTGAGAGCTCCGCTGTGTACTCGTGAGAAGCGATCGGTGGCTCATCTCATCATCAACAACGACATCACCCTCGAAAACAACCTGGCTCTGGGCCACGTTCTCCAGCTCGGCGGGTTCGCTGTATTCACCTGCATGGCCATTAGGCCGACCGCACCCCCCGCGGTCATCAAGCACCACTCCTACATCGGCTCCGGACACTCCGAAGACGCGACCCAGACGGATTCCTCGTCCTTAAACGAGCTTCTGGATTGCATCGCCGCCCTGGGGCTTTCATCACCCAATGATCAGATCGGGCTTAAATCCGGTTAGGAGGAAGACAATTCCACCCCGGTCAGTCAACTAGTGGCAGCCATCGAGGAACGGGCCAAAGATATTCCCCGTTGTGAAACGGAGACCGGCGCTATCTGGGCCACTGAACCCTTTGAGCCGAACACCCTTCCTTCAGGTGGGACTTCACGTCTTTCGAGCTCGGGGACAGACACCGGGCCCGGAGAATGCTCAGATCCCGCAGGACCCGGATCGTCTACACGAGAGGTTGAACAAACCCCGGATACTACATTGGGTCGGGACTCAAATTTATCCACACCCACCCACCACAGTAAATACTCCCCAAGTAACTCCGGACATCCAGACATATGTGATCTCTGTACGTACGACAGCAGCCCCAAGAGACGGTTCATCACTTCTGGGCCAGATTCCTGCTTGTTAAAAACAAGATTAAGGATTGTTGCGATGACGGCGCGGTTCCCATACTTCACCGCAATTGGACGGACGAGGGAGTATTGAATGCCCTCAACCGCTGTCGAGTACAGAGTTTTACGGAATTGCCGCATTTAGTACGAAAGTACTGCACTATGGAAAGTACATGAAAGGCCCAGAATACACATCTGGAGTAGTACGTCTTCGGACAATATGCCGCTAATGCAAAACCGACATACCCTAGCAGGGCATCCGATCATGTGCCCATTGGCAAGAAAAATAGACCTTTTACAGGACACCGGTCCGTTCTGGACGAACTCTTAGATAAGCCTTGCCAAATACATGCCACCCCAGACATTATCCCAACCCACAGCCTTCGAGCGTGTTGGGTACTCGGGCAGGTAGCAAAAAGCAGTGAAGCAATCCTTGCCACCGCAACTTCAGGGGAGAACAATTCTGACGTCCTCGCTGTTTTTGAGACATTCTCCTCAATCCACCAGCGCAAGAGAGCACATCGCGAACTTGCCGATGTTCATCAAATAAACATTGCAAGCCCATGGAGCGACGCGACATGACAATCACTTTTTCTGTCGACAACGAACCGCGAGTCCGGCCTGTCCGAGCCACAGCCGCTCACGTACTAAACCCAATAGTAGACGGCTTTCGCCTTACTAAAGTACTCATGGATGGTGGCAGCGGACTCAACCTCATATATGAGGACACGCTTGCAAAAATGCAGGTTGATAAATTCCGCATTGAACAAAGTAATACAACCTTTAGAGGAATTATTCCCAGCTGGGAACCCGGTGTTCGGGAAGTATTAAGTTCGACGTAGTATTCGGTACACCTGAGAACTATAGGTCGGAGGAACTGCTCTTCCACATTGTCCCCTTCAAAGGCGGATACCACGCTCTTCTATGGCAGGACGCTTTCTCACGCTTTCAGGCCATACCCCATTACGGGTACATGAAGCTCAAAATTACAGGGCCCAATGGGATAATCACAGTAGTAAGTGATCCAAACAGAGCACTCTGTGCTGAGAACAAAACCGCATCCTTGGACCTAGAGGCACTATCCGAAGGCCTTGCGGTTGAAGAATTAACCACCTTACGATCCACGGTGGACAAGGATGACGTAGCCCTTGATAAAAGATCGAAATCTTCCTCCTTCAAGCCAGCACATGAAATTTTCAAATTTTAGGTATATCCAACGGACCCCATTAAAACAGTCTCCATTGGAGCACAATCGGACACAACGGTAGATAGCGCTTTGCGCGCATTCCTATGAGAAAACTGGGACATATTCGCCTGTCATCCTTCAGACATGCCTGGGATCCCACGCAGGCTGGCCGAACAAAGCCCCAACATCATTAAAAGGTTCAAATCAGTCAAGCAGTCACTACGACGATTTTCCGAACCCAAAAGACAAGCAATGGGGGAGGAGCTGGCCAAGTTACTAGAGGCCGGATTCAAAAGGGAAATTAAACATCCGGATTGGCTAGCCAATTTAGTCATGGTACCAAAGAAGGATAAATCATGGCGCCTTTGTGTCGATTTTTAAGGACCTAAAAAAGGCTTGCCCTAAGGATCCATTTCCACTGCCCCGCATTGATCAAATCATCGATGCAACCGCAGGACATGACTCGTTATGTTTCCTGCATGCAGCCCCTTTTGCTTCAACACTCCGTGCGGCCCCTTTTGCTTCAATACTATGCCCTTTGGGCTCAAAATAGCTGGTGCCACGTATCAACGCATGATTCAAACATACTTAGAGAAACAAATTGGCAAACAGTGGAGGCATACATCGACGATGTAGCCATCAAGACCAAACATGTTGAACCATTGGTGGAAGATCTCCGCCTCACGTTCGATAACCTCTGAACATATGACATATGGCCAATCCGGAAAAATGCATCTTCGGTGTTCCGTCTGGAAAGCTTTTAGGGTTTATCGTATCCCATAGAGGAATTGAGGCGAACCCAGCTAAAATCAGTCCTTGTCACAGCTGGCTACGCCAACCGATCTAAAGCAAGTCCAAAAACTAGAAGGATGTGTGGCGGCCTTAAGCCGCTTCATCTCCAGACTAGGAGAAAAATCATTACCACTTTCTAGACTGCTGAGGTGCACAGACAACTTTGAATGGACGGATGCGGCCACAGTCAGATTGGAAGAGATAAAAACCCTATTAGCAGACAACCCAATCGTAGTTGCTCCAAGTGTTGGCGAGCCAATGCTGCTTTATATCTCAACCACTCACCAGGTAGTGATTTCTGTACTTGTCATCGAACGAGAGGAAGAGGGACATAAATTCCCTGTCCAAAAACTAGTATACTACGTATCAGAGGTTCTCACACCGTGCAAGTCACGATACCCCCATTATCAGAAAATTGCCTATGCAGTGTTCATGGCATCTCGGAAGCTCCGACACTACTTTCAAGAATGTTCAATTACAGTGACATCCGAAGTACCGCTCAATGACATCATAAACAATAAGGTGCCATAGGCCGCATAGGCGAATGGGCCATCGAGCTCTTGCCATTCGAAATAACATATAAACTGCGTCAGTCTATTAAATCTCAGGTGTTGGCCGACTTTGTCGCAGAATGGACTGAGGCCGAACTCCCTCAAGAGTACGGAGCATACTCCCACTGGACCATGTATTTCGACGGCTCCAAAATGCTAGTCGGATTGGGGGCCGGCGTCATCTTGATATCTCCCACAGGGGATACAGTCTGCTAGGAACTCAAAATCATGTATACAGACTCAAACAATGCGCCTGAATACGAGGCACTACTGCAGGGCCTCCGCGTGGCCGTATGTGCATACAATGCCTCGAGGTGCGTGGAGACTCAAACCTCGCAATATCTCAGATAAACGGAGAATTTGATGCGAGGGATTCAAAGATGGCAGGAGCTCCCCCTGGACCGAACCTGTAGCGACCACGATCTGAATGGACCGAAGTCTCTGTGTTCTGTGTCATCCCTGGATCGGTATGCTGACACACACAGTACAAACAGGATTTATAACAGAGGTAAATCACATGTATTAAGTAACATAAATACTATTACCTTAATTGATCATAGCGGAAGCAACAAAGGTCGTGGATTCCCATCAACACCAACGGCAAAGTTGAGTGTAGAAATCGTAACCCCTAACGTATCACTTACTCGTCATAAGATAATCCTGCAACATGAGACGTTGCAGCCACAGAGGGTATGTACATTGAATGTACTGGCAAATTCACACTGTAATGAGAATGATGAACAAAGCCTACAACTACATGCATATTTGGCTGGTGGAGGCTGTAAGGCTAAAGTTTTTGCGTAAATCCAATTTTTCCCTACTGCAAAGGAATATATTTTAATTAACTATCATGGTAGTTGAAACATCGTTGAAAAGATAGACATCCTCTCAACCCCAATTAAAGTTCATTAAAACCAACAATATTAAATTAGAGTAACATGTTGAGATTCACATGAAAATCCAAGTACTAGATACTCAAGACGTCCATAACCGGGGACACAGTTAATCATGATCAGTTTGTACACTCTGCAGAGGTTTGTGCACTTTTCCCACAAGACTCGATCGCCTCCGTTTGGTTTCTCGCACTGCATGGTGTTTGAGAAACGGATGACCGAGACATAGTCTTTCAGAAGCGCTAGCACCTTACGATCTGGCGGACCGTACCAACCTACATCCCCTACATCTGCTAGTCCACCACTGTAAGAGTTCGCATGACTTACTCATACTATGGTAGAGCCCATAATAGCATTGTGGTTGCACACGGAAGTTTCTAGTATGAATAATCTCATGACCCCTTTGAGCCTGGGTGGCGGTCCAAAAGAAAAACAGGCAATCATTGGAATACCCAGGTGCCTCAATCCACCCAGATGTGCATTAATGTTGCCACCTTAAGTTGAACCATTAATTGACAAACTCACATCTATCATGGATTTCACTCACCCAATCCACGTCTACGAGCATAGCATGTCCTAACAGCAAACGTAGAAGTAACTCCCAAAGGTTTGAATGTAATGCAGGTAATAGGTACTACCTCAATCTACTTCCCAATCCCACAAGTTAATTGATCCTACTCATGCAATGTGTGAGGGTTGAACTAATGCAATGAAAACTGGGTAATTGGAAAGTATGATCAAAGTGTGAACTTGCCTGCAATGTTGATGAAGATGATTCGCACTCAAAACTCTTGATAGATCTACTCGTCACACTCCGGTCAATCTATCGTAAGCAAGCAATAGTAACCACACATAAGCAATCACTCAGAAAGATCAGACAGAGCGAAGAAACACTTCGAAAAACTTCGAAAAACACACGAATGACTCTTGAAACACAAAAAAAATTCCAACAGTACCAAAATTATGTGAATTTGGCCTTATCATAAAGTTTAGGTCAAGAGCTTTGATTTGCAAAAAGAATCAACTGAAACGGAGTTACGAAACTCAAGTTATGATCAAACGAAGTTTTAATCTAAAACTAGTTGAATTCAAATTTTAAAACTTTCAAAAACATGTTTAAGTTGTATTACTGGAAATAGGGCTTCGTAACGAAGACGTGGGCATTGGTTTCGTTGGATTTGGACCAACTGCTAAAAAGTTGTGGCCTAATGAAGTTTAGGGGCTAATCTATAAAAATAATAATTACAGAGAGGTCCCTGGCCGAAAAACTAAACAGAAAAATAAAAAAACTATCGAGCGAATGCTCGTTTTCTAACTCTGACTAAAGAACGTTTACTGAATAGATAAAACCTAAAAAAATAAACCGATCTAAAGGGAAAACCAATCTACCGAAAAAAACCGGGGCGGTTCGGCGGGTTTTACCGTCTCGACGGTTTTCGCCGGAAAACCGGCAGTGGATCGGGACTCCGGCGAGATGTCGACCGGCGGTGAACTCCGGTCGGCAAGGTGCTCGGCGGGGTGGCGCGGGTGGCAGGCGGTGTGGCGTGGCGCGCGGTAGAGTGAGAGGGGGGGCGGAAGGCGGCGGCTCAGCTGCGCAGCGGCGGCGGCGGCAAGTCGCGACAGCGGCGGTTGAGCGGCAGCAGCGGCGCTCGAGGAGGGAGGGAGAGAGGAGAGAAACGGGAGGGGCGGCGGCGTATTTATGGAGGAGGGGGGCGAAGCTTGCGTGGGGAAGGGGGCAGAGGCGAGGTGGCCTCGTGCGGCACGGCAGCGGCGGATGTGTCGTGCGGGCGGCGACCTGCCCGAGCTCGGGGACGAGCGGCGCGGGCTGGCTGGGCCGCGGCCTGGCGGGCAGCTGGGCCGGCCCAGCTCGGCGGAGGGTATTTTTTTTTCTTTTTTCTAAACATTTTTTTAACAGACAGAAAAACGAATAAAATCAAAATAACTAAAAATATCCTATAGGCATATAATATATCAAAATTTGCAGAAAAATAAGCCCTACAACATGAACATTTTACTACTGTCAAATAAAATCCTCACAAATTCTAATAAATCAAGAGGTGCTACTGATGCAATTAAAATCCAATAAAAATCATTCTAAAATACCAAAATGAATTCAAATATATTTCTCTCCAATTTTCTGTTGTAGGGAATCATGTTACCCTATTTTCCATGTAATTTATTTTTTGGAGAAAAATAATTTGAATAAAAACCAAATAACTCAATATTTGAAATTGAGTTCGAGAAAACTTCAGAAAAACTTCCAACTCATATTTCCTATAATTTGAAGAAGTCATTTTATCTTCTCTCGGGAAAATCATTGAGTCGCATAAAGTTTCTGAATTGAAAATATTGCGAGGATGAAATTCAAAATCCTTTCAAAGCCCTTTATCATTTAATAATAAATGGAAGAAGTCATTTTATCTTCACTCTAGGGTTTTGTGTTGAAAAGAATTTGAATTCCCTCGGAGATCAAAAAGCAAAGTGAAATTTTTTGGGAAAGTCATTTTATTCCCTCTCATTTAACTTTCAAAAGTTTCAAATTTCACTCAATTTCACTCAGCACATCAAACAACAATCAAATCTATCTATTTATTATAACATTCCAAAATTTAGAATTTTGGGATGTTACAGAACCCTTCCTGGCTTCCCTTAATAGGCAGAAGCTCCCCGATGACCAAATGAGGCCCGTCGCATGATTCGGCGTTCTAAAGCCTATAAAGTTCACGAAGGTGAATTATACAAGAAAAGCACTGAGGGAGTCCTGTATTCGGGGGTCCTCACGCATCCGGGCCATTGATGATGGGCCGGATTGATGGGCCATGAAGATAGAAGCAGAAGGCCCTCCCCCGTATTCGGTTAGGACTCCAATGTGTGTAAGGCAAGAAAGATGTCTGGATGTAATGATTCCTTCCTCCCCAAGTCACCTTTGTAACACTAGGCCCCCTCCAACATGTATATAAGCCGAGGGGTATAGCACATACACATAGGCTAGTCTTTTAGGGTTTAGCCATTACGATCTCGAGGTAGATCAACTCTTGTTACCATATTCATCAAGATCAATCAAGCAGGAAGTAGGGTATTACCTCGATCGAGAGTGCCTGAACCTGGGTAAACATCGTGTCCCCTATCCCCTACTATCATCGATCCTAAGACGTACTGCTTGGGCCCCCAACCCGAGATATGCCGGTTTTGACACCGATAATGGTGCTTTCATTGAGAGCTCTATTGTACGCTCACGAAAAGCGATCTGCTGGATCGCATCGCCACATTGGGGCTTTCATCGTCAGGTGATCAGATTATAGAGGCGAGGGGCCCGATCTTTCCATGAGATGATAACTATCGATTTGGTGGAGTTGACTTTGACGATCCGACTACAAACGTGCACGACGTTGCGCCTTAGCAATCGCTAAACCAATCTCCAGGGGTTATTGGCAATGCCAGAAGCACGATCAGCCTGACCACGAAGGTCTATTCCAGCATGCAATCGAAGAACAAGCAAGAATATGATAAAGCAATCTGAATATTGCAAATATAGATGAAGTATTGATAAAGGTGGGGATCCGTAAGCGGTCTTGGTCTGGCCGTTGGACACAAATGAAGTACACAAAGTTGCAATGGCTAACTTTTGACTAAACAAATCCCAAAGAAAAAGCTACTAGATGGATCTACTTATATAGGAGCAAGGGGTGGCGGCCAAGGAGGTGGAAGGACATCCCAAGGCAGCCTAAAACTAACCCTAGGTCGTACAAGGCTCATGGGCCCAAGTGGAGGTGATGCAACACCTTTGGACTTGTAGTTTGACTCGGATTCTGCTGCAGTGTCAGATTGTTTCGTTGATATCTCAACGCTCCGGACGAATTTGAAGGTGAATCCAATTGGGTTGGAAAGTGTACGAAATCTAGTTTCCAACAAAAAAAGAAACACCCAATTCGGAGTCCGTATGAAGGAGTTCTTGCCGTTTTGAGTCAGGTATGTCTGTGCTGTCCGAATCTGGATGCAGAACGTGAGAGACTTGGACTCTATCTTCTCTTGGCCCAAAAGTGACGTGAGAGAACTTTTTAAACAGCACCTAAACTTCTCTTTTTCACTTATCTTCATATGTGGATTGTACAAATGTCCCATACACCTGGAATTAGACATCGCACAAAAGTCTGTGAAGTATTTTTGTCCTGGGTAACATAAATAAATTGTTGCACAGTTTGCATTAGAAATCACCTCACAAATATACATGTATGCAATATTTTTGGTCGTATCCAAGGTAGTCATGTCCTCATCATCCTCCCTATTTTGAAAATAAAGCCGTCCTCGACGCTGCTTAATATGAAATGTGGGTAAGAAAATAGACAAGGTGTACATGTTGTATATGTATATGTCATCCATTTTTACTTCCCTTAATTTTCACACATATGACACATGTATAGATGAGGAACTTTCGTAGTTCATAAAATATAATGCCAAAATATTATCACAAGAAGTAGAAGGCATGAAAATATTGCAACTCAATTTGCACATATAAGTGAAGCTCTTAATCGTTACAAAATATTGGCAATGCTCATCATTAAACCATCCCAACCTTGATGAACCATCACCAAGATTAGAGGTCATATCAAAATGATTAAACATTGGCACAACTATTTTCACACGTATTTGATCCAAATCTGATTTATTCCCTGATTCAAATGGTTCTTTCGCATCAATAGTTAATTTAATTGGTTCATTCACAATTGTTTGATCACATGGCAAAGTCAAATCACGAACATATTCCTCTAAAATAGTTGGTGTGATCAAAGTAGTGGATAGCTCATCGCATGGTTCATTTAAATTAACAAGGTATTCATCATACTCATGTGGAGGTGGAAGATCGGTACCTTTGTCATTACCTATTATGATCAACTCAGATGATGTAGGCACTGTCGGAGGTGATGTGTCACATGGTGGAGGTGATGTAGTCCTCACAACAACGGATGTGTCTGTCATAGTACGCCTAGTGGTGGAAGGAACAACCGTATCATCTCTTGGAATGTGCACCTGGCGCTTATTCTCCTTATGGACAATATGTCGTTTTATTTCTTGTTCAGCACTACAAGCAAGACGAAACAAATGGTCCATAGGATAACACTCTTCAGGAATTAGCATCTCCTGAATATCACGGTTTAATCCTCCCCAAAATCTATCCATAAAATCATCTTCACTTTCCTCTAAAAAGGAGTGCAACAAGGTAGTTCGTAAATCATCATAATATTTTGTTACGGTGTCACTACCTTGTTTCAAATGTTGTAGTTTTTTAATCATGCCACGAGTATAATAAACATCGACAAATCTATCTCTCATCACAAGTTTTAAATCATCCCAAGTAGTAGGTACATGATTAGGGTATAACCGACAATACTCACTCCATCAAACTAAAGCATAACCAGTGAAAGAACCAACCGCAACCTTAACTTTTTTACATTCATCAAAACTATGGGAAGCAAATATGTTATTGATGTTGGACTCCCATTCAATATATAAATCAGGTTTAAAACGACCATGAAAAGGTGGCATGGAAATAAGAACATGTTTGTGCGCATTCTGATGTCTTTGTACCTCTTGTGATGGTGATTGTATTTTCTGAGGTGATGACACGTCTCCCACGATCAATGAAGCCCAACTGACTCTTGAACCTGCCATGATTAGTAGAAACAAGAAACAAAATCCAAAAGTAATGTTCCTATGAACTACTAGGATGTGGTGGTAAAGCGCTCACAGTAAAGCAAATATCAATATCTTACAAGTTCTTACCATGCAGCAGGTGGTGATAGGCAACCAGCGGTGTCAAATAACTCCAAAGATTGAGTAAAGCGATTGCCAGGTGAACGTACGTAAACACGGTGTAGAAATATGTGGAGCTGGGTTGGCTTTATATATGGAAGCAAAAGATTAGCAATAATCAATTCAGAGATGCAATGTTGAATAAACGCTCAACGACGGTACTGTGCTGGTCCTATGCTAGAGCGGACTAGAGACGCGAGCCTATAACACTAATGAGGTCACGGTGTAGCACAACTAGCATCAATGAAGGATACAAAGTAGCTCTAGACAGCAAGATATAAGTGAAGATCACAACGGCAGTAAAGATAATGATGAAAACAACTACCAAGCAGAATATACAACAACACTCTCTTCAACTTTCTTTTTCTTTTTTCTCAAACTTTTTTTTCTTTTTCTTTCTCTCCTCTTTTTTTACTTTTTT
Source organism: Secale cereale (assembly GCA_902687465.1). Classification (NCBI taxonomy): domain Eukaryota; kingdom Viridiplantae; phylum Streptophyta; class Magnoliopsida; order Poales; family Poaceae; genus Secale; species Secale cereale. The sequence goes on from LR738712.1 coordinate 335,812,668, forward strand.
TCCTCTGTCTTTTTTTTTCTTTCTCCCTCTTTCCAAGACAAACTAGATAGGATGCAGATTGGATCAAGCAAAGATGCGAACGACTTGAAGTATGATTGTGACAATGAACGATGGGTAGCACGAGGTGGAAATTGATGGAAGAGGTGGCGGATAGCGGAAGGGATAACGATGCAGCGGCGACGTGACTAATGTGAATAGAACTCGAAACTCTAACGAACTAGACACTAAGACCAGCAACTCGACACGACGATGCAACCGATAATTCAATAATTCAAACAATGAAAAGAAAATTGCAAAGGCTCAGACTGGCTAGGACAAAGGATGAATAGATCTAACTTTTTTTTGGTGGCTTTTCCTTGGACAATAGGTAAGAAAATAAATCTAATCTAGGAATAGCTGGAAATTCTCACCGAGCAACCTCGCTCTGATACCACTTGATAGAGGCGAGGGGCCCGATCTTTCGATGAGATGATAACTATCGATTTGGTGGAGTCGACTTTGACGATCCGACTACAAACGTGCACGACGTTGCGCCTTAGCAATCGCTAAACCAATCTCCAGGGGTTACTGACAATGCCAGAAGCACGATCAGCCTGACCACGAAGGTCTATTCCAGCATGCAATCGAAGAACAAGCAAGAATATGATAAAGCAATCTGAATATTGCAAATATAGATGAAGTATTGATAAAGGTGGGGATCCGTAAGCGGTCTTGGTCTGGTCGTTGGACACAAACGAAGTACACGAAGTTGCAATGGCTAACTTTTGACTAAACAAATCCCAAAGAAAAAGCTACTAGATGGATCTACTTATATAGGAGCAAGGGGTGGCGGCCAAGGAGGTGGAAGGACGTCCTAAGGCAGCCTAAAACTAACCCTAGGTCATACAAGGCTCATGAGCCCAAGTGGAGGTGATGCAACACCTTTGGACTTGTAGTTTGACTCGGATTCTGCTGCAGTGTCAGATTGTTTCGTCGATATCTCCACGCTCCGGACGAATTTGAAGGTGAATCTAATTGGGTTGGAAAGTGTACGAAATCTAGTTTCCAACAAAAAAGAAACACCCAATTCGGAGTCCGTATGAAGGAGTTCTTGCCGTTTTGAGTCAGGTATGTTTGTGCAGTCCAAATCTGGATGCAGAACGTGAGAGACTTGGACTCTATCTTCTCTTGGCACAAAAGTGACGTGTGAGAACTTTTTAAACAGCACCTAAACTTCTCTTTTCCCCTTATCTTCATATGTGGATTGTACAAATGTCCCATACACCTGGAATTAGACATCGCACAAAAGTCTGTGAAGTATTTTTGTCCTGGATAACATAAATAAATTGTTGCACAGTTTGCATTAGAAATCACCTCACAAATATACATGTATGCAATATTTTTGGTCGTATCCAAGGTAGTCATGTCCTCATCATCAGATCAGACCTAAATCCGGTCAGGAATTCAATTCCACCCCGACCACTCACCTGGTGGCGACAATCAAGGATCAAGCTGAGAATACATCACCTCTTAAAACGAAGACCGACGCTATTCGGATCTACGAACCCATCGAGCCGAAGACACCTCTGGCAGGTGGCACATCACCCTCTTCAAGCTCTGGGACAGACACTGGGCCCGCGGAATAATCAGACCCTGTCGGGCCTAGAACGTCCACACCGAAGGCTGCGCAAACCCGGGACACTATGTTGGGTTGGGAATTCAAATTATCCACACCCACCCACAACTATACGCGCTCTCGAAGTAAATCCGGACTACCGGACATATATGACCTCAGGTATATACGGAAACAGCCCTAGGAAATAATTCATCTCTTCTGGGCCAGATTCCTACTTTTTAAAAACAAGATTAACGATTGTTGCGATGACGATACGGTGCCCCTATTTCACCGCAATTGCACGGACAAGGGAGTCTTGAACGCCCTCAACTGCCATCGAATACGGAACTTTGCAGAACTGTCACACCTAGTACGAAAGTACTGTGCCATGGAAAATACTTGGAAAGCCCATAGTACACCTCTGGAACAGTCCTTCTTCGGACTACGCGCCGACAAGGAGAAACGGACACACCCTGATAGGGTGTCCGATAACACACGCAATGGCAAGAAAACCAGACCTTTCACAAGGCACAGATCCTTTCTGGATGAACTATCGGATCAACATTGCCAAATATATGCTAGCCCGGACAATGCCCCTACCCACTGCCTTAGAACATGTTGGGTACTCCGGCAGGTAGCAAAGAGCGGTGAATCAATCCTCACCACCGCAACACCGGGGGAGAAAGGCCTTGATGTCTTCACCATCTTCAAGACATTCTCCTCAAATAACCGACGCAAGAGAGCAAAACGCGAACTTGCAGAGGTCAATCAAATCAACATTGCAAGCCCATGGAACGACACGGCAATCACCTTTTCTGCCGAAGACGAACCACGAGTCCGGCCGGTCTGAGCCACATCGCTCTCGTACTGAACCCCATAGTAGATGGCTTCAGCCTCACTAAAGTACTCATGGACGGAGGCAGCGGACTCAACCTCATATACGAGGACACGCTTGCAAAAATGCAGGTTGAAAAATCCCGCATTGAACAAAGTAATACAACCTTTCGAGGAATCATCCCCAGCCGGGAAGCCCAGTGTTTGGGAAGCATTAAGTTCGATGTAGTATTCGGTACACCCGAGAACTATAGGTCAGAGGAACTGCTCATCCACATTGTCCCCTTCAACAGAGGATACCATGCCCTTTTAGGGCGGGATGCTTTCTCACGCTTTCAGGCTATACCCCATTACAGGTACATGAAGCTTAAGATGCCATGGCCCAATGCAATCGTCATAGTTACAAGTGATCCAAATAGAGCACTCCGTGCCGAGAACAAAACTGCATCTTTAGCCCTAGAGGCATTGTCTAAAACCCTTGCGGCGGAAGAACTAACCACCTTACGATCTACGATGGACAGGGACTACGTAGTCCTTGACAAACGATCAAAATCTACCTCTTTTAAGCCGGCAGATGAGATTGTGAAATTCCAAGTGCACCCAACAGACCCTAATAAAACAGCATCTATTGAGGCACAGCTGGATCCGGTGGTAGACAGCGCTTTACGCGCCTTCCTTTGCGAAAATTGGGATATATTTGATTGGCATCCTTTAGATATGCGAGGAATCCCACGTAGGTTTGCCGAACACAGCCTCAACATTATCAAAGGGTTCAGCCAGTCAAGCAGTCATTACGACGATTTTCTGAACCCAAAAGATAGGCCATGGGGGAAGAGCTAGCCAAGCTATTGAAGCTGGATTCATAAGGGAAATCAAACACCCAGACTGGCTCGCTAACCTGGTCATGGTGCCAAAGAAGGACAAATCCTGGCGCTTTTATGTCGACTTCACGAAGCTAAACAAAGCCTTCCCTAAGGATCCCTTTTTTCTGCCCTGCATTGATCAAATTATCAATGCAACTGCATGACATGACTCATTGTGTTTCCTCGACGCCTACTCCGGATACCATCAAATAAAAATGAAGGAATCCGATCAGGCTGCTATGGCATTCATCACTCTGTACGGCCCCTTTTGCTTTAACACAATGCCATTTGGACTCAAAAAACGCTGGCGCGACATATCAACGCATGATTCAAACATGCTTAGAAAAACAAATTGGCAAGATAATGGAGGCATATGTTGACGATGTACTCGTCAAGACCAAACACGTCGAAACCTTGGTGGATGATCTCTGCCTCACGTTCGAAAATTTACGAGCATATGACATACGGCTTAAACCGGAAAAATGCGTCTTCGGCGTTCCGTCCGGAGAGCTATTAGGGTTCATCATATCCCATAGAGGAAGCGAAGCAAACCCAACTAAAATTTGAGCCTTGTCACACCTAACTACGCCAACCAATCTCAAACAAGTGCAAAAGCTAGCAGGGTGTGTAGCGGCCTTGAGCCGCTTTATCTCCAGATTAGGGGAGAAAGCACTACAGCTTTATAGACTCCTGCGGCGCACAGACCACTTTGAATGAACGGATGCGGCTACGGTCGGACTAGAAGAAAAAAAACCTTATTAGCAGGTAACCCAATCCTAGCCGCTCCAGATGTTGGCGAGCCAATGCTTCTTTATATCTCCGCCACTCATCGGGTACTCAGTGCGGTGCTCATCGTCGAACAAGATGAAGAGGGACATAAATTCCCAGTTCAAAAACCCATGTACTATGTATCCGAGGTTCTCACACCATGCAAGTCACGATACCCCCATTACCAAAAAATTGCCTATGCGGTATTCATGGCGTCTCGAAAGCTTCAACACTACTTTCAAGAGTGTTAGATCACAATGGCATCCGAAGTACCACTGGATGATATCATATACAATAAATACGCCACTGGACGCAAAGCCAAATGGGCCATCGAGCTCTTACCGTTCGAAATAACGTACAAACCACACCGGACTATTAAGTCCCAGGTGTTGGCCGACTTTGTCGCGGAATGAACTGAAACCGGGCTCCCTAAAGAGTACGGATCATACTCCCATTGGACAATGTGTTTTGACGGTTCCAAAATGCTAGCCAGATTGGGGGCCAGCGTCATCTTAATATCCCCAATAGGAGATACAGTCCGCTACGTGTTGTAAATCATGTACACGGATACGGCACCTCGAGGTGCGCAGAGACTCAAACCTCGCCATATCTCAGCTAAACCGAGAGTTTGATGCGAAAGATTCAAAAATGTCGGCTTAAATGCCATATTAAAAATATCGGCTCGATTCGAGGGGCTAGAATTTCACCATGTGGCTCGGGACAGTAACCAGGCAACTGATATACTTGCTCGCATGGGCGCCAAACGCGACCCAGTCCCACTTAACACTTATGTGGAAAGGTTGTTCAAGCCATTAGTAACATGGCAGGACAAGAGCAGTGACGCTAATCCGGACCGAACACGCCCCCTGCCGAACTCAATACAGATGTCATCAGGGACTCCGACACGGAAATTACACCATCGGCTCACGAAGTCATGGCTGTTATAGCCCCCTAGACCGAGCCTTTCCTATCCTACCTTAATAGGCAAGAGCTCCCCGATGACCAAAATGAGGCCCGCCACATAATTCGGCGTTCTAAAGCTTACAAAGTTCACGAGGGTGAATGATGCGGAGCATCCTTTGTTCATCCCCATGTACACCACTTGGACGCAAGGTGATCCCGTTCCTCGATGCTTCCCCTTTCTTTTCTCGCGAGACATGTATGCTACTTTAAGCGCGGACCTTGTGCATGCTCAGGAACACCCAAGGAGACCATGGAGAGTCCAAGGACCAAGGCCAAGTGTGTGCGGGAGAGAAGGAAGAAGGGCCAGCACCTACAGGCCCCGGACATCCGGCCCCCAGGCCCGGATATCCGGCGCCCCTTCACAGAAGCGAGCCCTGCTAGCCCGGACATCCGGCCCCATGCCCCGGACATCAGGCCCCTTCGCCGGAAATCCGGCCACTCATCACAGAAGGCAACCGAAGCCGGCCACGCTCAGCCCGGACATCTGGCCAGAGGCCCGGACATCCGGCTTCTCGCGAGCCGCCGGATATCCGGCCCCCGGCCAGGACATCCGGCGCCTGCCTGCGCGCAGAGACAGGCCTGAGGCCCATGTATCCCTCTCCCACTTACCCATTCGTGAACCTAGACTATATATACTCCTCCCCCTCCTTCATTTGAGGGTTAGCTTAGGTTTAGCTCATTTGAGACAGAGCTTTGCTCATCTACTAGTGGTTCATCTCCTTGTGAGTGACTACGGCCCCTCCATGGAGAAGATCCACACGGATTCAAGACCTCCTTCGCGGAGAAGATCCCGCGGGATACCCGAAGACCTCCTCACGAAGAAGAACCGGTTACCCTTTGTATCGTCCCTTGTTGATCATGGATCTTGTATTTCTTTGTGTTTCGAGGATCTAGCATATGTGTGACTTGTTCTTATTGGTTTGAGTGATTCTCTCGTGTTCCCTCTCGTGTACTTCGTGGGATCCCCTCCATTTTGTGAAAGATCGGCCAGCTAGGGTTCCACCCTACATCATATGGTATCATGAGCCACGGTTTCTCATGAATTTGGTGCCTCCCACCATTTTCTAGCCTTGTTTTGTTGTGTTCTTCCCCAATTTCGAAAATCCCCACCAAAAATAGCCCCAATTTTTTTTGCGATCTGTTGGTTTATGAGATTTTGTTGATTTTGATCCGTGGATTTGCTTGGTTTCAAGTGGATCTAGCTTTCCCCCCACTTCTCCCATCATTCCATCCACGAAATCTCTCAAATTTTGAACTCCAAATCATCAATTTCCGCCCCCAATTCGAAAAGTTCGTCCCGATTCAGATCTGGAATCTTCGGGCTGGAGATCCGGGCCACTGGCCAGACATCCGGGCCATCGGGCCAGACATCCGGCTCCTGGAGGGCAAAATCCAGCGCGGTTCTGGACATCAGGTCCCGGAAATCCGGGCTCCACCCCGGATGTCCGACCCCTGTACTTTCAGACTTTTTCGTTTCACCGTCTTGTCCATAACTAATTCATCCGAACTCCGATTTTGACGTTCTTGAGCTTGTTTTGAAGCTCTTGACATACCCCATTCCACAAAAATACCACCATCATCATTTTACTCCATCAAATTTTGTAAAATTTGGCAAGTTCTCCTAGGCCTTCCACCATATCATCCGCATAGCCACCATAGCCTTCCGCAACCTAACCTATTTTGTTCCCCACCGCATTTGTGGTTGCTTGAGTAGTGATTTGAGTCTCCTAAGGTGTTTAGGCTACTTAGGGACCATTGCTTCTTCATCAACAACCACCACCACTTCCGCATAGCCTAGTCCACCGTACATAGCCAACCCAACTTAACCCAATTTTGTTGAGCTTGTTTGAGTTGTGGCTTGTGTCTCCTAAGGTGTTTCGGCTACTTAGGGACCGTGACTTCAACTCCAACATCGTGTATAGCCCATCATTCCACTTCCGCAACCACCATGGCATTTCCGCTACCACCATTTGACATTTGTCCTTGAGATTTTGAGTTGTGGTTTTTCCGTTTCGTAAGGTATTTCGGCTAATTAGGAACGGGTATACATCAAGAGCACCACCTCTCATCATCGACACGGATGGTAACTTCGACGACATCATTGTATATACCCTTGCAATTGCATTGTTAACCCCTAGCCCATTTTTGCGTCACCTACCTATCGAGACTAGCCATTTGAGTATTGTCGGCAACGTGACTTGTGCACATTAGTGATCATACTTATCATATCATACATACCATATCACCGTGGTGCATCTCTTGGTATCATCTCTTGTGACACAAGGTTGTCATCGCATATACTCAATTGCTATCTTGGTTCGTGAATTTTTGCATGAGAAAAGAGCTCAAAAGAGAAAGAGCCAAACAAGCTTTTAAGCACAAAGAAAAAGATAAGCAAAGAGCTTTTAAGCAAGAACCATAGCATCATACTACATTAAGATTGTCATACTCGATCATTTTGGATCATACCACCGGAATACCATACATATAGCATACGTGGGATAGAAGTCGTTGCATTTTTGCTTAGTAGGTTGTGCACAAGTTCGTATCCGCCTATTGTGCAATCGCGCTAGTGTCTCTCTAGTGTTGTGCAACAAGAGCATTTTCGTGGATTCCACATTTTGGCTCATTCCTTGGTTGCACGACCCCATCTATCTATCCGTGTGTGTGTTTCCGTGTGCCACCCATCTTGCTATTGGTCTACTTGTTGCATTTGCAAATTTGTGAATCTTTTTCAACATTATTGAGTCTTGCTAACATTTCGCTTCAAATTTTTGTGCCACTATCCTCACCGAGCTCCACCATAAGCTTTACTTGTGTAGGTGTGAGAAACCGACAATAATTGGTACCAATTGTGCTATTTCCTTGTTCCACATTTGAGTGATCATTGATCCATCTTCAACATCGGTCAAGGTACATTTGGTATAGTTCTTCTCTTTCTCCCGCTCATACTTGCAAGCGTCTTGTGATGGATAGGCAAGGCATTTCATCTCTGGTCTTCGACATTGACGGCGCGAACAATGACATCCACGCGAAAACCATCGGACTACAACGAGCAATGCAAGAGTGCTTGGGCAACATCGCCATCGAACTACGACACTTCGAGACAAGGACAATGGCTTCCTTCGCCGACATGTGCGACTCCTTCAACAAACAAATGGCGGAGCTCCGACACTTGGTGGTCGATTACAAGTCTTCTTCCCCTTCGTTATCCTCTCGGCGGCGATGTTGCAAACATGATGCAAGTGCAAGTCTTCCATGTCCACACCGCCATGGCGACCATCGACATCGTCATGAAGGGCAAGTCACCTCCAAGCATCATGTGCATGACGACGACGAACGACATCTACCAAGATCTCAAGCACGACAACGACATCATCATCATGAAGATGCTCGACAAGCGCATACCTACAAGTCCAAAGAAGCTCTACATCACGCCAAGGCCAAGCTTCAAGAGCAAAAGAGAAGACCACAAGACAAGCACACCCAAGACGGCGCTACGGCTACAACCACCACTTCGGCATCTTCGCCAAGTGCTATCAAGGCATCTTTGCCTTTGGACGTATGACATATTCGCCTACTTCCCATGAGTTCGCCTACATTGATGTCTTCATCATCAAGGCGATCATCTACGAGTGACGGTGACAAGACGGTCGAGCATGGGCCATCCCCTTAGACCAAGGCGATGAGCATGAACCTCTTCGACACCATGAAGACGGCGCCCATATTGGACTACTACTCCGGGTCAAGCTACGCGAGCAAGCATGAGACCTTCTCTTTGACCTCGGAGGAGCATGGTGATTTGCCACATCCCACGGCATTCATCTTTGGAGGCATTCCGGATGAGGAAGTTGAGCATGGAGACTATTGCACCTACACCTCTTCGACATCCACTTATGACGAGATGCCCCAATTCCCATGTGAGGAGAGCAACCACCACATGAGTGATACGAGTGACTCCACCATATGTGACATTGAGAGCATTTCCTTTGAGAGGATGAGAGTGACCACTACTAGCCCCATACATGAGAGCATGCCACTTCTCCTATGTGAGGTTGAGAGCCATTTGAGTGACTCTACCAACCATACGAGTGAGAGCATCCAAGAGGGAGTGAGTGAGCCATAACACTTTCTGAGTGAGGTAGTTGATAGGGCATGTGAGGCCACTATGATTTCTAACGAATTAACCTCTACTCCGAGTGTGTTTTCTTTTGTGCTAGGTCTCCTACAAGAGGACATGCCTACCCTCGACAAGTCCGTCCCTCCAATGGACAACCCGATGGCCATGGTGGAAGAAGATGCACCACCCACATGGTTCCATCATGATGAAGATGAGAACGATTGGATCTTGAACACCTCACCTACAACGCATGAGCGACACTCCAAAGGTAAAATAGGTGAAGGTGATGCTCTTGTCCCACTAGTGGACTATCTTGACAATGATTGCTTGCATGATGTTGAGACACCTATTGCCATGCTTCATGCTAGTGCGACTTCATCATGTCTTGACTTACCTATTTATGATGAATATGATGATGAGCATGTTGAGTTGCCTAGTTGTGATGCTATGCTCCATAGGATATCATGTGAAAATTCTTTTGGTCACATCATGTTTGATAATCCTTTGAGCTTGTCATATGCTATGAGTGAGATCTCACATATTGTATCATTTCAATCTCAACATAGTACCTATGCATGCCCCATTAAAGTGAATCCTATTTGCACTTGTGGCATAGATGACAAGATGATGGTCATTGGAATGTGTTTCTCTTGCGATGATATTGCCATGCTTCCTTTACATGATTTGTGCAATTCATCTAATATACCATGCCCTGATCACATTGCTCCAGATATGCATTGTTTTGGATGTTATCAATATTCTCCATGCGATGTTTCCATTGATTCTCATGAGGAGACCCCCATAGTTTCCTCATACATACTAGGAGATCTTGATGCATTCCATACCTTGCATGATTACCATGATTGTGTGCACCATATGCATTCCATGAATAACAATGCTCATATTTCTTGTGATGCATTACACAATTCGAGTCTCCATTATGCTATACATAACAACAAACCTCTTATGATGGATGACATGTTTCTATATCACACATCTCATTTATTTGAGCATTGGCTATTTTGTGCTAACCAACACATGCATGTGTGCATCATGATGGATGATGTGTACATATACCACGTACACACAATTTTCCGTTTGCCTTTGTTTTGTGTACGTACTCATGAACATTTGTCAACCTCACAATCCCATGAGTTGACAAAACGAACTCTTGAGAGCAACGATGACTTGGGATTCCGTGGAATCTCCTTATCACCATTCTCTTCGCGCAACCACTACGCGCATCTCTTTTACTTGGCTCTCACACGGCTATGGGCTATTTGCCACTTGTCACATTATGCCCATACTATCGTGTTCACTTTGCATGTTATGCCTCTTGCTATGACCTTGCCATGCAATTGTGACCCTTGCTTGCATTTACTCATGATTCACCATTATGATAGTCCTATGTGTATTTGCATGCTTGGTGGAGATCCTAGTAGCTATTGCGATGATATCTTTGTGCCCCATGCTATTGATGCTTATTGTGTTGGGAGAGTCATGATGTTCCATCGCTATTTCCGCATGGCCTCTCATAAACACATTGATGCTATTTTGCTCATATCTTGTGCATTATTCATGCCTTCTATTTGCACACATGCCATGATTTCCATGATTACCTCTAGTATGTTGCATCTTCGCACTACTAGCTTGTTTGACTTGATCGCTATGATTGCTTGCTATGTTGCATCACCCAGGTTCCACTCTTACTTACTTTCTTAGGTTGATGACATATATATTCATGCATTTCGCATGATATATCTTGATCATTGTCACTTGTCTCCAATAGTTGCATCTCTCATATTCACTTATAGTGAGTGCAACAATGCTATGTTTGTTGATCTTGGAGACTTTGATACCCTTCTTGTGATGCATACTTGCCTGTTTGAGCCTAATGCCTTTGGTTGTTATCGCATCATATGCTTACATGCCATGCCACATTACCTTGTCCTTTCTTACGATAAGAATGATGCAAGCACTTGTTGGGTATTTTCCCTCACGAATGCTAGGTTTTGCATTCACGCTAACCTCATTTGTTTTCCCGAGTGTTTGTCATGTTCTTTCATTTAGAAGGATTCACTAGGCGGTGCCGTCATGCGACAACTTGGCCATGCGAAGGCATACATGATGTGCAACACCAACATTCGAGAGAATCTCCTTAAGGTGCACTCATTCCCTTTGAGCCATCCTGACATATGCATATTGGACGGGTCATTCTTTCATTGTTGTCTTCTTCTTATTGTCTACATGATACATCTACGGGATGAAGGACCGACATTGAAGATGGACCCTTTGGATGCACCTTCGGACCTTCACTCAAGCCAGGACATCGAGCATTGGTATATCAAAACTCCTTTGGCACATTGCACCAAAACCTTCATATTTGTTGATTGTGTGCTCACATGCCATGCTCCATGGACATATCATTCCCATACCAAATTTGCATCTTATGCATGGATTGACTCACATTATGATTGCCTTATTGCATCGTGTATTCCCATGTCATCCATGATATATGAGCTTGTGCATTTCCTTAGCAAATTTAAGCGCGGACCATTGTATTTCCAAGTGTACTTTGTGTTTGCTCATTTTGCATGTACCACATACCGGAGACACCTTGGAGTACTTGGATTGCGACACGCCCTCAACTTCGTCCAGCTACAAGTCCGTTCGCGACTATCGTTTCCATGGTGATGAGGTTTTTGATCCGAGGTCGGATCTTTCCCAAGAGAGGGGAGATGATGCGGAGCATCCTTTGTTCATCCCCATGTACACCACTTGGATGCAAGGTGATCTCGTTCCTCGATGCTTCCCCTTTCTTTTCTCGCGAGACATGGATGCTACTTTAAGCGCGGACCTTGTGCATGCTCAGGAACACCCAAGGAGACCATGGAGAGTCCAAGGACCAAGACCAAGTGTGTGCGGGAGAGAAGGAAGAAGGGCCAGCACCTACAGGCCCCGGACATCCGGCCCCGAGGCCCGGACATCCGGCGCCCCTTCACAGAAGCGAGCCCCGCTAGCCCGGACATCCGGCCCCATGCCCCGGACATCCTGCTCCTCTCGAAGCCCCGGACATCTAGCCCATTCGCCGGAAATCCGGCCCCTCATCACAGAAGGCAACCGAAGCCGGCCCAGCTCGGCCCAGACATCCGGCCAGAGGCCCGGACATCCGGCTCCTCGCGAGCCGCCGGACATCCGGCCCCCGGCCCGGACATCCGGCGCCTGCCTGCGCGCAGAGACGGGCCTGTGGCCCATGTATCCCTCTCCCACTTACCCCTTCGTGAACCTAGACTATATATACTCCTCCCCCTCCTTCATTTGAGGGTTAGCTTAGGTTTAGCTCATTTGAGACAGAGCTTTGCTCATCTACTAGTGGTTCATCTCCTTGTGAGTGACTACGGCCCCTCCACGGAGAAGATCCACACGGATTCAAGACCTCCTTCGCGGAGAAGATCTCGCGGGATACCCCAAGACCTCCTCACGGAGAAGAACCGGTTGCCCTTTGTATCGTCCCTTGTTGATCATGGATCTTGTATTTCTTTGTGTTTCGAGGATCTAGCATATGTGTGACTTGTTCTTATTGGTTTGAGTGATTCTCTCGTGTTTCCCCTCGTGTTCCCTCTCGTGTTCTTCGTGGGATTCCCTCCATTTTGTGAAAGATCGGCCATCTAGGGTTCCACCCTACATTAGTGAACTATACAAGAAAAGCACTACTGGTATTCTCCAACGGTGCATCTCTGAAGAGGAGGGGCGGAAACTTCTAGCTGAAATACACGCTAGCATGGGCGACCATCACGCCATGGCTCAAGCTGTCATAAGGAAAGCCTTCCGAATTGGTTTCTTCTGGCCAACTGCGCGCAGATGCATAGACCTTAGTCCAACATTGTGTTGGATGCCAACTTTTCGCAAACCAAAGTCATATGCCTCCCACAACTCTCAAAACCATCCCCATTAGCTGGCCCTTTGCGGTATGGGGGCTGGATATGGTTGGACCTCTTAAAGGGGGGAAGCCATAAAAAGAAATATTTACTGGTCATGGTGGATAAATTCTCTAAATGGATAGAAGCCAAGCCAGTCCAAACAGCTGAGGCAGGGCTAGTGATAGATTTTATATCTAGCGTAGTACACCGTTATGGTGTCCCGCATAGTATTATCACAGATAACGGCTCCAACTTCACAGCTGATGAGGTGAAAAATTGGTGCGCTAAGTTAGGCATTAAACTTGATTACGCCTCCGTGTACCACACTCAGATAAACGGTTAGGTAGAAAGAGCCAATGGCTTGATATTGAGTGGCAATAAACCCTGACTGGTGCGCTCCCTTCAGGAGTCAGATAAGCACTGTGTGGAGGAGCTCAACTCCGTACTCTGGGGGCTACGAACTACACCTAACCGAACAACCGGATACACACCTTTTTTCATGGTGTACGGCGTACAGGCTGTATTGCCCTGCGATATTATTCATGACTCACCTCGAGTGCGCATGTACGAAGAGAGGGAGGTCGAGCTTGATCGGCAGGATGACCTAGACGGCCTCTAAGAGGAACGCGATATCACGCAGGCTCGTTCCGCATTTTATCAACAGCAAGCCAGGCAATACCAAAGGAGAGAAGTGCAGGCGAAGACATACAATGTTGGCGGACTCGTATTACGCCTCCCGAGGAACAAAATAGACAAGCTCAAACCAAGATGGGAGGGCCCCTTCATAATTGACGAAGTACTCACCGGTGGAGCCTATCGCCTTCGAAATGCATCAGACAATCACTTCGAGCCGAACCCATGGAACGCTGCGAGGCTCCGATGATTGTACGGATAGCTCGGTAGCACATATCTCCTTTTTTAGCATAGGTCTTATTCCTTGTTTTTACAGTTTTCCTCTTCCTTTTTCCTTATTTTTATCGATAATTTTTTGGCTCAACCGAATTATCCCCAGGTAGAACATCCTTAAATGTATATACCTCAAATATACTTGGGGGCTTCTATAGTGAAGCCCATTATCACAAAAGCATATTTCTCAAAATTATTATGTCGTCTGTTTCATACAGTCTCCTAGCCATTATATGACTTAAGTTTTTGCCAAGCTGGGTTGCCTGGCTCCTGTGCTTATACCCTACGTTCCCGATTGTTTTGCTAGGGTGTAAAGGGAGCACCTCTGCGATTGTTACAACCGGGTAATCCGGACCTGTAACTCAGACGTGTGAAGCCGAAAGCTAGTATTCTTAAGGGAATAATCGGTCGGTGGATACACGATGTATTGATTTTAAAAGCGCATACATTTTTCTTTTTTAAAATTAATAGGATACGGCATCCTACCATCCTCTTCATAGGATCCAAAGCTTAGGCACACATATATATGCATGCCGACCTAGGGAAAGGAACCTTTAACAGAACTATTCTCTCTGGAAGATGTTTCTTACGTTAAATAGTAATATAGCATAACTGCTCGAACATAGTTTGTCTGTTCAAGCAACTATGACCGGATTGCATGATCACCGAACGTACCACGAGTTTATCACAGGTATAGTATTCAAAGACACTCCAGCCCTTGGGTTTTCGAAGGTTAAAGCAGAAGGTCGGTCATGACAAACTTATAATTCATTTCGGCCGGAGATAAATGTGATGATAAAGTACATTGTTACATAGAATCAAACGCTCATTCTTCATCTATACCCTCTATAAGCCTGTCTAACTTACAGTCTTGTTGGGAATACTTGGCGGCTGCCTCTACTTGGTCGTACACCAAGATTACAGGGATTTCTAGCCCGTCAGGGCCTTGAGGTCCAACTCGAGCCATATGGTTCGGGTCCAGCCCGGTATAGAGTGTCTTCACCATAGCCCATGCGATGTGGAGCATCCAATGGAAATCACCATGCCAAAAGTCTGTTTGGCAAGTGACACGTGCAACCTCTACTTCTCATACAAAAATGTGAATCATCTCCTATACACGTGTTCACTTGACCCCTTCGAGGATGGTATACTACTTGACACTCCACTCGTGTGCATGCATAGGTATTGTCGGAGCTTCACGGATGACGAGGAGGAGTGCAAGCGCCAAGGATCACTTACACCATCCGCGAGGGAAGCGTGGAAGAGAAGACGGAAGAAACGGAGTTGCTACAAGCTACAGGCTCCGGACGTCCGCTACACTCCGGACGTCCGGCGACTCCCAGGTGACCGGACGACCGGCAGCCACCGGATGTCCGTAACTGCGATCACAGAAGGAAAATAGCGGAAGTCCGAAGACTTCCGGACGTCCGGACCACCCTGATCCACCGGACGTCCGACCCCCCACCGGACGTCCGGTACCTGCCTGTGCGCAGCCGCGGGCCTTTGGCCTTGTATCCCTCTTCCACTTACCCCTTCGTGGCTAAAACTATAAGTAGACTACCCCCACCTCATTTCCAGGGTTAGAAAATGTGATAGCTTATTTTAGACTAGAGCTTCGTGTGATTGGACTTGTTCTTGAGTGATTTCTCCTTGTTCTTCCCCGCGTTCATCGTGTTCTTTGTGGGATCCCCTCCATTTCGTGAAAGATCGGCCTAGATCGGGTTAGCCCCGCATCATATGGTATCATGAGCCAAGGTTTCTCACGAATTTGGAGCCCCCTCACCATTTTCTAGCCTCGTTTTGTTGTGTTCTTCCCCAAATTCGAAAATTCCTCACCAAAAATAGCCCTAATTTTTTTGTGATTTGTTCGTTTGATGATGTTTTGTTGATTTTGATTCATGGATTTGCTTGGTTTCAAGTGGATCTAGCATTTACCCAAGTTTCCCCATCTTTCATCCACGAAATCTCATCAATTTTGACCCCAAAATCATCCATTTCCGCCCAAAATCGCGTTCCTGAGCTCAAACTCGCGTAGACTCTGACCCATCGGACGACCGGCGTTTTACCGGACGACCGGACCCTCACGAAGCACCGGACGTCCGTCATTTACTGGACAACCGGAACCATCTGTACAGAAGAAATTATCGGATTTCTGATCCCTACCGGACGTCCGGTCACCGGACATCCGCCGCTTTCCGGACGTCCGGTACCTGTAGATTCCCTTTTCGGCTGATTTTTGTTTTGGTCATAACTAATTCATCTGAACTTCGATTTTGATGTTCTTTAGCTTATTTTGAAGTTCTTGACATCCCCCATACCACAAAAATACTACCATCATCATTTGACTCCGTCAAAGTTTGTCAAATTTCGCATGTTTGCCTAGACCTTCCACCATATCATCCGCGTAGCCACCATAGCCTTCCGCAACCTAACCCATTTTGTTCCCCATTGCATTTGTGGTTGCTTGAGTAGTGATTTGAGCTTCCTAAGGTGTTTAGGCTAGTTAGGGGCAATTTCTTCTTCATCAACCACCACCACCACTTCCGTATAGCCTAGCCCACTATACATTTCCGCCAACCCAACTTAACCCAATTTTGTTTGAGCTTGTTTGAGTTGTGGGTTATGTCTCCTAATGTGTTTCAGTTACTTAGGGACTGTGACTTCAACTCTGACACCGTGTATAGCCCATCATACCCTTCCACCACCATAACCCATTTTGACCGGGTTTCCACCATTACTTCCGCAACCACCACCGCTTTGCAGCTACCACCATTTGACATATGTCCTTGAGGTTTTGAGTTTGCCGTTTTTCCCATTTCCTAAGGTGTTTCGGCTAATTAGGAATGGTTCTACATGAAGAGCACCGCTTCTCATCATCATCATAGGACGGTAACCTCGACGGCATCATTGTATATTGCCCTTGCTTATGTATTGCTAACCCCTAGCCCATTTTGCGTCACTTGCCTATCGAGACTAGCCTTTGAGTATTGCCAGCAACATTACTTATGCACATTAGTGATCATCGATCCGCCCTTCCATTTCCTACATACCATATCATATTGGTATCATCATATCATCCCTTGTGTCCAAAGATTGTTCCCGCATATACACAATTGCTATCTTGGTTTGTGCATTTTGCATCATGGCCATACAAAAAAACGAAAAAGCTTTTAAGAAAAAGAGCCACAAAGAAGCTTGTAAGCAAGAGCCATATCATCACAAAATATCATATCATACTTGATCAACTTGGATCATGTTGTGCTAAAGAACCGAAACATCATACATACATAGCATACTTGGGATAGAAAGTTGATACATTTGGCATCTCATAGGTTGTGCACAAGTGTTGTATCCGCCTATAGAGCAATCGTGCTAGCGTCTCTCTTGAGTTGTGCAACACGAGCGTTTCCATCGACTCCACATTTTGTGCTCTTTCCTTGGTTGCACGACCCCATTTATCTATCCATGTGTGTGTTTCCGTGTGCCACTCGTTGCTATTGGTCTACTTGTTTCGCTTGCAAATTTGTGAATCTCTTTCAACATTATTGACTCTTTCTAACAATTGCATCAAATTTCCGTGCCACTTATCCTAACCAAGCCACTCGAAAAGCTTTACTTGATAGGTGTGAGTGAACAAGTCCAGTACCAATTCCACTATTCTTTCATTTCACATTGAGTGAAACGGGATACATCCTCAACATTCAGAAAAGGTAAATTGTTATTGTTTATCTCATTTCCTACTGACCTTTGCTCGAGTCTTGTGATGGGCAGGCAAAGCATTTTATCTCCGATCTACACCAACAACGACAAGTTCGATGCCATGACGAACAACTTGTGTGCCAACATGGTTGATCAAATGAAGGAGCTCAAAGCCCTCCTCGGAAACCGCGAGAGGTCTCCCTCATCTTGGAGAAGACGCTCTAGTGCACATCCTTCCAAGCTACCATCTTCGGCGAGATCACATCGGCATTGACATAATCAACGACAAGAACGTGAAGGTCATGAGCTCAACACCAACAACCGCTCAACAACTTCACCATGTACCTTGGCATATTCGCCAAGCGACTTCAAGGCATCTTCACCTTCAGACATACGACATCTTCACCAACAAGCACCCCAAGCTTATGCTCAAGAGAAGCTACCCAAGCTGAAGTCCGCGACTTCCTGATACGTCCAAAACGTATCTATAATTTCTGCTTGCTCCATGCCTCTTTTGGGTGATATTGCTATGATATTTATACACTTCCATACACTTTTGATCATATTTGGACTAACCTATTAACTCAGTGCACCCCAGTGCCAGTTTCTGTTTTCTGCTGTTTTTGTATTTCAGGTTTTCCCATTATGAAAACTGCCAGAAAAATCCCAGAAAAATTATATAAAAAATCAGCGTTCCAGAAGCTTCCCGGCACCCGAAGTAGAGCCGGAGGGGGGCCACCAGGGCTCCAGGCGCCCTGGTGGCGCGGCCCCCCTCCTGGCCGCACCGGGGGGGCACCTGGGCCCCCCAGGCCTCCGCTGATGCCCCCCTTTGGCATATATTTATATCATGTCCCGAGACCCTCGAGACGGGAACCCTTTTTCGCGATCTCATCTCGGTTCCGCCGCCGCCGTGCTTCCAAGATCGGGAGCACCAGGAGAACTCTTCCCGGCACTCTGCCGGAGGGGAGGATCACCACCGGGAGCTTCTCCACCACCATGGACGCCTCCCGGATGAGTTGTGAGTAGTCTCCCTTGGATCATGGGTCCATGACCAGTAGCTATGTGATGTTCTCCTCCCGTTCTTGTGCTTCACTAATTAGTCCTCGTGAGCTGCCCTACCTGATCGAGGCACATATGTAATTCTTATGTTGTTGCTATGTTGAGTTTGCTGGGATCCGATGGATTGTGAGATTATGTTCAGATTGTGTTTGAGTAATATATTTGATCTACCTCTTTTATATTTATGTTCGTAAGTAATTCTTGCATGTTCTCCATTGTTATTTATTGCTTTGGCCAAGTAGTAGGTAGTGACTCCAAGAGGGACGTTATGCTTGATTGTGGGTTCATGCCCCTCGATGACTAGCTTGAGTGACAGAAACATGAGTCTAGGGGATGTGCTGTTGCCACAAGAGGGAAAACAACGGTGCTTGTGCCCGCGGGTGCTAGGATTGTTTACTTTACGCAAAGTTCTTTTAATGCAGTTGTATGTTGCTTTGAGTTTACACTATGGGTGGGACTCGCAACTTAATACCAGCGAGATGTTCTGGATAGATATCTCAAGGTGGATGATTAGTAGTAGATGCAGATGGATTTCGGTCTACTTGCCTTGGCGTACCGCCCATGCTTTGAACCTCTACCTTTCTTGCAACATAGTTAGCATTGGTTTGCGCACATAATTCTGTCAATTGCCCAGCTGTAATTCGTTTACCTCACATAGCTGTTTTATTGTCTTTTGGGAGAGAGACATCACTAGTGAACATCATGGGACCCCGGTCCATATTACCATCACTGATCGCATCCGCTATTTACTTTACGCTTTTACTTACTATTTGCAGCAATACCTATCACTATTATCACTTGCGTTTGATCCTTTGTAAACGACAAGGCCGGAGGGATTGACAACCTCTCTGTACTCGTTCGGAGCAAAGTAATTTGTATCTGTGTGCAGGTCCACGTTGATTGCTAATATCTAGCGCCGTTAGCAGTTGACACCTTCTTGTTGAAACTGGGAGTCTCAGGGGAAATCGATCCTTGGTATCTTTGCCAAGGGAAAACTTCCGCTACACTGCATCTCAAACCTTCCACTTGGGGTAACCAACGAGGGGCGAGAAGCCATCAAGCAAAGTTTTCTGGCACCGTCGTCGGGGACTCCACTCTTCAGGATAGGGGAGTTGCATGCTATCTTTTACCATTGCTTTTTAGTCTTGTTAGTTTACCTTTCAGTTTTTTGCTTTAGTATCTTTTATCGAAAATCACAAAAATAGTTATCTTGCTTGCTTGCTACTATGGGTTCCACCGAGAACACCAAGTTGCGTGACTTCACCAGTCACAACAACAATGACTTTATTTGCACGCCTATCACTAACCTGCCACTTCAGCACCTTCGTATGAAATTCAACCTGCTTTACTGAACCTAGTTATGAAAGATCAATTCTCCGGTGCTGGAGAGGATGCTGCTTTACACTTGAACAACTTTGTTGAACTGTGTGATATGCAAAAGTACCAAGAAATAGATGGTAACATTGTTAAGCTTAAGCTTTTTCCTTTCTCCTTGAGAGGAGGAGCTAAAATTTGGTTTCAGTCTTTGCCTAGAAATAGCATAGATTCATGGGACAAGTGCAAAGATGCTTTTATTGGAAAGTACTATCCACCTGCTAAAATTATCCAACTAAGAAGTAACATAATGAATTTTAAACAATTGGATAATGAACACGTTGCCCAAGCTTGGGAACGTATGAAATCTCTTATCAAGAACTGCCCTACTCATGGTTTGACTACTTGGATGGTTATCCAAACTTTTTATGCAGGCTTGAACTTTACCTCGCGGAACTTGTTAGATTCGGCCGCGGGAGGAACCTTTATGTCAACTACACTTGGTGCTGCCACGAAGCTTCTCGATGAGATGATGACCAACTATTCCCAATGGCACACCGAACGCGCTCCAACAGGTAGGAAGGTAAACTCTGTCGAGGAGATTTCCTCCCTAAATGAAAAAGTTGACTTGATCATGTCTCTACTTTCGAAGCAATCTTCTATTGATCCTCGTGATGTTCCTTTAAATTCTTTGATTGCTCAAGAACAAGTAGATGTGAACTTTATCTCTAGAAACAAATTTAACAACAATGCTTATAGGAGTTATTTTGGTAGCAATCCTAGACCGTTCCCCTCTAATTCTTATGGGAACAACAATGCTTATCCTATCACCAAGAACTCCACTACTGAACTAGAGATCATGATTAATGATTTCATCACTACCCAAAAAGCCTTTAATAAGAGTGTAGGAGAAAAACTAAACAAACTAGACGATCTCTCTTCGAAGGTAGACAATTTAGCCAATGAGGTAGAATTGCTTAAAATTAGAACTTCTCCTCTTGAGGAGAGGAAGGTCACTCCTATGAATGCTATTCAAGTGCAAATTAATGAAAACATTAGGATGTTGGCTAAACTTAAAGAGAGATGGGCTAGAGAAAGGGAGGAAGAAGATATAATTAAGAACCTTCCTACCCACCACACTGTTGCTACTATCCAAGTTGTTGAGGATATCCAAACTCTTAGCACCCAATGCACTCCTGGTCCCATTGGACCTATTAATGGTGATGCTATGACTATAGAAACTACCAAACAAGTGAACCTAAAGGACACCACTACCACCTTACTTGATAGTAGTGACCTTGATTTTGATAATTGCACTCTTACCGAAGTTATTGATTTCCTTCACAAGATGTCTAGAGATCCCCGCACTAGCACGCTTAACCTTGCCTTCATAGAGCATATCACTAATGCTCTCATCAAAGCTAGGGAGGAGAAACTTAGAGTAGAAGCCTCCATACCTAGAAAGCTAGAAGATGGTTGGGATCCTATGATTAAAATTAAGTTGAATAACTTCTCTTGCTATGCTTTATGTGATGTTGGAGCTAGTACCTCCGTTATGCCCAAAAGAATGTATGATATGCTTAAATTGAAACCTTTTGATTCTTGTTCTTTTGGTGTTCGTCTCGTTGATTCTTCCATAAAGAAACCTTTGGGGAGGATCGACGATGTTCTTATCATTGTCAATGACAATTACGTTCCCGTTGATTTTACTATTATGGATATTAAATGTGAACCTTCTTGTCCAATTATTTTGGGACGTCCTTTTCTACGCACCGTTGGTGCTATCATTGACATGAAAGAGGGGAATATAAAATTCCAATTTCCTCTCAAGAAAGGGATGGAATACTTCCCTCGAAAGAAGATTAAGTTACCTTTTGAGTCCGTTATACGGGCTAGCTATTCTTTTACTCTTGATAAAACTTGATCTTTTTGCATTATGCCTAGCTTAAAGGCATAAAAGAAAGCGCTTTTGGGAGGCAGCCCACATGAATAAATTTTATTTTGCTTTTGTTGTGTCTTGATGTTGTTACTACAGTAGCATCATCATTGTATCTTTACTTTTCAACTTTGTGCCAAGTGTAGCCTCTGATTGCAAGAAAGTTCAAAAGTTGTGACGTGCTGTCCAGGAAACAGATTCTGTCCTTGGATAGAAAAATTCGTATAAAATCACCAGATCATCTTTTTGGTCTGAATTGTTTCGACAGCGTGCTCTATACAATTGTCTTTCGTGCGTCTGTTCTGAGTTTTTTGATTAGAGTTGCAGAAGTGCCCCGAAAAAATCATTTACTACCTGCTCTTCTGTTTTTCACAGATTCTGTCCTGTTTTGCCTTTCCTTCATTTTGCAAACCTTGAGCTTGCTTTTTCTTTGCAAAAACCTTTTGGCAATCTTGAGAAACAGTAGAACTTCAAGAATATCTTTATTTCCAGCAAGGAACAATTATTTTATTATGGGTACTAACCTCGCTAATCAGATTATGATGAGTTATGTATGAAGGGAGTTTTCAAGTGTGCGAGGGAAGATGATAAAAAGATTCAGGAGTGTCAAACGCTCAAGCTTGGGGATGCCCCCATGCACCCCCAAGAAATATTCAAGGAGACTCAAGCGTCTAAGCTTGGGGATGCCCCCGTGCATCCCCTTCTCCATCAACATTATCAGTTCGTCTTTCGTTCCACTATATTTTTATCACTTCATGTGTTATGTGCTATGCTTGGAGCGTCTTGCTTTTGGTTTCCTTTTTAGTTTTCTTTAGCTTTTCATAATGAGTCGGAACTCAACTTTCTTTATGTGGGAGAGAAACACGCTCCACTTCTACCTAGAACATAACATAGAATTTTCATGTCTATCTTTGCTGTGTGTGTTCTTTGTCTTTCAATAGCTACTATCATGTTTAGCTTTTAGTTTTCATGCTTATCTTTTTAAAGAGTTTTTGTTTAGTTGGTTGCTTGAACTCTCTTTAGTTATCATGCTTATCTTATTAAGAGAGTTTGCTTCTGTTGCATTGGTTGATATGTCTATGATAAAGATGCTACGTGCATAATGGTGTTTAGTAATTCATGTTTTCTTATGGTTAGTCTCAAATAGCTGGGGGGTTCCCAATGTGTTATTGGAGTACCAACATGATTTGTTTGCCTATGATGTGGTATGGTTTAGTAATATCTTCCTTCAAGAATTTATTTTGATTGACTTGGCGTATGCTCACGCATATTTAAGACTGTAAAGAAAGTCTGTCAAGCCTTGATGATCTTTTGTTTCTGAGTAGCGATATAACTTCCATGCCTGATTCAATGTTGCTTTGTCGCTCTGCATGATTATGACCGTCATTGCTCTCTTAGTTGGTCGCTCCCAGTCTTTTGCTAACCTCCACCTGTACTAAGCGGACCGACTGCTTGTGCATCCAAATTATTTTAAACCAGTTATGCCATATGAGTCCACCATACCTTCCTACATGGTATCTACCTGCCATTCCTAACGGAGACTTGCATGTACCATCTCAAAATTATTCAAAAAAAATGCATTTCTGTTTTGTGCCTCTGTTTTAAGTTCATGAGGAAGTAGTAGTTAATTCATGATCTTTTTAAGTTGGACAAGCTTCACCCCGGGATTGCATGTCTAATCTGCAAACCCATAACACGAGAAGGAACTGGCATTGAGTGTGCCCGGCTCAAAATTAATATAACAAACAAACCCTCCTTCACGCTTTGTTCATGAGAAATCAAAAAACTTTGGCAGTGATAAACAAAGGAGATTAAGAGGATGTGATCGTCCTCATTCGGGAGCCGTTCCTCAAAACTTGTCCATCTCAAGAAGTGATTGAGTTATCTGCTAGCATTCGTTGACGGAACATGCATAATAAAAAAATAACTATTACCTTTGTTTTTAAAATCAAGAGCTCTGGTACATGCTTTGTCTTTGTTTCCGACTACGGGTTTTCAACCTTGCCAACAAAATCCACGGCTCGAGAGTCTCCACCTTCTTTTAAAGCACCAACTACTGAGAGCATGATTGTCATTCTGAGTGTAATGTGCATTGTCCCAAAGTAGCATTGTCTTTTGCATGATTGTGATATCGTTTATTCTGAAATTATTGTATCTAGTCATCACTTAAAGCTTGGAGGTGCCCCTGCATTTATGTTTTGCTTCACTAAAGGGGGCAAGCGAGATATCACTTTGTCATATTTGCACACCATGCTCATTACAAATCTATTTGATGTTTCAGTATCATATTGTAAAACTTTCAGTTCTTTGTGATTTTCTCATGAGGCAACTTAATTACTACAGATTCATTGTCTCAGTAAGCTTTTGTCATATGACTATGAAAAATCCTTATATGGTTAATAGCATGTCACCACAGAAATTATTCTTGTTATCATTTACCTACTCGAGGACGAGCAGGAATTAAGCTTGGGGATGTTGATACGTCCAAAACGTATCTATAATTTTTGCTTGCTCCATGCCTCTTTTGGGTGATACTGCTATGATATTTATACACTTCCATACACTTTTGATCATATTTGGACTAACCTATTAACTCAGTGCACCCCAGTGCCAGTTTCTGTTTTCTGCTGTTTTTGTATTTCAGGTTTTCCCATTATGAAAACTGCCAGAAAAATCCCGGAAAAATTATAAAAAAAATCAGTGTTCCAGAAGCTTCCCGGCACCCGAAGTAGAGCCGGAGGGGGGCCACCAGGGCTCCAGGCGCCCTGGTGGCGCGGCCCCCCTCCTGGCCGCGCCGGGGGGGTGGCGCCTGGGCCCCCCAGGCCTCCGCTGATGCCCCTCTTTGGCATATATTTATATCGTGTCCCGAGACCCTCGAGTCGGGAACCCTTTTTCGCAATCTCATCTCTGTTCTGCCGCCGCCGCGCTTCCAAGATCGGGAGCACCATGAGAACTCTTCCCGGCACCCTGCCGGAGGGGAGGATCATCACCGGGAGCTTCTCCACCACCATGGACGCCTCCCGGATGAGTTGTGAGTAGTCTCCCTTGGACCATGGGTCCATGACCAGTAGCTATGTGATGTTCTCCTCCCGTTCTTGTGCTTCACTAATTAGTCCTCGTGAGCTGCCCTACCTGATCGAGGCACATATGTAATCCTTATGTTGTTGCTATGTTGAGTTTGCTGGGATCCGATGGATTGTGAGATTATGTTCAGATTGTGTTTGAGTAATATATTTAATCTACCTCTTTTATATTTATGTTCGTAAGTAATTCTTGCATGTTCTCAGTTGTTATTTATTGCTTTGGCCAAGTAGTAGGTAGTGACTCCAAGAGGGAACGTTATGCTTGATTGTGGGTTCATGCCCCTCGATGACTAGCTTGAGTGACAGAAACATGAGTCTAGGGGATGTGCTGTTGCCACAAGGGGGAAAACAACGGTGCTTGTGCCCGCGGGTGCAAGGATTGTTTACTTTACGCAAAGTTCTTTTAATGCAGTTGTCTGTTGCTTTGAGTTTACACTATGGGTGGGACTCGCAACTTAATACCAGTGACATGTTCTGGATAGATATCTCAAGGTGGATGATTAGTAGTAGATGCAGATGGATTTCGGTCTACTTACCTTGGTGTACCGCCCATGCTTTGAACCTCTACCTTTCTTGCAACATAGTTAGCATTGGTTTGCGCACATAATTCTATCAATTGCCCAGCTGTAATTCATTTACCTCACATAGCTGTTTTATCGTCTTTTGGGAGAGAGACATCACTAGTGAACATCATGGGACCCCGGTCCATATTACCATCACTGATCACATCCGCTATTTACTTTACGCTTTTACTTACTATTTGCAGCAATACCTATCACTATTATCACTTGCGTTTGATCCTTTGTAAACGACAAGGCCGGAGGGATTGACAACCTCTCTGTACTCGTTGGGAGCAAAGTTATTTGTATCTGTGTGCAGGTCCA
Source organism: Secale cereale (assembly GCA_902687465.1). Classification (NCBI taxonomy): domain Eukaryota; kingdom Viridiplantae; phylum Streptophyta; class Magnoliopsida; order Poales; family Poaceae; genus Secale; species Secale cereale. The sequence continues at coordinate 335,838,611 of LR738712.1, forward strand.
CGTTGATTGCTAATATCTGGCGCCGTTAGCAATTGACACCTTCTTGTTGAAACTGGGAGTCTCAGGGGAAATCGATCCTTGGTATCTTTGCCAAGGGAAAACTTCCGCTACACTGCATCTCAAACCTTCCACTTGGGGTAACCAACGAGGGGCGAGAAGCCATCACTTCCACGAGCTACTACAACATCGACAATGACCACGAGATTCCTTTCTATGGGACTCAAGAACCCGAGGAGTATCTCGAGTGGGAACGCTTGATGGAAGGCTACCTCATGCTACATCAAGTTCCTCCCGGAGATCAAGTTAAGTGCGCCACAAGAAACTTCCACAACTTCGCATCGACATGGTGGTTTCACACACCTTCGGAGGAGTATGACATGAGTTGTCCCAAGACGAAGAAAGCTTTGCGGCGAGAGTTCGTGCGTCCCACTTACACGGAAGATCTTTTACGTCAATTGGAGAACACCATAGAAGGATCCAAGTCCATCGACAAGTACTTCAAGGAGATGAAGAATGCCTTGCGATGAGCCGGTGTAGACGACCCCGTTTTGATGAAGTTCCACTTCATGATGGGATTGAACAACGACATCTCCAAGACTATCTTCCTCGAGAACTAAAAGTCCCTCGACAATAACTACATTGGTGTTCTTAAGGCGGAACAAGAACTCATGAAGGCCAAGGCTTCTCCACCGCAAGCACACTTCTAGAAGACCAAGCTCCAAGACGGATAGCATGAGGCTAGTACCACCATGATGTCCAAGCCCAACGAGCTCCAAGACGGCGCTCCCAAGTTTGACTCCACCGCCATCCCTCTTTGTGGCATTGATGATGCCGAGTCTACTTCGACTCTTTTTCAAAACGGTGCGGTGACGACTACGACTACGGAGCCATTCGATGACCAAGCTTTGGAGGCGAACGACATGGTGACGAGCAAGGATGATGCTTCCATCTTTAGAGGCGTGAGTGATGATGTGCCATCTTCGACCTTCATCCACGGCGATTATTACGAGATGGTTGAGCATGTGATTTTCCCTTTGACCACGGCGGCGTATGATGACTTGAGTGACTTGTGCCACCATATTGAGAGTGAGAGCGAGTTCGCCACTAGCCCCATATATGACGAGTTGCCCCAATTCCCATGTGAGGAGAGCCACAACCCCCACCACCTGAGTGAGATGAGTGACTCTACCATATGCGACATTGAGTGCACCTACCCTGAGGGAGTGAGTGAGCCACCACATAGAGAGAGTGAGATAGTTGATAGGTCATGTGAGGCCACTTCCTACACTAACAACTTGACCTCTACCTCTATTGTGTCTTCTCATTTGGTGCTAGGCCCCATTTATGATGACGCGCCGATACTCGACGACTTCGTCCTTCCTTTGGACAAGACGATGGCCATGGTGGAATATGATGCACCTCCCACATGGTTCCATCAAGATGAAGATGATGACCACCATTTGCTCTTTCCCACCTCACCTACACCACATGAGTGGAATGAGAAAGGTAACAAAGGTGGAGGTGATGATCTCGTCCCACTAGTGGACTATGTTGACATTGATTGCTTGCATGATGTTGATACACCTATTGTCATGCTTCATTCTAGTATGATTTCCCCATGCGATGACTTACCCATTTATGATGATTTTGATGATCGCCATGTGGAGTCTATTAGTTGTGATGCCATGTTGCCTAGGATTTCTTGTGATAATTCTCTCGGTCACATCATGTTTGACATCCCGCTTGACTTGTCAAATGCTATGCATGAGATCAATCATATGTCATATTTGCAATCTCATCATAGTTACTATGCATATGCCATTAAAGTGTTCCAATTTGCACATATGGCATAGATGACAAGCCCATGGTTATTGGCATTTGTTTTTCTTGTGATGATATTGACATGCTTCCTTTGCATCCTATCCATCATATGACATGCCATGATTACCTAGCTTCGGATATGCATTGTTCTGGATGTTGTTCCACTTCTCCATATTATGCTTCCGATATTGCTCACGAGGAGACACCCATAGTTTCCTCATATATTTTAGGAGATTTTGATCCATCCCATCCATTGCATGATCCCCATACTTGTGTGTTTAAAGCCTCTGAGAGTTGGGCTCTTACGTCCTTTAACTCCTCGGCCAGCTTGAAATTGTTATCATGCAGCTTGTTTTTCTCATCTATGGTGCATGTTAATACACATTCAGCAGCAGCAGTTTACCCTTCGGCCTGCTCCTTCGCTGCCTGAGCAGACCTTAGCTTTTCCCCCAGTTGGTCTACTGGCCCTGTTGCTACATATTAGAACAATGTATACTTAAAGATCATTGCTTGGTACGGGACCATGTTGTTCGGATATTATTGTTCTTACCATCAGAGCCATTCTTGGACTTCTTTGAATTCACCAACTCGGTGGTAACAGTAGTAAGATTAATTTGGCACTCTTCCAATTCCTTGGATAAAGAGTTATTATTTTCATAGAGTACCTATGAACACAACGACCCTTAAATTAGTTGGGCCAACTGCTTTAAGTCTCGGTGGCTACTAGCATATGAACATTGAATTAATCACTCACCCGCATATCTTTGTAAAGCTAGTGAGTAGCTCCGGCAAGTCCGTCTCGAGCGACTCGGATATACGCATCCGCAGAACTGAAGGCGTTAAACGCCTCCTCCGTAAAAGCTGGGTCCCGCATGGCCGCTTTGCGACGTCGATGATTCATCACGCTCTCCACTTCGGAATTAGTAACTGATACTTCATCCGAATCATATTGAAGAGGACAATCCGGCGTTACCACCGCATCCGCCCTAGTCCTTGTGGATGGGCCGGGGGCTGGATTGGTTGGGGCATGACCAGCAGGATCACTAGACACGGTCCGGCGAATACTCTTCCTAAAAAGAATAGATAAAGTGGAAAATCATGATCCGCCTCCACCACCGAACATATGTTAAAGAGTCATACCTCTTCGATAAAGGAGGAGGTTCGGTGGTGTCCTCGGTCCCCATTCGCTTCAGAGACCCGCCCTGCATAGGCGTCGCCCTCAGAGAAGACAACCTTGATGCAATTCGGCGGGATGAGCGCCGCCCCTTTTGAGCATGAGATAGTGCGGTGGGTGAGGCATGTCGGGAATATTCTCTTTGAAGAGGGGTCTCCTGGGCATTTACCTAAGAAGAAGGAAGAAGGCCAGGATAGTCGGCTGTAATAGCCACTTCGGTACCATCATGGCTAGCTTGATAAAAAAACTCCATCCTTAATATCTATGCCTATGTCCGGATCTTCCACAAATCCGGGATCCATGTCTCGAATATGATCCTCTGGCTATGGGGCGGGACTGCTAATCCCTTCGACCGCCTTCCTCCACTCCTGTTAAATGTAACTAAATTCAGTCTGGTCAATATATCTTAAAATAAAATCAGACAAAACTAGCGATTATAGAAAGGCTTACCCAGTCGATGGGGTTATACATAGAAAAACCTTCCCGACACTTCAAGCGAAGAAAGTCCTCCTTCTCCCCTTTGTAGAGATCCGCTAGGATGGCGGCCAAAGCGGCGGGGTTGTCCGGACCCTGGCGTAGACAGCGCGAGGCATCATCCGGGCCATTACAATGTGAAAGATTGTGGATGTCACCTAGAAGGGGGGGGGTGAATAGGCGCTTTAAAATAATTACGGTTTAGGCTCGAACAAACGCGGAATAAACCTAGCGGTTAATTTGTCAAGCACAAAACCTACAACAACTAGGCTCACCTATGTGCACCAACAACTTATGCTAAGCAAGATAAACAACTAGGTGATAGCACGATATATGACAAGAAACAATATGGCTATCAGAAAGTAAAGTGCATGAGGAAAGGGCTCGGGTAAGAGATAACCGAGGCACGCGGAGACGATGATGTATCCCGAAGTTCACACCCTTGCGGATGCTAATCTCCGTTTGGAGCGGTGTGGAGGCACAATGCTCCCCAAGAAGCCACTAGGGCCACCGTAATCTCCTCACGCCCTCGCACAATGCAAGATCTCATGATTCCACTAAGGGACCCTTGAGGGCGGTCACCAAACCCCGTACAAATGGCAACCCTTGGGGGCGGTCACCAAACCCGTACACTTTGGCAACCTTTGGGGGCGGTCACCGGTACCCGTCAAATTGCTCGGGGCAATCTCCACAACCTAATTGGAGACCCCGACGCTTTCCCGGGGCTTTACACCACAATGATTGAGCTCCGAACAACACCAACCATCTAGGGCGCCAAGGCACCCAAGAGGAACAAGCTCTAGGGTGCCCAAACACCCAAGAGTAATAAGCTTCTTAAACTTCACTTCCACGTATCACTGTGGAGAACTCAAACCGATGCACCAAATGCAATGGCAAGGGCACACAGAGTGCCCAAGTCCTTCTCTCTCAAATCCCACCAAAGCAACTAATGCTAGGGAGGGAAAAGAGATGAAGAACAAGAAGGAGAACACCAAGAACTCCAAGATCTAGATCCAAGGGGTTCCCCTCACCTAGAGGAGAAAGTGATTGGTGGAAATGTGGATCTAGATCTCCTCTCTCTTTTCCCCCCAAAACTAGCAAGAATCCATGGAGGGATTGAGAGATAGCAAGCTCGAAGAAGGTCAACAATGGGGGAAGAACAGGAGCTCAAGAGATAAGGTTCAATGGGGAAGAAGACCCCCTTTTATAGGTGGGGGTAAATCCAATCGTTATCCCCACCAACCAGCCCACAGTGAGCGGTACTACCGCTCGGCTGCAGTGGTACTACCGCTCGACTGCAGCGGTACTACCGCTCGGACCACACACAGCGCCAAAGAGAGAATAACAAAGAGAAAGAGCCCCGGAGCGGTACTAGAAGCGGTGGTGGGGAGGTACTAATGCTCCTACTGCCGCCCAACCCGACACAAAAAACGGTGGTCTCGAATCGAGTCGGTACTAGCGCGGAACCGGAGCCGAACTACCGCATGTAGCCATAAGCGGTACTACCACTGTGAACCAGCGGTACTACCGCTTGCGGCTATAAGCGGTACTACCGCTCCGGCCCAGCGGTACTACCGCAGGAGCAACAATAAACCCTGAACTGCCATAACTTCTTCAAATGAGCTCCGAATTGAGCAAACTCAAGCTTGATGGATAGAGGAAGACAAGTAGCATCAAAACAACGAAGAGGCAGGGAGGTATACCTAAGAAATATAGGAGTGAACACTCCATCAAAGAAGAACCGGCATAATCTCCAACATAGAAAACATCATAGAAGATGCATGTGAACTCCGTTTTCGATGAACTCGAGCTTGTCATCAAGATGACCATAAGCTCTAAGACTCACAAAGAGAACCGACAAAAACCCCAACATCGAAAACATCATAGAAGATGCATGAGTGAACTCCATTTTCGATGAACTCGAGCTTGTCATCAAGATGACCATAAGCTCCAAATCTCTCAAGGAGAAGAACCAAACAAGAACCAATAAAGATGATGCAAGCATGCAATGATTTGAGCTCTCTACGAACGATATGGTCAAGTTACTTATCGAGAGCCCCCCTTGATAGTACGACAATCGAGCCTATAACCCGGTCTCCCACAACTACCATGAGACCGGTAAAATAGAAAACCTACCAAGGGCAAACCTTTGCTATGCACAAAGTCCACTTGAGCTAGATGTAGACGATCTTGACTTCCTCAAGTTGGACCACCTTTCTTGATTGCGTTGTCTCGGTGAAGACTAGTAGATTGCTCCCCCATACTCCACTATGGGTGATCCAATCTTCGGCATATCTTTACAAGTCCATTTTCACCACAATGGACGGCAAGCTTCAAGCACTTGATCTCTTCGTGATGCTCCACTTGAACTTGCACACCGCAACCTAACCCGACAAAGAACTCTCACGAAGACCATGGGTTAGTAAACAAAGCGTGATTGACAATGCTTACTATACCATGGGATTGCTTGATCCCTCTCGGTACATCTTCTACACTTTGTGTGTTGATCAACTTGATTCATTCTTTGACTTAGTTTTGATCAACCTTGAATCTTTCCAACCCTCTTCATTTGGATGATGTATTGAAGGTAAACCTGAATGATCACAAACTCTTCTTCTTCAAGACATGCTTGTAGTAAGCTCAACACCCACAAGACCAATCTTTGGATAATTCCTTAATAGCACCTTGGTCATCACAAACTCTCCTTGAAACCAACAAATGAACTCCAAGAAAAGCCTATGGACAAACCCTTCAAATATAACTCAAGGCAACCATTAGTCCATAGAGATTGTCATCAATTACCAAAACCAAACATGGGGCACCGCATGTTCTTTCATAATGCCACATAGGAAACCCTCTGTGTCGGTACGAAACAACACCTATGGAATCACTGGAATCCCTTCTATGGTTGGCGGGCACGGAATTGTGCAAAGAGCAGCTCTAAGAGTCAGCATAGCGATCGTTTACCCAGCTTCGGGCCGCGAGGATGCGTAATACCCTAGTCCTGCTTTGGTGTATATTTGAGTGTTCTTGAGTTCTTCAGCTAGCTATGGTGCCTCTCCAGCTTTCCCGGATCCGAATCCCCCTCCAGTACGCCGCGGGCCTCCTTTTATAGTCTAAAGGGGCTACCACAGTGGCAAACAGGAGGTGGAAATGTGTACAGTGTATAGGCTTATCCCATGCCATTACGGGACAAGGCCCATTCAATGCACTGCTTAGGTGTCTATTTACTTTATCGGGGACAGGAAAGAAGCCCGTCCCGTCCGTGGCCGCTCTGTCTGGCCGCGACACACGTCCAGGCCAGCGAGGCAGGCAGCAGAGGTGGCGTCGCGGTAGGGTCTTCACGAAGATTTGCATGCCACCACATAGGTGCTTGGCTAGCTGACCCAGGAACCACGTAACGCCACATGGGTGCCTGCCTGGGCCAGCGCGTCGGCCGCCGAGCTAGGGCGGCGACGGGGCGGCAAGAGCTTGTCGCAGAATTGCTTCTGTTCCCGGCAAGGATTTTTCCGGGGCCTCCGTGAGTGCCCTACGGCAAGAGGCTTGCCGGGGCTTCGGGGTGTCTTCGGCAAGGAGCCTTGCTGGGGGCTCGCGGGCGTCGTCGACAAGGAACCTCGCAATCGCCATGTCTTCTGGATCTTACCTTGGGAGTCACAGATCTTTGTCTTCACAAAGATCTGCATGCCTTCACGTGGGAGCTTCCCAAGCCTTGGCTCAACTGTTTGTTGATATTGTTGAAGCCCATAGGCTTCAAGGGTGGCCGCGACGGAGGCGGCTCAGTGGATCGCCCCGGCAAGAGCCCTTGCCGGGTGGCGCCTAGGCTGCCCGGCAAGAATTCTTGCCGAGGGAGCCTGTCTCCTTGCTTGGTCTTCTCGTGCTGTCTGTCTTGGCGTCGTCTTGATTGTCTTGGGCTTTAGTTTTACCTCGGTCCACTTCTCCTTCTCTGCTTGGTGCGGCCGTGGCCGCGGCTCCGACTCTCTGTGCACAAGTAAGGGGTACAAATATGCGCCCCTTCTTTTGAACACCGACAGGAGCCCCCGGGCCTGGGCCATACATGAGCATGGCACGTTGTTGGGCCAGGCCCAAAACGGTGTGCGGGCAGGTGGGGCGGTTTTTACCGCGGTAAAACTTTTCGCGCGCTACGCTTCCCTCGACCCGCATTGAATGCACGACGTGGAGGGGTGCGCGTCATGTGGGTGGCATGCGTGGGGCGGTTCCCGCATGCATGCGTCATATCACAGTAAAGAGGCGGCTCGCGCCTTCCCCGTAAAAAAGAGGGAGGCGTGGAGGCGCGGCTCATTTACTGGACGGTCTTGGGTCGTAGTCTTGAAGGCGCCCACGCTCCCCCCCCCCCCGATCACGGGGTGGGGAATGGTCGCCTCACCCGTCCTTCCGACCCTGCATGTTTGCCACGCGTCCTTCATGCAGGTGACGAGCTTTGGAGGTGGGAAATCAGGCCGTCGCTGGTTGGGGCAGCGGGTCGATCCCGATTCCCTACGCCCCTGATGGCTGGATTGGCTGAGCGGGGTGGCTGGGTCTCGACCCCGCCTCTTTATAAAGAAGGGGAGAGAGGGAGCACCACCCCACATTCTCCAGTATCCACCCTCCTTCATCTTTGCTTCTTCCTTTCATTTGCCATGGTGAGAGGAGGTTCTGGGACTTCGTCGGTGGCAGCGAGAGTTGCTGCTCGTCAGCGCGTCCCTCCCTCCCTTGAGCCCGTGGCGGCGGAGCCAACCACAAGAGGAAGGGGGAGGGGGCGTGGCCCAGGTCGCCGCGGCGGTCGGGGGAGAGGGGCACGAGGTGGCGCGGCGGTCATGCCTCTGCGAGCGGTGCCTCCCGCGATGGAGGGTCACGTCGGGGACTAGCCCTGCGAGTTCTTCATCAGGCTGCGCTGGCCACCGCGCCGTCATCTCCGTCTTCCCACCCCCTTTGCAGCGGAGATGGAGCTCGACCCGCCCCAAACCCTTAGGTTGCACATGAGGGGCTGCGAGACCGGGGTACGCGAGTCGACGTTGACTTTCCCGCCCCTCACGTCATGTATCTCCGTCGTGGGTGGAAGACGTTTGCCCGCATCCATAGCTTGACGGTGGGGCTCGTCCTCTATTTCAAATTAATGGAGGGTGGCCTGCTCTCCGTCAAGGTCTTTGGAGATCTTGGGACTCGCCTGAAGTGCTGCGTAGAGAGCTCTTCCGACGCTGGAGACTCTTCCTCGAGCGGGAATGACGAGGAGGACACCGACAGCGGAAAGCCAGCGACGAGGGGGCCGAGCGGCAGAATGCCGACTCTGACTTCGACTGACCGTCGCCGCTCCTCCCTCGGTCACGCGCCCTACCGAGGGCCATCCTCGCCAAGCTCTCCTTCGGGGTGCTCCCCGTCGTCTCCTTGGGCGGCCAGCATAGGGGGCCGGAGAAGGCAAAGAAGGCGGGTGGCGGCCGTTAACTGGGAGTATGCGGGCACCGACGCCTTCGTCGCGTATTGGTGAGCCGCTGCCATATCTTCCGGCTTTCTGCTATTCGCACCTTGCCTAGGCGCTCTTTTTGCCCTCCCGTTGTCCTGTTCCATCTTTTGAGGAGAGGGACAAGAAAGCGATTACGGGCATCTTATCTCTTTTTAGTTTGTAAGCCTATTGGTCTTGTTGAATTTAAAGCTTGAAATCCCCCTTGTTCATGTTTTTCTTTCAGTACGAACTATACCTGTACGGGATGTTTTTAATGAAAAGGGGTATTTGCCGGGTTCTTCGTTCGTGAGCGAGGCCAATGCCAAGGATGAATCCTTGTTATTTTTATAATAAATGTTATCGCCCGGCAACAGGCCTTGTGTTTCTCTTCTTCGGCCGACCATTCTCATGCTTTTGGCGGACGCAGGGGCGAAGTAGAGTTAGGCTCCTCATTCATTTCTTCGCCATCACAACTACTACCAAATTCCGACCCAGGAAGTAACTCTCGGGCACAAGGAAAAAGGTAGTACGGTGGTTTTAAGACATAAACGAGGTTTCATATGTCCCAGTTCCATACGGAAATGTATAGCAGGGGGATGAAAAACTTATCTGAATCCACAGCCCCTGGCAACCTTGGCTCGCTGTGGTTGGATCCTCACATCTTCAGCCCCCAGCAGGCTTGCCTTGTCGGGGTTGGGGCGTCAGTTCGTTCCTCTTTTCCCAAGTGGCTCAGCGGTAATGACCTGTGGACCAAAGAAGGCAGAAAAGACGCACACCCGACCTCTAGGCTAGGGGTTAGTCGCCACCAAGCACTATCAACCCTAACCGATGAAGGGACTCAACCTAGCATGCAAGCTATAACTTAGGGCGCCAACACTTCTTTTATTTATGCTCAGGGTCTGCGCCTGGCTTTGTACAAAGGGTTACATGCCTTGCCGGCAAGGCTTGTACAAAAGGGTGGCTTGCCGAGAGGCCCGGCAACCGCGCCTTATGGGTAAAACTTGCGAAGATGCTCGATGTTCCAGGAGTAGCTCACTCGGATCCCATCTTCGGTCTCCAGGTGGACTGCGCCAGGCCTGGTGACTCGTCTTACCCAATAAGGGCCTTCCCACTTTGGCATCAACTTGCTGGAATTCTTGGCCGACTGAACGTGCGGAAGAACAAGGTCGCCTTCCTCAAAGCTTCGGGCAAGAACCTTGCCTCTATGATAGCGGCACAAGGCTTGCTGGTAGTGTGCTGCTTGTACAGCCGCCCAAAGACGATCTTCCTCAAAGAGCGTTCCGTCATCTTGCGGCAGTCGCTCTTGCTCAAGCTAATCATAAGCGAGCACTCGGGGTGACCCGTATGTGAGTTCTGTGAGGAGAACCACCTCTGCCCCGTTAACGAGGGATAAGGGTGTCTGGCCGGTGGCTCAATTTGGTGTTGTCCTGATCGACCAAAGAACCGCCGGCAATGTATCGGTCCAACGCTTTCCGCACTTGTGTAGCCTCTGAAAAGTCCTTGTCCGAAGGCCCCATGGTAATTCAGCATTTCCCCTTTCAGCCTGGTCGTTCCTTCGTGGATGTGCAACAGATGCGAAATAGACCTTGCCGCCGTGGTCTTACATATATTGCATGAAGGTATTGCTTGTGAACTGCGTACCGTTGTCGGTGATAATTATGTTTGGTACACCAAAACAGTAGAGCAGGCCCTTGAAGAACTTGACGGCCGACTGTGTTGTCACCTTCCTCACTGCCTCCACCTCCCGCCACTTTGTGAACTTGTCGATTGCTACGTACAAGTACCCAAAGCCCCCAACAGCAGGGGGGAAAGGGCCCAATATGTCGAGCCCCCAGACCGAGAATGGCCAGGAGAGGCAGATTGTTTGGAGAGCTTGAGCTGGTTGATGAAGTTTCTTCGAATGGAACTGACACGCTTCACACTTGGTTACTAGTGTCATTGCATCCTGGAGGGTAGTGGGCCAGAAGAAACTATGTCGGAATGCCTTGCTGGCGAGGGCTCTTGACCCTATGTGGGAGCCACATATGCCTCCATGTATCTCTGCCAACAGCTCCAGTCCTTCCTCCCGGGTGATACACTTCAATTTCACGCCGTTCGGTCTTTTCCTGTACAGGACGTCGTCGACGAACTGGTACATGGCGGACCGACGGGCTACTTTCTCCGCTTCTTCCTTCTTTTCAGGAAGCTCCCCAGTCTGGAGGAATTGGATGGTATGCTGCGCCCATGCCAGAGCCTGGGCTCGACGGCAAGGACCAAAGGCATTTCTTCTTCTATGGGAGCGATTGCCTCTACGGCTAGGGCTTGACGCCCCGCCGGAGTCTGTTGCCCCACGGCAGGCTCCGCGTCTCTGGCAACACTTTTGCCGGCCACCCCTGCAGGTTCGGCAGGAAAGTACTTGCCGGGGCTTGATTTCCTTCGCTTGCTTAGCTCATTCGATGGTTCAACAGATGGGTGAAATAATCGGAGCACAAAGGTACCTCGTTCCATAGGTAGTTTGAGGGCGGCGTGTTCGACTGGCAATCGGCGATGTCGTTCTCCGCTCGAGGGACATGTTCAGCTTGTATACCGTCGAAGCGCTCCTCTAGTTTCCTTACTTCATCCACGTAGGCTTCCATCAACGGGCTCTGGTAATCTTTGTTTACTTGCCTGACAACGAGCTACGAATCTCCTCTGACGGTGAGCTTCTTGATCCCAAGGTCCGCTGCGATCCTGAGACCAGTGAGTAGTCCCTCGTACTCGGCAGTGTTGTTTGTTGGTACCTCCCTGGGGAAGTGCATCTGGATCACATACTTGAGGTGCTCCCCGGTGGGTGCAACAAACAGCAGTCCAGCACCGGCGCCTTGCAGCGTGAAAGCCCCGTCAAAGTACATAATCCAGTCGCGACTCTCACCCTTGCCGGGGAGGGTAGTCTCCTGGATCTCCTCATCGGGCGTTGAGGTCCATTCTGCAACAAACTCCGCCAAGACTCTACTCTGAATCGTTGAAGTGCTTTCAAATTTCAAACCGAAGCTTGACAGCTCCAGGGCCCACTCCACAATCCTCCCAGTCGCATCTGGGTTATGCAATATTCATTGCAACGGGAGGCGGATGACGATGGTGATTTCATGTGCTTGGAAGTAATGACCCAGCTTCCTCGAGGCCATAAGGAGGCCGAAGAGTAATTTCTGCACGCCGGAGTATCTTGACCTAGCCCCCTGTAATAGGGAGCTGACAAAGTAAACCGGGTGCTGCATCATGTTCTTCTTCTGCATCACTCCATTCGGTCACGTCTCTTCGTCCCCAGTAGCATCAGGTGTTGTCGCTGCTATCACTTATGTATTGACCTCCCTCCGGGCCACTAGCGCGGCACTGACCAATTGGTTCGTTGCCGCTACGTACAGCAGCAACGGTTCTTGTGGTTTAGGCGCGACCAGTACCGGTGTAGAGGAGAGGTATTTCTTCAAATCTTCCAGTGCCACTTCGGCTTCCGGGATCCACTCCATCGGGCCCAGCTTTTTCAAAATTTTGAAAAAGGGACGGGCGTGCTCGACAGATTTGGAGATGAACCTGCCCATGGCGGCAACACACCCAGCAAGCCGACGCACATCCTTGATTCGCCTGGGCGCTTCAATCTGCTCGATGGCCTTGATCTTGTCGGGATTTGTTTCAATTCCATGCTATGACACGAAGAAGCCGAGAAGCTTGCCGAACGGGACGCCGAAGACACACTTTTCAGGGTTCAGCTTAAGGTTGATCTTGCGCAGATTCGTGAATGTCTCTTCTAAGTCTTGCACGAGCGTTGCTTTGTCCTTGGTTTTGACCACTATATCATCCATATATGCTTCCATATTTCTATGTAGCTGAGGCTCAAAACCAATCTGGACCGCCCTCGCAAATGTTGAGCCAACACTCTTCAATCCGAAAGGCATCCGCATAAAGCAATACATACCACATGGGGTGATGAATGCTGTCTTTTCTTCATCTTCTCCCGTCATGAAGATCTGGTGGTAGCCTGAGTAAGCGTCGAGGAATGATAACAAGTCACACCCAGCTATGGAGTCCACAATCTAGTCGATGCGTGGTAATGGGAAAGGGTCTTTTGGACAAGCCTTATTAATGTCTATGTAATCTATACACAGCCTCCACTTCCCATTTGCCTTACGCACGACCACCGGATTGGCCAACCACGTTGGATGGAGCACTCCTCTCACTAAGCCGGCTGCCTCTAACTTCCTGGTCTCCTCTCTGATGAACTCTTGCCGCTCCAGAGCTTGCTTCCTCACCTTCTGCTTGACGGGTCGCGCATGAGGGTAGACAGCAAGATGGTGCTCAATCACCTCCGTGGGAACGCCGGGGATGTCAGACGCTTGCCATGCAAACACGTCGACATTCGCCCGCAGGAAGGTGATGAGCGCGTCTTCCAATTTGCTGTCGAGGGCGGAGCTTATGGTGAAAGCCCCTCCCGTGCTGTCCTCATTGACGGATACCCGCTTGGTTTCTGGTGGAGCAGCTCTGGATTTATTGCTCTTGCCGGTGGAGCTCTCTGGCGTGTTCTCGACGGGAATGCTACACTCCGAAGAGGAGCGCTTGCCGGAGTAGGCGCGGGATGTCTTCCCGGTCTTCTTTCCTCCCGGGGCTTCAGTGGCAGGAGCAAGCGCCTTGGCGGCAGTCGCTGCAACTGCCTCCCGGTAAAGATGGTCAGTGCAGATCAGCACATCCTTCTTGTCAGAGGGGACGGTAATGATGGACATTGGCCCAGGCATCTTCAGTGTGTTGTAGGTGTAGTGCGACGCCGCCATGAACTTGGCCAATGCTGGGCGGCCGAGGATCCCATTGTAAGGCAAGGGGATCTCAGCTACATAGAAAACAAGCCTCTCCGTCCTGTAGTTTAGGTCGCCCCCGAACGTCATGGGTAGCGTGATTTTACCCTTGGGCTGGCTTCTCCCTGAGTTGACTCATTGAAAAGAGCATGTCTCCTCGAGGTCCCAATCAGGGATTTGCAGCCTTCTGACCACGATGGGAAAGATTAAGTTCAGGCCGGCCCCGCCATCAACCAGCATCTTCGTCACCTTGAGGTTGTGTATCGTTGGTGAGACCAGCAGCGGAAAACACTCGACCGCAGTCGTGCGGTCAGGGTGATCCTTAGCGTCAAAGATGATAGGAGTGCTGGACCACCTCAGCGGCTTCTTGGCATCAAACGACGGCTCCACGGCTGTGATCTCACGCGCCCACTATTTAAGTTGGAGGTGGGAGGAGTGCAAAGAGGTGCCGCGGTCGACGCACATGGCCTCCGTGGCCTTCTGAAACTCTTGCTCGCCGGACTCGTTGTCCTCCTCGCCATCATCATCTTCTCGCTTCCTGTCATGGACAGGGGCGGGCCATTCTTGTTGGTTATCTTTGCCGCGGCGGCTAGGTTGGCTGCCACGTTTCTTGCCAGATCCTTCAGCGCCATCTTTGATTCTCCGCGAGCTGCTCGACTTGTTGGCAGATCTGGAGGTCATGGCCTTTCGTATGGTGGATCTTGCAGTATTGCTTGTCAGAGCTTCCTGGCTTGTCAGCCGTCGCCAAGGCCCGGCAGGCGACACATCCGGCGATTAACTTACCGGGGTCGTCTGCCTTGGTTTTCTTGGCGGCGCCGGCGTCGTCGGATACCTCAATGGCAAGCACAACCTTGCCCTTGTGTTTTCTGTTACGGCGTCGACCCTTTTTCGTTGGGGCGACAGTGTCTTCATCCGAGGAACCGATTACCACACCGGCGTCTTCGCCGGGGTACTTCCTTCCCTCTTCAGCCCGGGCACATCTGTCGACTAGAACTTAAAGTTCGGCCACATCCTTGACTTTATTCATCGCCAGCTCCTCCCACATCTTGCAGTTGCGCACGTTCCGGTGGAACGCGCTGATGATGGTGGCAAGATGAACGTCTGGGATGTTATACTGCACTCGGCTGAACCTCTGTATGTACTTGCGCAGGCTTTCACCTTCCTTCTGGGGGAAAACATGCAAATTGCTTGCTTGGCCATGAGCCTGGTGGCCTCCCGTAAAAGCGCCAACAAACTCATGGCACAAATCCGACCAGGAAGAAATGGAATCTGCCGGCAAGTGCATCAACCATGACATAACGTTGGGTTTAAGCGCCAACGGGAAATAATTGGCGAGCACCTTGTCGTCGCGCGCCCCAGCAGCTTGCATCACGATGGTGTAGATGCTGAGGAACTCCGATGGATGAGTCTTGCCATTGTATTTCTCGTCGACGTCGGGCTTGAAGGTGCGGTGGGTGGGCACTGGAAACACCACAGCTCATGAGCAAACGCTGGGCAGCCTACCTCATAAGGTAAGCCCCTAGATCCTCCCGGTGCTGGGTTGTGTACAGCAGGCCCCGCCCGTTTATACGACTGGTGGCGCGCCTCGTGTCGGTGCTCGATGGTGGTTCGAGCGTCCTCGTGGGCACGCTCTCGAAGAACTTGGTGCTGATCATGGTGGGTCCGTGGGTCGGACGACGCTTTGGATACGTCGTCGCAAGCGTCGTCCCGACGGGCTGGCACGCGTGATAACTAGCGAGGAGGAGGAGAGTGCGCCGTAGCCGCAGCGCCCCTAGTCCTTCCACCGCTGGCGTGTGGTGGCTCGGGAGAGCGTTGGCCCGAAGGCCCCACCGTCCGAGGTTCGTACTTGTTGGCGATGGCGACAAGGCTATGAACTATAACTCTCCACTCGTCGAGCTTCTCCACTGTAGGAGGGAAGTCGAGGAGCAACTACACGCGTGTTAAGGCTTCCGCCGGCGTGGGTGGCGGGGAGAGCTGCACGGATCGAGACGCGCTACGACTTCTAACCATGTTAGAAGGAGCTCTATCACGGTCCCGCGGCTGCACGTTGCCTTCGCCGGCGCCTTGGCGGGCATGCTGATCTTCTGCATCTCGTGACTGATGCGCGGGGCTCTTTCCGTAGCGGCGCCCGGGGTCCTCTGTGCGGCGATGCTGCCCATCGCGTGCGACCTGGGAGGAACGCGTCGTGGGCGCTGCTGTGGGCATCTTTGAAGTCGCTGCGTCGCCCATGCGGGGTACGACGCCACTCTTGGAGGGCCCCGCGCCGCCTGCGGGGGGCCCAGCTCCACCCTTGGACTTGGTGGCATGTGGCTTGCTATCTCGTGCACGAGCAACGCTGCTTGCCAGGCTTCAGCTGGTGGAACGGCGTGGGTGTTCGCGGGTCGCGCCTCAGCTCCCATCCGCGACCACCCCGTCGCCGGCCTGTGCCGGCACGAGCCGTTCGGCTGCAGACGAGTCGACCGCTGCGATCGTCTTCTTCTTAGAGCATCTCTAGTGGCTTGTCTAAATTTGGTAGTCTATATCTTCATATAGACAATGGTCTAAATTTTTTTGAATTTAGACAACCTCTGTTTTCCAGCGGATTGTCTAAATTTGGTAGTCTATATTTTCAACGGCTATATTTTCAACGGCTACTTTTCCAACGGCTATATTTTCAACGGCTATATATACCACCCTATCTCACCTCTCTCTCAGCATTCCAACTTGTGCCTTCTCTCATCTCTCTCCCGAATCTCTCTGTCTCCTTTCCCACCACCACACATCCGGCTGCCGCGATGAGCAAGAAATCTGACGCCGAGGAGGAGGCCGCCCTCATCGCCAAGGAGCAAGCGGAGGAGGAGGCCGCCCTCATCGCCAAGGAGCAAGCAGAGGAGGAGGCCGCCCTCATCGCCAGGGAGGAGGAGGAGGCCGCCCTCATCGCCGAGGAGGAGGAGGAGGATCGCCGTTATGCGCTAGAGGCCACGCAGGAGGATTCTGTCCTCGATGAGTACCCGGATTGGAATCCCAAAACACACTCAATTGTTTGGGATATCCAGCACGGCTACGTATTGATCCCGTATGAGAAGGAGAGACCTAGCTCACGCAGGCCAAAATAAATAGTTCATGTCCAGAAATGAGGAGTTGTCCAACTGTGAGTTGATCTCATTTGAGTTTTCCATCTGCACACAAATAATGATTCAGTAGGATATATACATGGCAATAGCAGCAATATACAGAGTGGTCGATCCATCCCAGCAACATACAAGGAAGGCGCTGGTCGATCCATCCAGCAGGTCGATCCATCCCCCCCCCCCCCCCCCCCCCCCCCCCCCCCCC
>LR738712.1:335855640-335871704 GCA_902687465.1 Secale cereale
CCGCCCCGCCGCGCCCTCCCCTCGTCGTGGCTCGGTTGTGGCTCGGTTGTCCAAATGTGGACAACCGGTAGCTATTTTGGTGGTTGCCTAAAATTTAGACTACCACATAGACAAGCCACTGGAGACGTTTTTTGACCTCTGGTAGTCTATATTTGGTTTAGACTACCACATAGACAAGCCACTAGAGATGCTCTTAGGAGCCATGGCGATGAGCAATCGCTACCCTAACTACTAGACCAAATTTTCACAACTGCGCCCCCTACCTGGTGCGCGAAAGATGTCGGTACGAAATGACACCTATGGGATCACTGGAATCCCTTCTACGGTTGGCGGGCGCGGAGTTGTGCAAAGAGCGGGTCTAAGAGTTAGCACAACGATCGTTTACCCAGGTTCAGGCTGCGAGGATGCGTAATAGCCTAGTCCTGCTTTGGTGTATATTTGAGTGTTCTTGAGTTCTTCAGCTAGCTATGGTGCCTCTCCAGCTTTCCAGGATGCAAATCCCCCTCCAGTACGCCGTGGGCCTCCTTTTATAGTCTAAAGGGGCTGCCACAGTGGCACATAGGAGGTAGAAAGGTGTACAGTGTATAGGCTTATCCCACGCCATTACGGGACAAGGCGCATTCAATGCGCTGCTTAGGTGTCTATTTACTTTATCGGGGACGGGAAAGAAGCCCGTCCCGTCCATGGCCTCTCTGTCTGGTCACGACACGCGTCCAGGCCAGCGAGGCAGGTAGCTGAGGTGGCGTCGTGGTAGGGTCTTCACGAAGATCTGCATGCCACCACGTAGGTGCTTGGCTCGTTGGCCCAGCAACCAGGTAACACCACGTGGGTGCCTGCCTGGGCCAGCGGGTCGGCCACCGAGCTGGGGTGGCGACGGGGCAGCAAGAGCTAGTCGCAGACTTGCTTCTGTTCCCGGCAAGGTTCTTGTCGGGGCCTCCGTGAGTGCCCTGCGGCAAGAGGCTTGCCGGGGCTTCGGGGTGTCTTCGGCAAGGAGCCTTGCCGGGGCCTCACGGGCGTCCTCGGCAAGGAACCTCGCAATCGCCATGTCTTCTGGATCTTACCTTGGGAGTCATAGATCTTTGTCTTCACAAAGATCTGCATGACATCACGTGGGCGCTTCCCGAGCCTTGCTCCACTATTAGTTGATATTGTTGGAGCCCATAGGCTTCAACGGTGGCCGCGACGGAGGCGTCTGAGTGGATCGCCCCGGCAAGAGCCCTTGCCGGGTGGCGCGCAGGCTGCCCCGGCAAGAGTTCTTGCCGGTGGAGCTTGTCTCCGTGCTTGGTCTTCTCGTGCTATCTGTCTTGGCGTCGTCTTGATTGTCTTGGGCTTCGGTTGTACCTCGGTCCACTTCTCCTGGTCTGCTTGGTGCGGCCGTGGGCGCGGCTCCAACTGTCCGTGCACAAGGGGTACAAAGATGCGCCCCTTCTTTTGTACACCGACACTCTGGCTTGAAGCGGATGCATGCACCGCGTTATCGAGATCGCCATCACTTCAATTATCATCACCTCGAGGTGGGCAAGTACTCTGATCTTGCTCACAAGTATTTTGACTTCCGTAGTGTCTTCTTCTTTGAGACTGCGAGGACGCCAGTCAGAATGCTTCTTTAGAGGAGAACTGGAGTACTCGGGAAGGCCTTGCCGGATTGGATCCGGCAGGACAACGTCCTCGTTATAAAACCCCTCCGAGGGCCACTCTTCGGATGCCTTCTTCGGAGTGCCGGGGAGGTAACCTGTCCCAGCTATACGCCACACTTCGTTGCCGCCTACCTCGAATATAGATCCCTTCTGGGAGCGAGGAACAAGGAAGAAGAACTTTTGCCATAGCCTAGAATGAGCCTCGCTGCCCAGAAAGAGCTTGCAAAGAGCGACGAAGCCCACAATATGCAGGATAGACCCCGGCGTAAGGTCGTGCAGTTGGAAGCCATAGAACTCCAGAAGCCCCCTGAGAAAAGGGTGGATAGGAAATCCTACACCTCTTAGGAGGAAGGAGACAAAGCACACCCGTTATTCTTTGCAAGGATTGGGGAAACTTTCTGCCAGGGCTTGACCATCGAGAGAAGTCAATCCAGCCTGCACGGGGACTAGATCCTCGGGAGGGAGATATCCCTACGTCTGAAGTTTTCTCAAATGGGCATGAGATATGGAGCAACTCTCCTAGTCGCCCGCTTGAGGGCCGTGAGGGCACGAGGAAGAGCTAGGGACGCCAGCCATGTCTGGGGATTTTCCGTGGCAGGCTCTAAGGATCTTTCGCGTGGATGGAATGGCATCTGAGATCTAGTCTCTTGAAATAAGCACCTTCCTTATGCAGTCGAGGGATTAATTATAAAAATACCCAGACGGTTCGCATTCGACTGACATGTGGGAGCTAAAGCAACGATGGCAGGGGATCGACAAGGTATGACATTAAATATGAAGCCGAACTATCATCTGATTCAACGGAGTACTCACCTTGCAAGACCGAAGACATGAAGCCGGATACAACCTCGTCCTTGAAGGCAAGTCCGGGGGCTACTGAGGGAGTCCTGTATTCGGGGGTCCTCAGGCGTCCGGGCCATTGATGCTGGGCAGGATTGATGGGCCATGAAGATAGAAGCAGAAGGCCCTCCCCGTATTCGGTTAGGACTCCAATGTGTGTAAGGCAAAAAAAAATGTCCAGATGTAATGATTCTTTCCTCCCCAAGTCACCTTTGTAACCCTAGGCCCCCTCCGGCATGTATATAAGCTGAAAGGTTTAGCCCGTAGAGAGGACATATACCATAGCAATCACATAGGCTAGACTTTTAGGGTTTAGCCATTATGATCTCGAGGTACATCAACCCTTGTAACCATATTTATCAAGATCAATCAAGCAGAAATTACGGTATTACCTCGATCGAGAGGGACTGAACCTGGGTGAACATCGTGTCCCTGTCTCCTGTTACCATCGATCCTAAGACGTACAACTTGGCGCCCCTACCCGAGATCTGCCGGTTTTGACACCGACAAGCACCACTAGTGTTCTCCAAAGGTGCATCTCCAAAGAGGAGTGACGACAACGTCTAGCCGAAATACACGGTGGTATGGCTGGCCATCACGCCGCAGCTCGGGCTCTCGTAAGAAAGGCTTTCCGAACAAGTTTCTTCTAGCCAACTGCCCGAGCAGATGCTCAAGCCCTAGTCCAACATTGTGTTGGATGCCAGCTTTTCGCAAATCAAAGTCATATGCCTCCCACCGCTCTGAGAACTATCCCTATTACTTGGCCCTTTGCGGTATGGGGGCTGGATATGGTCGGATCCCTTAAAGGGGGAAGCCACAAAAAGAAATATTTGCTGGTCATGGTGGACAAATTCACAAAATGGATAGAAGCCAAACCAATTAGAATGGCTGAAGCAGGGCCAGTGATAAATTTTATATCTGGTGTATTACACCATTATGGTGTCCCACACAGTATTATCACGGATAACGGCTCCAACTTTACAGCGAACAAGGTGAAAAACTGGTGCGCCAAGTTAGGCCTTAAACTTGATTACGCCTCCGTGTACTACCCTCAAACAAATGGTCAAGTCGAATGGGCAAATGGCTTAATAATGAGCGGCATTAAACCTCGACAAGTGCGCTCCCTATGGGAGTCAGATAAACATTGGGTTGAGGACCTCGACTCCATACTCTGGGGGCTACGGACCATACCTAACCAGACAACCGGATATACGCCTTTTTCCATGGTGTACGGCGCAGAGGCTGTTTTGCCCGGCGACATTATTCGTGACTCACCTCGAGTGCGTATGTATGAAGAGCAAGAGGTTGAGCTCAATCGGCAGGACGACCTAGACAGTCTTGAAGAGGAGCGTGATATCGTGTAGGCTCGTTCCACAATCTATCAACAACAGGCTAGGCGATACCAAAGAAGAGAAGTGCGGACCAAAACATACAATGTTGGCGAACTCGTTTTGCGCCTCCCGGAGAAGAAAAAGGATAAGCTCAAAACAAAGATGGGAGGTCCCCTTCATTATTGATGAAGTACTCACCGGAGGAGCCTATCGCCTTCGAAACGTATCAGGCAATCGCCTTGCGCCGAATCCATGGAACGCTGCCAGGCTCCGATGATTCTATGGATAGTTCGGTAGCACCTTTTATCTCTCTTTCTGTTTAGGTCTCCTCCCTTGTTATTTCTTTTTTCCTCTTCATTTTTTGCTTTTTCTTTCCCGGAAAGTGTTCTGCTAAACCGAACTATCAGGGGTGAACATTTTCAAATGTATGTACCTCAAAATACCTGGGATCTTCTATAACGAAGCTCATTATTACAAGCTTATTGCTCACAATACTCATGTCATCTGTTTCATACAGTCTCTTTGCCACTATGTGCACCTTTATGACTTTAGTTTTTGCCAAGCTCGGTTACCTAGCTCCTGTGTTTATACCCTACGTTCCCGATTGTTCCGCTAGGGTGTAAAGGGAGCACCTCTGCGATTGTTAAAACTGGGTAATCTGGACATGTACCTCAGACGGGAATCATTGGTCGGCGCACAAACAACGAATTGTCTTCATTGCAAAATAAACTCTCAAAGGATAAAGCTTCCTGTGATCCTATTATTTTCAGGACCAAAGCATAGGCATGCATATATACGCATGCTGCCTAGGGAAAGGAACCCTTAACGAAACTATTTTCCCTGGAAGATGTTTCTTACATTAAATAGTAATATAACTTAACTCCCTGAACACAACTTGTCTGTTTAAGCAATAATGACCGGATTGCCTGGTTTGCGAACATAGTAAGTGTTTACCACAGCTATAGTATTCGTAAACACTCCAGCCCTTGAGTTTCGGAGGTTGAAGCGGAAGGTCTACCATGACAATCTTTTAACAAGTTTGGTCGGAGATAAGTTTGATGAGTACATTGTTACTTGGAAGAAAACGCCTATTCTTCATCTATACCATCTATAAGACTGTCTAACTTACAGTCCTTTTGTGAAAATTTGCCGGCTGTCCTTAGTTGGTCATATACAAGCTAACGGGAATTTCTTGTCCGTCTGGTCCCCGAGGTCCAACCCGAGCTATATGATTCAGATCAAGTATAGCATAGCCTGTCTTCACCATGGCCTAGGCTTCTCATGCACCTTCTCGACATGCTGATGCCTTCCATAGTTCAAAGCGGCGCCGAGCTCCTTTGAATAAATTCACCAGCTACTCCATAATTTCTGCAGGAGAATCGGATGGCCACAAGGCTTTAGCCATGTTCTTCATAGCTTTCCGAGCTCGCTCGTGCGCTTTGGAGAGCTCTTGAAGCAAGTCGCCTTGAAATTCGGACACTTCTCCCTCGGGCCGCCCAGATAACAAACCTACAGGAAAAATATTATAAGGGACTACACGAGAGCTTGGTTAAAGGTCATACTGAATATGCCGCCTTTCTGCTTCCAGTTCTCCTTCAAGGCATCCGACAGTTGGGCTCTTATGTCCTTCAGCTCTTCGGCTTGCTTGATGGTTGCATCCTGCAGTTTGTTCTTCTCTTGAATGGTCCGTGTTAATACACGTTGACCAGTGGCTTCTTTCCCTTAGGCATGTCTTTTGTCCGCCAGAGCAGCCCTTAGCTTCTCCTCCAATTGAGCTGTCGATCATGCCACTATAATTAAAACTATGTATATTTAGAAATCATTGTTAGCGCAGGATCGTATTTTCCCGGACACTATTGTTTCTTACCATCAGATCCCTCCTCGGATTTCTTCGAATTTTCCAATTTGATGGTGACAACAGTCAGCTAGCTCGGACATACTTCAAGCTCCTTGGATAATGCGTTATTCTTTTCCTTGAGTACCCGAGGATATAACAATCCTTAAATCAGTTGAGCCAACTGCTTCAAGTCTCGGGTGCTACTGGCATACAATTATTGAAACACAAAGTTCTTACCCGCATATCCTTTGAAAGCAGGTGAGTGGCTCCTCCATCCCGAGCAGCATTGATATATGCATCCGCAGAGCTGAGGGCGTTGAATGCCTCCTAAGTAAAAGTTGGATCGCGCATGGCCTATTTTCGTCGCCGATGATTCATTGCGCTCTCCACTTCGCAATTGGTAACACATACATTCTCCGAATCCTCTTGGAGAGGACAATCGGATGTTATGCCTGTATCGACCCTAGTCCTTGTAGATGGGTCCGGTGCCGGATTGGTTGGAGCGTGGCCAGCAAGATCCCCGGACACAGTCTGGCGTATGCTCCTCCTGAAATAAGACAAAGCGGAAAATATTACAATCCGCCCTTGCCATAGAGTGCAAGTTAAAAATCATACCTCTTCGATAAAGGAGGGGGTAAGATGGTGTTCCCAGTTTCCTTTCGTTTCGAAGACTCGCCTTGCGTAGGCGTCACCTTCCTAGAAAACGCCCTTGATGTGGTACGGCGAGACGAGCGTCGCCCATTTGGAGCATGAGACAGTGCGGTGGGTGAGGCGTGAAGGGAAGGCTCTCTTTGAGGGGATGTCTCCTGGGTACTTACATGGGGGGAGGGAAGAAGGCCAGGGTAATCGGCTACAATGGCCAATTCTGTGCCGTCATGGCTCGCTTGGTAGAAAACTCCATCCGTAAGCTCTATAAATATGTCTGGATCTTCTTCAAATCTAGGATCCATGTCTCGAACATGGTCTTCTGGCTGCGGAACGGGGCTGTGGACCCCTTCGATCACCTTCCTCCACTCATATTTGAAATAGTCGGATTTAGTTCGGTTAGCATGTCTCAGAAAAGAAATTGAGCGAGACTAGCGATAAAAAAAACTCACCCAGACAATGGGGTTGTACATGGAGAAACCTTCCTGACATTGCAAGCGAAGAAAGTATTCTTTCTTCCCTTTGTAAAGGTCAGCTAAGATGGCGGCCAAGGTGGTAGGGTTATCTGGACCTTTGCGTAGACAACACAAGGCATCGTCCTACCCATTGTAATGCCACATGGGAAATCCTATGGATTAAAGCGGTTGAATGCATCGCGTTATTGAAATTGCCATTACTTCGATTATTGTCAACTCAGAGTGGGCAAGTACTCTTATCTTGCTTACTAGCCTTTTAATCTCCGTGTCGTCTTCTTCCTTACGGCTATGAGAATGCTAGTTGAAGCATTTATTCAAAGGAGCGATGGAGAACTCGGGAAGGCCGCGCCGGATTGGGTCCGGAAGAAAAATGTCTTCAATATAAAACCATTCCAAGGGCCACTCTTCGGATGCCTTCTTCAAAGTGCCGGACAGGTAACCTGTCCCTGCTATGTGCCACACTTCGGCGCCTCCCACCTAGAATATGGATCCGTTTTGGGAGCGGTGGGCGAGGCAAAAGAATTTCTGCCATAGCTCGAAATGAGCCTCACAGCCTAGAAACAGCTCGCAAAGAGCGACGAAGCCCACGATATGAAGGATGGAGCCTAGCGTAAGATTTTGCAGTTGGAGACCGTAAAACTCCAGGAATCCTCTGAGGAAAGGATGGATAGGAAATCCCACGCCTCTCAAAAGAAAGGAGCCAAAGCACACCCGCTTCTCTTAGGTAGGATTGTGGAAGTTTTCCACCAAGGCTTAGCCGTTGATGGAAGTTAATCCAGCCCGAATGGAGACTAGGTCCACGGGAGGGAGATATGCCTGCGTCTGAAGTTTATTTAGATGTACGTGGGATACTGGATACTGAGCAGCTTTCCCAATCGCCTGCTTGAGGGCCGCGGGGGCGTGAGGAAGAGCTGGGAACGCCATCCATGTTGGAAAAAAAATTATGTGGCGAGCTCCAAGGATTTCCGCGTGGTGTGGAATGGCATCTGAGATCTAATCTCCTTAAATAGACGTGTTCCTTGCGTGGTCAAGGGGTTATTTGTAAAAATATCTGAACGGTTCGCATTCGTCTGACACGTGGAAGCCAAGGCTACGGCGGTAAGGAATCGACATGACATAATATTAAATGTGGAACCGAACTATCATCTGTTCGAAAGAAGTACTTGCCTTACTAGACCGAAGACATGAAGGCGGATACAACCTCTTCATTGAAGGCAAGTTCGGGGGCTACTGAGGGAGTCCTGCATTTGGGGTTCCACGAGTGTCCAGTTTGTTGAAGCTGGGCCGGACAGATGGGCCGTGAAGATGAAGATAAACAGACATCCCCCCGTGTCCGGTTAGGACTCCTGTGTATATAGAAAGGCATGATAGATGTCCAGGTGAAATAATTCCTTCCTTTCCAAGTAATCTTTGCAACCCAAGGATCCCTCCGGTGGATATATAAACCGGAGGGCCTTGTATGTAGAGGGAGGTAGAATCACAATTACATAGGCTAGACTTTTAGGGTTTAGCCATTACGATCTCGAGGTAAATCAACTCTTGTAACCTTATATTCATCAAGATCAATCAAGCATGAAGTAGGGTATTACCTTGATAGAGAGGGACCGAACCTGGGTAAACATTGTGTCCCCAGTCCCTTGTTACTATCGATCTGTAGACGCACAACTTGGGCACCCCTACCCGAGATCTGCCGGTTTTGACACCGACAACCATGCCGGAGCACGATCAACCTGACCACGAGGGTCTATTTCCTGCAAGCGAACGAAGAACAAGCAAGAAACTGATATTGCAATCTAGATATTGTGAATATAAGATGAAAGCTTTATTGATCAAGGTGGGGTTCTGTGAAGCCTTTGTCTGGTCATTGAACTCAAACGAAGTACGCGAAGTTGTAGCTATGGGGAACTTTAATCTAAACAAAACCCAAAGTCTAAACAACGCCCTAAGGGGTGTATATATGGAGGACGAGGGGGGGATTTCATGGCCCTTGGAGGAGGGGTCTGAAACAATCCCTAACTCTTGTTTCCCCATGCATACAGACTATAAAAACAGCCTATACTCAACAGTTTCAAAATTACACTAGCCTTTCCCAATAATAAGGTGATGCAGCACCTATAATAGCCTCTGGACAAAATTTATGAAGTGGTATCTTGTATATTTTTTCCAAGGCTTCATGCACTCATTATAGTGGCTTTAAAGTCCTGAAATCATCACTTGTAACTCCTTTCTTGTTCCCCTTGCACATGCCATCATCTCGATGCTTGATCTTGCTCCAATGTTCATCCTTCTTGTCCAAGCTAGGCCCTTCATTTGTAAGCAAGAAAAATGTATCCAATTTAGGCAGCACCATATTCTCATGAACATTAGAATCATTACCAAGAAACAAAAATACCTGGTACTTTAATTGGCGTGTGTGAGCTATAGTAATGGGTCCAGTATGTATAACAACAGGGGTTGTGGGTGTAACAATGGTATTGATGTCCTCACCATCCTCCCCTTCTTGAAGTGAAGTCGTCCTCGATGGAACCTCATCATCCTCACCCAAATAAGGCTTCAAATCTGCAATGTTAAAAGTGGGACTAACTCCAAAATCTGCAGGCAGCTCATGTTTATATGCATTATCATTTATTCTGTCTAACACCTTCAAAGGACCATCAGTACGTGGCATTAGCTTTGGTTTGCGCAAATTAGGGCACCTATCCTTATGCAAATGTAACCAAACAAGATCTCCAGGTGCAAAGACAACATGTTTTCTACCTTTATCTCCAGCAAATTTATAACTAGCATTCACACGCTCAATGTTTTCCTTAGTCAACTCATGCATTTTTAAGATCAATTCAACATGTTGTTTAGCATCAAAATTAACCTTCTACGAAGATGGAAGAGGCAATAAATCAATGGGTTCACGAGGTAAGAAACCATACACAATTTCAAAAGGGCACATATTAGTAGTAGAATAGGCGAACGATTATAAGCAAATTCAATATGAGGCAAGCATTCTTCCCACATTTTCTTGTTATTCTTCAAAACAGCCCTAAGCATAGTAGACAATGTTCTATCCACTACTTCAGTTTGTCCATCGGTTTGGGGATGACATGTAGTACTAAAAAGCAGTTTAGTCCCCAACTTAGCCCATAAACATCTCCAAAAGTGGCTAAGAAACTTAGTATCACAATCCAAAACAATAGTATTTGGCACACCATGCAAGCGAATAATTTCACGAAAGAGCATGTTAGCAACATTAGCAGCAGCACCACTTTTATGACATGGCATAAAGTGTGCAATTTTCGAAAATCTATCCCTGACAACAAATATGATATCCCTCCCCTTCTTTGTTCGAGGTAAACCCAAAAAAAGTCCATAGATATATCTTCCCAAGGAACACTTGGTAGAGGCAAAGGCATATATAAACCATTAGGGTTGAGTCGTGACTTAGCTTTTTGACATGTAGTGCAGCGAGCAACAAAACACTCAACATCTTGTCTCATATTTGGCCAAAAGAAATATGTAGCAAGTACGTCCTCCATCTTCTTCACGCCAAAGTGTCCCATTAATCCTCCTCCATGCGCCTCCTGCAATAACAAAAGACGAATGGAGCTAGCTGGAATGCATAGCTTATTAACACGAAACACAAATCCATCATTAACAACGAACTTGTTCCATGTTCTCCCTTCTTTACAATTCTGCAATACATCTTTAAATTCAGCATCATGCACATATTGATCTTTGATGGTCTCCAAAACAAATATTTTAAAGTTAAGTCGTGAAAGCATAGTATAACGACGAGATAATGCATCAACAATAACATTTTCGTTACCCTTCTTGTGTTTTATGACATAAGGGAAAGTCTCAATGAATTCAACCCATTTAGCATGTCTACGATTCAGTTTTGCTTGACTTTTAATATGTTTCGAAGATTCACGATCAGGATGTATAAAAAATTCTTTGGGCCATAAATAATGTTGCCATGTTTCTAAAGTCTGGACAAGAGCATATAATTCCTCATCATAAGTAGAATAATTTAGACTAGGCCCACTCAATTTTTCAGAAATCTATGCAACAGGTTTACCATCTTGCAGTAACACACCGCCTAACCCAATTTTAGTAGCATCACACTCAAGCTCAAAAGTCTTATTAAAATCAGAAAGTTGGAGTAATAGAGCATGTACTAACTTATCTTTCAATACCATGAAGGCTTCTTCATGTGTAGTACCCCAAACAAAAGGCACACCTTCTTTGTCAGCTCATTGAGAGGTGCAGCAATGGTGCTAAAATCTCTCACAAAATGTCTATAGAAACCAGCAAGGCCAAGGAAACTCCTCACTTGTGTGACCGTTTTGGGCTGCGGCCAACTCTCAATAGCTTCAATCTTGGCTTTATCAACTTCAATTCCCCGTGGAGTAACAAAATAGCCAAGAAAAGATACTCGGTTGGTGCAAAAGGTGCACTTCCCAAGGTTACCAAACAAACATGCTTCACGTAGAGACATAAAAACAACACATAAATGTTCCAAATGTTCCTCCAAAGATCTACTATAAATATGTATATCATCAAAGTAAACTACCACAAATCGTCCAATGAAAGCATGTAAAACTTCATTCATTAATCTCATGAAAGTACTGGGTGCATTAGTTAACCCAAAAGGCATAACTAACCACTCATATAATCCAAACTTAATTTTAAATGTTGTTTTCCATTCATCTCCTAATTTCATACGCATTTGATGGTATCCACTACACAAATCAACTTTGGAGTAAATAGTAGAGCCACCTAATTCATCAAGCATATCATCTAGCCTAGGAATATGATGACGATAACAAAGAGTAATATTGTTAATGCCTCTACAATCAACACACATACGCGATGTACCATCCTTTTTCGGCACTAGAATAATAGGAAGATCATAAGGACTAAGGGATTCACGTATATAACCTTTATCGAGTAGCTCCTGTACTTGATACATATTCTCCTTCGTCTCCCCTGGATTGGTACGGTATGGTGGACGGTTGGGTAGCGATGCATCGGGAATTAAGTCAATCTGAGGCTCAATCTCTCGAACAGGTGGTAATCCGGAAGGTACGTCTTGTGGAAAGACGTCTGCAAACTCCTACAAAATGTTAGTGACAGTAGGAGGCAAAGAGGAAGGCACGTCCTCAAAGGAAAATAATGCCTCTTTGCACACAAAAGCATAGCAAACAGATTTGCTAAAATCTGGATCATCAATATCAGATTTGGAGGCAAGTAAACATCCACTTTTCAATTTAGAGATGCAACATGAGATGATGGTTTGTTATCAGGCTTCATTTGTTGCTCAAATTCTTTTGACATGAGATGATTTTCACTCTTATTTTGCTCCTGTTTTGCTTTACTAGCACGATGAATATCATCTTTCAAAATTCAATCAAGAGTCATAGGAAGCAAAGTAATACGTTTATCCTTATGAACAAGAGTATATTGATTGTTTCTACCATGGTGTACAATTTTTTATCAAATTTCCATGGTCTACCAAGTAATAAGGAACATGCTTGCATGGGTACCACATCACAATCAACATAATCAGCATATGTAGCTATACTAAAATGCACACGAACAATACATGTTATGTTAACCTTGACGTTGTTGTTGAACCATTGGATGTAGTAAGGGTGTCGATGTGGTCTTGTGGTGAGATATAGCTTCTCCACCATCTTCATGCTAGCCAAATTGTTCTAGATCCCTCCATCTATGATGACATGAACAAAACATTCCTTCACAACTCCCTTTGCATGGAACAAATTGTGCCTCTGGTTTTGCTCAGCTTGTGTGACCTGCACACCGAAAACATGTTGAGCAACTAAACATTCATACCTGTCAGCATCGTCAACAGCCATGTAATGTGTCTCTTGTTCAGAATCATCTCCAGTGTGTTCTTCACGTGTAATAAGAACCAAAGTCTCCTCATCATAGTCACTAGCGGACTCATACCCACCATCCTCAGTAGCAATCATGACACGCTGAGATTTGCATTCCCTCGCAAAATGACTTCTTCCCTTACAATGACGACAAATAATATCACTTGTGTGCCCTGTTGATGCCATGGATGAAGAGGAGCTCTGTGCAGGCCTGGTGGGTGTGCTCTTGGCAGATAGCGGTGAATGTGCTGCTTTGTTGTATCACGGCTGGAGGTGGGAACTGACAGAGGTGCCGGTGCAGCAAATTGTGTGGAAATAGAAGATCCATGTGGTGTCCATGATGCAGGCCGAACTGCAGAAAATTTAGTCCGCGCCAATGCCTGTCGATCCATATGGAAAAAAATATTTTCACCGGCCAAAATTTTGGCCTAAAAACTACCCGGGGGTCTCCAGACTTTATTTCCGAGACCTACGTAGGCAAGGAAACATGAATCCGAAACTAGATGGATCTCGAGAACAACCCTAATGTGAAAAGAACTTGGATTGGTGGTGGATATATGGTGGTTGAATATGGCAGCGGTTGTGGTATATGGCAGCGGTGGTAGGATATGGCAGTGGTGGTGGTATATGGCAGCAGCGATGAATATGGTGCGGCGGCGGCATGACAAACTGTGACAGAACTCGAAACTCTAAAGGACTAGATGCTAAGACCAGCAAGTAACACGATGATGCAACCGCAAATTCAACAAAGCAAAACCCTAAATAGATTACGCAAAGGTGCGGATATGATGAACTAACCCTAATATTTTTCTTGCTTTTTCGTGGACTATAGGTATGAATAACAGACTCAATCTAATTACGAAAAACTGGAAAATCTCACCGAGCAACCTCGAAATCTGATACCACTTGATAGAGGCAAAGGTGTCCCGTCTTTCAATGAGATGGTGATTATCGTTTTTGGAGGAGTAGACTTTGACGATCGGATTAAGAATGTGCGATGATGTCGCACCTTAGCAATCGCAAAACCAACTCCGAGTGGTTATTGACCATGCCGAAGCACGATCAACCTGACCACAAGGGTGTATTTCCAGCAAGCAAACGAAGAACAAGCAAGAAACTAAGATTGCAATCTGGATATTACGAATGTAAGATGAAAGCATTATTGATCAAGGTGGGGCTTTGTGACGCCTTTGTCTGGTCGTTGAACACAAATGAAGTACACAAAGTTGTAGCTATGGCGAACTTTATTCTAAACAAAACCCAGAGTATTAATGTAGCGACCATGATCCGAATGGGCCAAAGTCTCCGTGCTCTGTGTCATCCCTGGATCGGTAATGCTGACACACACAGTACTTGAAGGATTTATAACAGAGTGGCAATCACACACTTATTACATCGAATGTCTGAAAAGAGAACTTATTACAAAATATATGGCATAAGGCAATCTAACATGATAACAGCGGAAGGCTTGGAAGATAAGGTGAGTCCATCAACTCCAACGACACGGCTGAGTGCATGACAAACGACCTAGCGCACCTTACTCTTCTTCTGAAAAGTCTGCAACATGATATGTTGCAGCCCGAAAATGGGTTAGCACATGGAATATGCTGGCAAGATAACACAGTAGAGCAAGTAACAGATAAATGCTAACACTACATGCATATATGGATGGTGGAGGCTCTAAGGTTATAATGTTTTTGCATAAAGCCAATTTTTCCCTACAACAAAGGAATAAATTTATTTTAACTATCATGGTAGTAGAAACATCATTGAGAAGGTTACTCCAAATCAATCCCAATTAAAACCATCTTTATTAACCCAACAAATTAGTTTAGAGTGATGAGATCAATCCAATAATTCAAGTACCAGATACTTAAGATATCCATAACCGGGACACGGCTAATCATGATTAGTTTGTACACTCTGCAGAGGTTTGCGCACTTTTCCCCACAAGACTCGATCTCCTTCGTTGGATTTCTCGCACTGCATGGTGTTTGAGAAACGGATGACCGAGACACAATCTTTTAGAAGCATTTACTCTTTACCCCGAGTGGACCGGTACACCTACTTTCCCCTACATCCGCTAGTCCACCACGGAAAGAGCTCACACAACATACTCAACTATGCTAGAGCCCATAATGGCATTGTGGCTGCACGCGGAAGTTTCTAGCATGAATAGTCTTATGATCCCTTTCAGCCTGGGTGGCATTCCATAGGATAATCACACGGTTCCTTCGAGATTTTCTAGGACAACACTGGATTCTCCAGGTGCCCTGCAACCAATCCGCCCAGATGTGTAATAAAGTAGCCACCTTAAGTTGAACCATTAATTAACAATCTCACATCTGTCATGGATACTCTCAAATCCAATTCACGTCTATGAGCATAGCATGGCAACCTAAGCATAATGTAGAAGTAAATCCTAGGGTTTAATAATAAAGCAGGTAATAGGTTCTACCTCAATCTACTTCCCAGACCCACATGTTAAGAGATCCTACTCATGCAATGTGTGAGGGTTGAACTAATGCATAAAAACTGGTTAAGAAAGGGGTATGATCAAAGTGTTACTTGCCTTGCTGACGATTCGCAAAACCTAGGGACTCGTAGTAGCACGCTTCGCACTCCGGGAATTCTATCACAAGAAAACAATAGCATACATAAGCAACCAAAGAATGATGCACGTGTAAATCTCAAATAAGAAGATCTAACCAGAAAGTTCAACTGAAGAACTCCAGTTTGCAAAAATAATCATATCAAACGGAGCAACGAAACTCAAACAACGAAAGAAATCCGTTTACTAAATCTTGTTCAAGTTGGTTAAACGGAAAGAGGTCTTTGAGACGAAGATCTAGGTGCTTGTTGCACCTGATTCCGACTAACGAGCGAAAAGTTATACTAAAACAAAGATGAGGGCAGAAATACCGATCGAAAATAATCGTCGAAAATCCCTGAAAAAGAAAATGAGACGAACAGGCTAACAAGCGAACGTTCACTGTCTGTAACTAAAAGACGAAAGCGTTCGTTAAAACGAACGAACAGTCGAATGTCCGCTAAATAACTAAACCTAAAAAACAAACCGATCTAATCTAAAAAAACGAACCGATCTAGGGTTTACCTAAACCGAAAAAACCGGCGGCGGCGACGAATCTAGCGGTGGCGGCTCCGGCGACGGCGGCGGGACGGCGCGGTGGCGCGACGGGGTGCGGCGGGGTGCGGCAACGGCGGCGCGGCGGTGGGGCGGCTAGGTGGCAGGGTGCGGCGATTGGCGTCGGCGCGACGGCGGCTAGGCGGCGGCTCAGCGGCTAGGCGGCTGGGTGCGGCGACCGGCGGCGGTGCGACGGCGGCTAGGCGGCGGCGGTGCGAGGCGTCGGCGGTGCGAGGCGTCGGCGGCTGCTAGCGTTTCGGGG
>LR738712.1:335871784-335908430 GCA_902687465.1 Secale cereale
GTAGGGCCTCGGGCTGCGGGGCGGCTCGACTTATAAAGCTGGCCCGACAGAGTCCGGGTTGATTACGGCCCGTAGGTCGGTTTGAGTTTTTTTTTAAATAGTCCCGACGTAGAAAAACAAACAAACGAAATACTAAATGGAGTCGAAATATGCCAAAATAAATTTTCACCGTCCTCTAATAATATTTAAGACAGAGTGAACATTTTTCCCAGACCTAAGTGCAATATTGAAAAACGCTTATTTTTCCTAATCGAATAAAATTGCAAATAAATCCAAATAAAATAAAATATTTGATTCTAATATTTTTCCTCCAATATTTCGTTTATTCTGGAGAAGTCATATTATCTCCACTCATATATTTTAATATGAAATATTTTTGGAGAGAAAAACAATTAAAACCAAAATGATCCTCGTTCCGATATTTGAGAAAATTTAAATATGAAAACGGTGAAATCCCCCAACTCTCTCCGTGGGTCCTTGAGTTGCTTAGAATTTCGAGGATCACAACACAAAAATTCAAATAAAATATGATATGCAAGATGACCTATGTATAATATTCCAATTTGAAAATTTGGGATGTTACAAACTTACCCTCTTAAGGTGAATCTCGCCCTCGAGATTCGGGTTGGCTAGAAAATAGGTGTGGGTGGTTCCTGCGTAGATCATCCTCTCGTTCCCAGGTGGCTTCATCCTCGGTATGGTGGCTCCACTGAACTTTGCAAAACTTGATAACCTTGCTGCAGGTGACTCGGCTTGGAAATTCGAGGATCTTCACTAGTTTCTCATCGTAAGTTAGATCACTATCCAACTGAATTGCTTCCAGGGGCACTGTATCTCTGAGAGGAATATCAGCCATTTCAGCATGGCACTTCTTTAGCTGGGAAACATGAAACACATCATGAACTCCTGAAAATCCTTCGGGTAACTCTAACTTGTAGGCAACCTCTCCCATGCGTTCCAAAACACGGTATGGTCCCACAAATCTCGGGTCTAACTTTCCCTTTACTCCGAAACGCTTAACACCTCGCAGAGGTGACACTCTCAGGTACGCTCTGTCTCCAATTTCATAGACTACTTCCTTGTGTATATCTGGCAAGATCAGCACTGGGCTGTCGTCAAATGTTTCTTCAACTCCTGAAAAATTTCTCCGCACTCTTCAGTCCAATGGAACTTTGTGTCCTTCTTCAACAATGTCGTCATAGGCTTTGCAATCTTGGAGAAATTCTCTATGAATCTCCGATAATATCCCGCGAGTCCAAGAAAACTGCGGATTTCTCCAACTGAGGTGGGTGCCAACCACTCTGTGACTGACTGAACCTTGGTAGGATCCACTGCTATACCTTCTCCTGATATAACATGTCCTAAGAATCCAACTTCCATCAACCGAAACTCACATTTGCTGAACTTGGCATATAACTGGTGTTCTCTGAGCTTCTCAAGAACCAAATGCAAATGTTCCTTGTGTTCCTCTTCGTTCTTTGAATACACCAAAATATCATCGATGAATACCACGACAAACTTATCCAAGAATTCCATGAACATCTTATTCATCATACTCATGAAATAGGTAGGGGCGTTAGTCAATCCAAATGACATAACCGTATACTCATATAGCCCATACCTTGTGGTGAAAGCTACCTTAGGTATATCCTTTTCTCGGATCTTTAACTGGTGGTATCCTGATCGTAAATCAATTTTGGAGAATACCTTAGCTCCTTGAAGTTGGTCGAACAAATCATTGATCATTGGCAGTGGGTACTTATTCTTAATTGTCACTTCGTTCAGTGCCCGATAATCAACGGCCATTCTTAAAGATCCATCCTTCTTTTCGACCAAGATCATTGGGGCTCCCCAGGGTGATGAACTTCGTCGAATGAATCCTTTCTCCAATAACTCCTTAATATGTTTCTTGATATCCTCCAGATCATTCGCTGGCATCCGATATGGTCTCTTCAATATTGGTCCGGTGCCTGACAATAGTTCTATCAAAAACTCAATGTCCCGATCTGGCGGCATGCCTGGTAGCTCCTCTGGAAATACATCCGAGTAATCCTTCACTACAGGCACTTCCTCCTGAACAACTCCCGAGAGAGAATTTACTTGTGTCCTCCTAGGCGCATGCCTAGATACATACTTGATCATTTTTCCCTCCGGGGTGGTAAGTAGAATCGACTTACTGGCACAGTCGATGTTCCCTCCATACATCGATAGCCAATCCATACCTAGTATCACATCCAATCCTTGTGACTCCAAAATTATCAGGTCTGAGGGGAAAACATGGTATCCAATGGTCAATGGCATCTGAAAACATCCTTGACTTGTCATATACTCCGCTCCTAGTGAGCTTACTAACATAGGTGTCTTAAGTACTCGGGTGGGCAACTTACATCTATCCACGAATCCCCTTGAAATGTATGAATGCGATGCACCAGTATCAAAAAGAACTATTGCGGTAAATGACTTAACCAAAAACTTACCGACAATTGCATCAGGCTGCTCTTCAACCTCCTCCACGTTCACGTGGTTCACTTGTCCTCTGTTCAAAGGGTTGGGCTTCTTCCCAGAGCTACCATTGCCGTTCCCATTCTTCGCTTCAGGGCACTCCGTGGCGTAGTGTCTATTCTTCCCGCACTTGAAACATGTAATCTGACCTAGATCCCTCTTGGAGGGTGTGGCTGGAGTGGAGCGGTTCTGATTATTGCCTGCTCCATTCCCATTCCCGTTCTTGGGGCCATTGTGGTTATGAGAACTCCCTCCATTATGGGTGTGGCTTCCATGGTTATGGGTATATCCTCCCGAGTTCAGGGTGAAACATGGCTTCTCCTGGGCTCCAGAATTGTTCTTTCCTTGTCCATACTGCCTCTTGTGGCTCTCAATCTGCTGATGCTTCCCTTCAATCATAAGAGCCTTATCTACCAGCTCCTGTTAGTTGTTGAATGTTGCCACCATCAACTGTATGCTCATCTCATCATTCAGCCCTTCCATAAACTTATCCTGCTTCGCAGCATCTGTGGCCACATCATCAGGGGCATAGCGATATAGAGTACTAAACTCATCTACGTACTGAGCCACATAATGATTTCCTTGGCGTAAGTTGTGAAACTCACGCTTCTTCATGCTCATAGCGCCAGTCGAGACATGGGCGGCACGAAAAGTTTGCTGAAACTGATCCCAAGTGACATTGGCTATAGGGAAACTGGATGTGTCCATTCAATTGATGTGCGGCAAAACACACCTTCTCAGCAGCTGTGCAACCTGCGGTGGTCAACTCCCTTCCAATATTGTGTAGCCAGCCATCAGCAACTATTGGCTCAACGCTACTGGAAAACACCAGCGGCTGCAACCTCAGAAAACGGGCTAGGTTGTCCACTAGTGGTGGTGGTGGAGGGTTGTTGTTGTTGTTATTCTTGTTGTTGTTCTGATTGTTCTGGTTCTGGACAAGAAGTTTCATCAAAGTGTTCTGCTGCTGGATCAACTGGGTGTGCTCAGGGGGAAACTCAAATCCAGGATCACGTCTCGGAGGCATCTGATGGGTTCAGAGGGAAGAGATTAGAATAGAATGACGTGTAGGGGGAAAATTCACTACCCATATGCACATGAGACAAACACAATCATATCACACCAATCAATTTCAAACAAGGACATATAAAAGGTCTAGAACTAATGTTACAAAAGTGCTCGAACTTCTACTATATGGGGCAAAACTATTATTCATATGGTTGTCATCTAGAAATTTTGATCGGTGGACGATTCCATGATATCTGCTCCAGCTTCGTCTTCATAGTCTTCAGCACTATCATCAGGGTCTGAGTCGGTGTCATCGATGATGATGTAATCCTCAGAACGAATCTCCTTGGGTTCGTCGTCTTCTCCTCCTGGCGCGGGGTCTCCCATGAAAACTCCTAGCTTCCTTGTCAGGTCGTCATTCTTCTCCACAAGTATTGCGATTTCCTCCTCATATCCGTCACATGAAGACTTGAGTTCCTCTTCTAGCTCCGTGTTCCTGGTTAATGCCTTCTTCAAGTCTATCATGCCTGCGCACATCTGGTGCTCCTGTCGACGAATGTGCTGGTTTAACTCTTGGATGAAAGCTGCAATAGACCTGTCCTTCCTGATGCTAATCATATCCCATTGCTCATCTCGGTGCCCACATATCTGGTAGATAGTGTCCTTCAGCTCCTGTTTGTAGACTTCTCCAATTCGTTCCATAGCAGTGTGGGCGGCCATACTCATACCTAGGCTCCAGGTTGGTGCATCAAAGGAAAACTCTATGGGCTTAGCGACTGGCATGAATGTCCTCCCGGGAATTTGATCTTGAATATTCCATCGCTCCTCTTCTGGTAAAGTGGTGGTGTAGGTCCCGTTGAAGCTTGGTATTCCGATGTTTAGGTACCTAGTGACTTCCTTCAAGTGTCGTCCAAAAGGTGTGTCTTCATTCGGTTGGGTGAACTTGTTCCTTGAGTCCACCATCCTAAAGAGTAGAAAATGCAGGGGAGTCAGAAATGAGTAGAGAAGAGTGACCTAAGGCTTATCTTAGTGGTCGTGTCCTACATTCAGCGTGTGCTCTGATACCATCTTGTAGCGGACCGAAGTCTCTGTGCTCTGTGTCATCCCTGGATCGGTAATGCTGACAAACACAGTACTTGAAGGATTTATAACAGAGTGGCAATCACACACTTATTACATCGAATGTCTGAAAAGAGAACTTATTACAAAATATATGGCATAAGGACATCTAACACGATAACAGCGGAAGGCTTGGAAGATAAGGTGAGTCCATCAACTCCAACGACATAGATGAGTGCATGACAAACGACCTAGCGCACCTTACTCTTTTTCTGAAAAGTCTACAACATGATATGTTGCAGCCCGAAAACGGGCCAGCACATGGAATATGCTAGCAAGATAACACAGTAGAGCAAGTAACAGATAAATGCTAACACTACATGCATATATGGCTGGTGGAGGCTCTAAGGTTATAATGTTTTTGCATAAAGCCAAATTTTCCCTACAACAAAGGAATAAATTTATTTAAACTATCATGGTAGTTGAAACATCATTGAGAAGGTTCCTCCAACTCAATCCCAATTAAAACCATCTTATTAACCCAACAAACTAGTTTTAGAGTGATGAGATCAATCTAATAATTCAAGTACCAGATACTCAAGATGTCCATAACCGAGGACACGGCTAATCATGATAAGTCTGTACACTCTGTAGAGGTTTGCGCACTTTTCCCCACAAGACTCGATCTCCTCCGTTGGATTTCCCGCACTGCATGGTGTTTGAGAAACGGATGACCAAGACACAGTCTTTCAGAAGAATTTACTCTTTACCCCGGGTGGACCGGTACACCTACTTTCCCTTACATCTGCTAGTCCACCACGGAAAGAGCTCACACAACATACAGAACTATGCCAGAGCCCATAATGGCATTATGGCTGCACACGGAAGTTTCTAGCATGAATAGTCGTATGATCCCTTTGAGCCTGGGTGGCATTTCATAGGATAATCACACGGTTCCTCCGGGATTTCCTAGGACAACACTGGATTCTCCAGGTGCCCTGCAACCAATCCACCCAGATGTGTATTAAAGTAGCCACCTTAAGTTGAATCATTAATTAACAATCTCACATCTGTCATGGATTCTCTCAAACCCAATCCACGTCTACGAGCATAGCATGGCAACCTAAGCATAATGTAGAAGTAACTCCCAGGGTTTGATAATAAAGCAGGTAATAGGTTCTACCTCAATCTACTTCCCAGACCCACATGTTAAGAGATCCTACTCATGCAATGTGTGAGGGTTGAACTAATGCATAAAAACTGGGTAATCAAGGGGTATGATCAATGTGTTACTTGCCTTGCTGACGATTCGCAAAACCTAGGGACTCGTAGTAGCACGCTTCGCACTCCGGGAATTCTATCGCAATCAAACAATAGCATACATAAGCTACCAAGCAAAGATGCACGGGTAAATCTCAAATGAGAAGATCTAACCAGAAAGTTCAACTGAAGAACTCCGGCTTGCAAAAAGAATAAAATCAAACGGAGGAACGAAACTCGAACCACGAAAGAAACAAGATCCGTTTACTAAATTGTACTGAAGTCAAAATTTTAAAGTACCAAAATCTTGTTCAAGTTGGTTAAACAGAAAGAGGTCTTCGAGATGAAGATCTAGGCACTTGTTTCACCTGATTTCGACTAACGAGCAAAAAGTTATACTAAAACAAAGATCAGAGCAGAAATCGCAATAAAAAATAATCGCGGGAAATCCCTGAAAAAGAAAACGAGACGAACGGGCTAACGAACAAACGTTCGCTGTCTGTAACTAAAAGACAAAAAGTGTTCACTAAAACGGACAAACGTCCGCTAAATAACTAAACCGAATAAAAACGAACCGATCTAATCTAAAAAAACCGAACCGATCTAGGGTTTACCTAAACCGAAAACAATCCGGCGGCGGCGGCTCCGGCGTCGGCGCGGGATGGCGGGGAGCGGCGGCGGCGGGGCGGCTAGGCAGCGGGGTGCGGCGATTGGCGGCGGCTAGGCGGCGGGGAGCAGCAGCTAGGCGGCAGGGTGCGGCGGCGCGAGGGGACGGCCGCTGCTAGGGTTTCGCGGGGGCGACGGCGGTTGGGTGATGACCCACAAGTGTAGGGAATCTATCATAGTCCTTTCGATAAGTAAGAGCGTCGAACCCAACGAGGAGCAGAAGGAAATGATAGGCAGTTTTCGGTAAGAGTATTTTCTGCAAGCACTGAAATTATAGGTAACAGATAGTTTTGTGATAAGGTAATTGGTAGCAAGTGACAAAAGGTAAAAGTAAATAAGGTACAGCAAGGCAGCCCAATCCTTTTTGTAGTAAAGGACAAGCCTGGACAAACTCTTATATAAAGGAAAGTGCTCCCGAGGACACATGGGAATTATCGTCAAGCTAGTTTTCATCACGATCATCTGATTCGCATTCGGTACTTTGATAATTTGGTATGTGGGTGGACCAGCGCTTGGGTGCTGCCCTTACTTGTACAAGCCTCCCACTTATGATTAACCTCTAATGTAAGCATCCGCAACTACAAAAGAAGTATTAAGGTAAACCTAACCATAGCCTGGAACATATGGATCCAAATCAGCCCCTTACGAAGCAATGCATAAACTAGGGTTTAAGCTTATGTCACTCTAGCAACCCATCATCTACTTATTACTTCCCAATGCCTTCCTCTAGGCCCAAATAATTGTGAAGTGTCATGTAGTCGACATTCACATGACACCACTAGAGGAGAGACAACATACATCTCATCAAAATATCGAACGAAGACCAAATTCACATGACTACTAATAGCAAGACTTCTCCCATGTCCTCAGGAACCAAAGTAACTACTCACAAAACATAATATTGTTCATGATCAGAGGAATATTTATATGCATAATGGATCTGAACATATGATCTTCCACCAAATAAACCAACTAGCATCAACTACAAGGAGTAATCAACACTACTAGCAACCCACACGTACCAATCTAAGGTTTGGGTACAAAGATTGGATACAAGAGATGAACTAGGGTTTGAGAGGACATGGTGCTGGTGAAGATATTGATGAAGATAGCCCTCCCCATGATGGGAGAGTTGTTGGTGATGACGGCGGTGACGATTTCCCCCTCCAGGAGGGAAGTATCCCCGGCAGAACAGCTTTGCCGGAGCCTTAGATTGGTTTCCGCCTCTGTTCCGCCTCGAGACGGCGGTGTCTGGTCCCGAAAGCCTCCTTATGATTTTTTTCTAGGTC
Organism: Secale cereale; assembly: GCA_902687465.1. Classification (NCBI taxonomy): domain Eukaryota; kingdom Viridiplantae; phylum Streptophyta; class Magnoliopsida; order Poales; family Poaceae; genus Secale; species Secale cereale. Next base: position 335,879,566 of record LR738712.1, read on the forward strand.
AAAACACCTCATATAGGAGAAGATGGGCACCGGGGGCCTTTCGGCTTGCCCACGAGGCAGGGGGCGCGCCCTGGAAAGGGGGGCGCGCCCCCCACCCTCATGGGCAGCCGATGGCCCCCCTCGGGGACTTCTTTCGCCAGATATTTTTTATATTTTCTAAAACGACGTTCTGTTAAGTTTCAGGGCTTTTGGAGTTGTGCAGAATAGGTTTCCAGAGTTTGCTCCTTTTCCAGCCCAGAATTCTAGCTGCCGGCATTCTCCCTCTTCATGTAAACCTTGTAAAATAAGAGAGAAAAGGCATAAGTATTGTGACAAAACATGTAAGAGCAGCCCATAATGCAATAAATATCAACATATAAGCCTGATGCAAAATGGATGTATCAACTCCCCCAAGCTTAGACCTCGCTTGTCCTCAAGCGAAAGCCGATATCGAAAAATATGTCCACAAGTTTAGAGATAGAGGTGTCGATAAAACAAAATACGGACATGAGGGCATCATGATCATTCTCATAACAGCAACTTATATAAATATAGTCATATGATTCTTATGCTAAAGTAACAATTCATCCACAATATCATGTATGAATCATAAGAGTCATTGGAAACAAACAAACTTTGATCTCGGTCATTGAAGCAATTGCAATTTATCGTAATATCGGAAAGAGTCAATATAAGAGCTTTTCAGCAAGCCTACATACTCAACTATCATATAATCTTTCACAATTGCTCACACTCACGCAATACTTATGTTTATGAAGTTTTAATCGGACACAGAGAAAGATAGGGGCTTATGGTGTTGCCTCCCAACCTTTTACCTCAAGGGTAATGTCAACAGTAATAGATCATGAAAACTTACATCCAAGTGGGTATATATGTCAGGATCTTTCCAACACAATGTGCTTGCCAAAGGATAAAATGTAAAAAGGAAAGGTGGATTTCACCTTGACACTTATAAGGCAAGAATAATAGATAGGCCCTTCGCAAAGGGAAGCAGAGGTTGTCATGTGTTTTTATGGTTGGATGCACAAAGTCTTAGCATAGAAGAACTTCGCTTTATATTGCCACTTGTGATAAGGACCTTTATTATGCAGTCCGTCGCTTTTATTACTTCCATATCACAAGATCGTATAAAGCTAATTTCTCCCACACTAATAAATCATACATATTTTAGCGGATTCGCAACATGATAACTTACTTGGAAGGATCTTTCTCAATCCATAGGTAGGTACGATGGACTCTCATGGCAAAACTGGGTTTAAGGATATATGGAAGCACAAGTAGTATCTCTACTTAGTGTGAGGTGTTTTGGCTAGCATGAGGGGGAAAGGCAAGCTCAACATGTTGGATGATCCATGGCAATATACTTTATTTCGGATATAAGAAGACATAACCCATTATGTTGTCTTCCTTGTCCAACATCAACTCTTTAGCATATCATACTTTAATGAGTGCTCACAATCATAAAAGATGTCCAAGATAGTGTATTTGTATGTGAAGCCTCTCTTCTTTTATTACTTCCTATTAATTGCAACGATGACCAAAACTATGTTTGTCACCTCCCAACAACTTTTATTTATCATACTCTTGTATGTGAAGTCATTACTTCCCATAAGATCGATATGATCTCTTCGATACTCTTTATGTTTTCTTTCTTTTTATCATGACCCAAGTGAGGAAATCAAGCCCTTGACTCAACGCTAATCTTTATTATATAATCACGGACTCGATTACAAAGGGTAAAGCTCACGAAGCAAAATCTCACAACTAGATCATGCTAACTTTATTCTAATAGATCAAGATACTACCAAAAGGATCGAACTAAGTAAAGCGGTAAAGATAGGAGTGATGGTGTTACGATACCGGGGTCACTCCCCCAAGCTTGGCAGTTTCCAAGGGGAGTGCCCATACCCATATGATTTTGTCTCCTTCTTCGGGGGTGGTGATGATGGAGTTGTTGATGACGTAGGCTTGTTGTCCACCTTCCAAGGCATGGGTTCACCATCTTAGAAGGATGATCGAGTCTCCGGGATAGTCAAATCTGCAGCCAAACTCATCTTCTTGAATCTATATTCATACTCACAGTTTTGGTTTTGCAGGTCATAGATCTGGGCTTGGAGGTGTTCAATCTTCTCTTGAAGATTGGAGATAGCTTCCCCAAAGATCCCTGAGTCTAGCTTGAGGTTGTTGGCGAGCTTCGGGATCATCATGTGGTTGGCGTTGAGTCCTCGTTCCACCATACCTTGGCACTTGAAAAATTGCTGCTCCATTGCTTCGAGTATTGTCTTCACGCTTCCGGTCCTCCTCGGCCCCTCAACATCACGGATGTGCAGCACCCCCTCATGCAACTCCATGGTTTTGGGGTGGTGCAGCACTTCCGCAAGGTAGGGGTTGATGACCTTCTCGAAGAACTTGTCCTTGGGGGTGTTGGAGGATGCCATGATGATCTAGATCTGTCAAAAACAGTAGCTCGAAACGAAAACAGAGGATTTTTGCGTGATACAGAGGTCAAAACCTTCGGGAGTATATATAATGAATTTTTACCGATCAAAAGGAGTAACCCACAATAAAACGGAGTCCGCGGGACACACGGGGTGCCCACAAGGCACGGGGCGCGCCCTCCACCCTCGTGGACGCCTCGTGTCTCTTCCGGACTGCGGTTTATTTTTCTATTTTTCTAAATATTCCAAAACGGAGAAAAATTGCCTTTAGAACTGTTTTGGAGTCGGTTTACTTACCGTGTCACGCACCTCTTCCTTTTCAGAGGCTGAATCGTTGTGGAAAGCGTCCCTTATGTATTCCTCCGGGGTTACGGTTTCAATAACATTAGTTTCAACATTTATAGGATTACCTGAGATATAATGTTTGATTCTTTGACCACTTACCACCTTCGGATTTGTGCCTTCCAAATTGTTGATTTTTATGGCACCGGAACGATAGACCCCCTCGATAACGTAAGGTCCTTCCCACTTGGAGAGAAGTTTTCCTACAAAAAATCTTAAACGAGAGTTGAATAGCAAGACATAATCACCTACGTAACTCACGCTTTTGTATCCTTTTGTCATGCCATCTTTTAACTTTTTCTTTAAACAAATTGGTTTTCTCATAGGCCTGAGTTCTCCATTCATCGAGACAGCTAATGTCAAATATCCTCTTCTCACCGGCAAGTTTGAAATCGTAATTGAGCTCTTTAATAGCCCAATATGCCTTATATTCTAGCTCAAGAGGTAAGTGGCAAGCTTTTCCATATACCATCTTATATGGAGACATACCCATAGGATTCTTGTATGCTGTTCTATAGGCCCATAATGCATCATCTAGTTTCTTGGACCAATTCTTCCTAGACCTATTAACTGTCTTTTGCAAGATTAATTTCAACTCCCTATTACTTAGTTCTACTTGACCACTAGTCTGTGGGTGATAAGGGGATGCAATTCTATGGTTGACATCATACTTTGCAAACATTTTATGAAAAGCACCATGAATAAAGTGTGAACCACCATCAGTCATTAGATATCTAGGGACTCCAAACCTCGGAAATATAACTTCTTTAAGCATCTTAATAGAGGTGTTATGATGAGCGCTACTAGTTGGAATAACTTCTACCCACTTAGTAACGTAATCAACAGCAACTATGATGCGGGTGGAGCCCTAGATGGCCGATCTTTCACGAAATGGAGAGGATCCCACAAAGAACACGATGAACACTGGGAGAAAACACAACGGAAAACACTCAAGAGCAAGTCCAATCACACATCCACTAGACAATCAAACACACAAGATCACAAGGTACATGAGCAACAAAGGGAAAGATAAAAGGTAAAGTTCATCTCCGTGAGGAGATCTTGAATCCGTGAAGGATCTTCCCGTTTAGGGGTCTTGAATCCAAGGTGGATCTTCTCCGTAGAGGGGCTGCGGTCTCTCTCGTGGAGTAGATCCGTAATGGATGAGCAAAGCTCTATCTCACATATGAGCTAAACCAATGCTAACCCTAAAATGGTGGAGGTGGAGGAGTATATATAGTCTAGGGCCACCAAGGGGTAAGTGAGGGTCAAAAGGGATACATGGGGCTCGGGCCCGAACACTGTGCGCACACAGGTACCGGTCGTTCGCTGGATACCGGACGTCCGGTGGCTCGAGAGGGACCGAACGTCCGGTATCTCTCGGACTTCCGGTATTTTCCGCTATTTGGGTTCTGTGAAGGATGTCACGGACGTCCGGTGGCCACCGGTCGTCCGGTCGCCTGGGACGCGTCGGACGTCCGGTGTGTAGCGGACGTCCGAAACCTGTAGCTTGCAGCAGCTCCGTTTCTTCCGTCTTCTCTTCCACGCTTCCCTCGCTGATGGTGTAGGTGATCCTTGCCGCTTGCACTCCTCCTCATCATCCGTGAAGCTCCGGCAATACCTATGCATGCATAGGAGTGGAGTGTCAAGTAGTATACCATCCTCGAAGGGGTCAAGTGAACACGCGTAAAGGAGATGATTCACCTTTAACTATGAGAAGTAGAGGTCACACGTGTCACTTGCCAAACGGACTCTTGGCATGGTGATGTCCATAGGATGCTCCGCATCATCCCCTCCCCCTTGGGAAAGATCCGACCTCGGATCGAAAACCAAATCACCATGGGAAAGAGATGGCGTCGTCGTGTAAATGTGGACGATCACGAAGTACTCATCATCTTGAAGCTTTACATGTGCACTCTCCAATGTCGCACCGTCTAGTGATTCCTTCAAAAGGAGCAAGGAAAACAAACACTTGGAAAAACAAATGTGGTCAAGTTAGTGCAAAACCCAACATTCAAGAGGTGATTCACCCAACAAGTGTTGTCATCAAGCATAGCATAGGGTGTGACAAAGGGTTGTGGCATGGCATTTACGCACATCAATTGAGCACAATCAAGGTCATCATGGAAACAAGCATGTAAATGTGAGGTAGAGATGCACATATGTGTGTCAAGAGAATAAGCATCTACCTCAAAGTCATAGCAAGCATGCATAAAGCGCTCAATGAAAGGTCTATGGTAGGCATACGAATCATTAACAACACTAAAGAAAATGAAGTGTCTAAACACAAGGGTCAAGTGCAAGACAATCCGAGCATAATGTGCATATGGTGTAGTGAAAATCGAGTGGTACTCAACACAATAGAAATAGCAATTGTTCAACATGTTTGAGGCAATCAAGTCAATCATGTGAAAAGAAATGGGACATGGCATATGTGAAGAGATGATATTGTTGCAACCAAGGATATGGTAGGGACAAGTAATCCACAAGTCGGATGCAACACACAAGGCATATATATCATGAAGCATGGCAATGTGGCAATGGCAAGTCGAAGAAAGATCTCTAGCATGTTTGCAAAGAGTCATGGTGCAAGCAACACAACTAGTATGATCCACAATGTTCATGCGCATGGATTGTGGTTTCTTGAAAGAGAAGGATATCACCTCGAAAGTGTGTCCTTGTGCTCCTTCACAATGCCGAAGCACAAGCAAGTGCGATGTAGAAGCATCGCGGTAGAAAGTGGTTGGCTCTCAAGAGCTCGAATGGTCAACTCATGTGAAGTGGAAGTCGACACATAGTCCAAGTATCCTACACATGCACACAAAAAAACAAAGAATTTATGCGCATGGTAGATAAACACATCATCCATCATGATGGTTCTCTTCTCTTGCACATAATCATTAGAAGCAAAAGTGCATGAATAATATGGTGCAACAATGGTTATATTCATGTCACTAGGCATATGGTGCAAAGAGGTAAGACAAGCATGCTTCACAAGAAATATGTCAAAATCTCCAAATAAATGAGAGAATGCTATGGGGGCAATCTCATTGGCAAGACTAAAATCATGGTTGCACTCAATGCATGGACAATCATATAGCATGAGAGAGGCAACGTGTGGAGACATATGACAACAAGCAATATAAAACATGTGCAAAGCATGGCAATGGTTGACATCAACCGCATGAAATGAGCATGTATGAATCATGGGTGATGCACTACATGAAGCGAGCATGGTAATCAAGTTGTGCAAACTAGTGGAGCTAAGATGCAACACACTAGGAGAAGGCATGGCAATCATGTCATGTGGGCAAATAGTGGGTATAGGTAATGCACATGACATATCGCAAGCACGAACAGAAAGCAAGATCAAAGCATCATAATAGGCATGGGGTGCAAAGGAATCATGGCAATAACAAGTGATATCTCCACCAAGCTTGCTAATACACATACAAGTATGAGAATCAATCATCTTGTGTAATGCAAAGCATGGGTCACAAATGCATGGCAAAGGCAAATGAATTGGCATATCATGCAATGTGAACATGGCAATATGGGCAAATGATACATAACGAACAATTAGCCATAACCATGTGAGGGCCATGTAGAAGAAATGCGCGAAGTCTTTGCGTGAAGGGAGCGGTGGGAAATATAATCCATGGAATCCCAAGTCATCGGTGCTCTCTAGAGCTCGTTTCGTCAACTCATGCTCTCGCAAGGTTGACGAGTAAGTATGGGGACCTACACAAAAGAGACACAAACCGAAGAAATTGTGTGCGTGGTAAATGTACACATCATCCATCATGATGTGTATGTGCATGTTAGAGTTAGCACAAGATAAGCAATGCTCAAAGAAATTTGAGGCACGATAGAGAAATATGTCATCCATCATGAAAGAATAGTTGTCATGTATAGCAATGGGGACACAAATTAGAGCAAGTATGTGGCACAACAATAGCATTTGCATTCATGGGGAGCGTAGTGTGCACACAAGTATGGGGATCATGCAATGGATGGGGTGGATCAAAATCTCCGAAAATGTATGAGGAAACTATGGGGGTCTCCTCATGAGCAATATCGGAAGCATAATGTGCAGAAGTGGAACAACCTCCAAAACAATGCATGTGCGAAGCTAGGTAATCATGGCATGGCATATGATGGATGTGATGCAAAGGAAGCATGTCAATATCATCACAAGAAAAAAAAATGCCAATAACCATGGGCTTGTCATCTATGCCATATGTGCAAATTGGGTTTATTTTAATGGCATGTGCATAGTCACTACGATGAGATTGCAAATATGACATATTGTTGATCTCATGCATAGCATATGACAAGTCAAGCGGATTGTCAAACATGATGTGACTGAGAGAATTATCACAAAAAATCCTATGCAACATGGCATCACAACTAATAGACTCCACATGGCAATCATCAAACTCATCATAAATGGGTAAATCATCGCATGGGGAAATCATACTAGAATGAAGCATGGCAGTAGGTGGATCAACATCATGCAAGCAATCAATGTTAACATAGTCCACTAGTGGGACGAAAGAAGCACCATCACATATTTTACCTTTGGAGCGTCGCTCATGAGTTCTAGGTGAGGTGTTCAAGATCCAATCGTCCTCATCTTCATCTTGATGGAACCATGTGGGTGGTGCATCGTCTTCCACCATGGCCATCGGGTTCTCCATTGGAGGGACAGACTCATCGAGGGTAGGCATGTCCTCTTGTAGGAGACCTAGCACCGAAGAAAACACACTCGGGGTAGAGGTCAAGTCGTTAGAAATCATAGTGGTCTCACATGCCCTATCAACTACCTCACTCACTAAGTGTTGTGTCTCACTCACTCCCTCTTGGATGCTCTCACTCGTATTGTTGGTGGAGTCACTCAAATGGCTCTCAACCTCACATAGGAGAAGTGGCATGCTCTCATGTATGGGGCTAGTAGTGGTCACTCTCATCCTCTCAAAGGAAATGCTCTCAATGTAACATATGATGGAGTCACTCATATCACTCATGTGGTGGTGGCTCTCCTCACATGGGAATTGGGGCATCTCTTCATATGTGGATGTCGAAGAGGTGTAGGTGCAATAGTCTCCATGCTCAACTTCCTCATCCGTAATGCCTCCAAAGATGAATGCCGTGGGATGTGGCAAATCATCACGCTCCTCCAAGGTCAAAGAGAAGGTCTCATGTTTGCTCGTGTAGCTTGACCCGGAGTAGTAGTCCAATATGGGCGCCATCTTCATGGTGTCCAAGAGGTTCATGCACGACGCCTTGGTTGAAGGGGATGGCCCATGCTCGACCGTCTTGTCGTCGTTGCTCGTAGATGATCGCCTTGATGATGAAGATGTCGATTTAGGCGAACTCATGGGAAGTAGGCTAAGATGTCGTACGTCCAAAGGCGAAGATGCCTTGATGGCACTTGGCGAAGATGCCGAAGTGCTGGTTGTAGCCGTAGATCCGTCTTGGGTGCGCTTGTCTCGCGGTCTTCTTATGTTCTCTTGAAGCTTGGGCTTGGCATGAAGTAGAGCGTCTTCGGACTTGTATGTTTGCACGTGTCGAGCATCGTCATCTTGATGGTGTCGTTGTAGTGCTTGAGCTCTTGGTAGATGTCGTTTGTCATCATCGTGCACATGATGCTTGGAGGTGACTTGCCCTTCATGACGATGCCGTTGGTCGCCATGGCGGTGTGGACGTGGAAGACTTGCACTTGCATCATGTTTGCGCTCCGAAGACTTGTGACTTGAACGTCACCGCCGAGAGGATGACGAAGGGGAAGAAGACTTGTAATCGACCACCAAGTGTCGGAACTCCGCCATTTGTTTATTGAAGGAGTCGCTCATGTCGTCGAAGGAAGCCATTGTCCTTGTCTCGGAGTGTCATAGTTCGATGGCGATGTTGCCCAAGCGCTCTTGCATTGCTCGTTGTAGTTCGATGGTTTTCGCGTGGATGTCATTGTTCGCGCCGTCGATGTCGAAGACCGGAGATGTAATGCCTTGCCTATCCATCACAAGACGCTAGCAAGTATGAGTGGGAGAAAGAGAAGAACTATACCAAATGTACCTTGACCGATGTTGAAGATGGATCAATGATCACTCAAATGTGGAACAAGGAAATAGCACAATTGGTACCAATTCTTGTCGGTTTCTCACACCTACACAAGTAAAGCTTATGGTGGAGCTCGGTGAGGATAGTGGCACAAAAAATTGATGTGAAATGTTAGCAAGAGTCGATAATGTTGAAAAAGATTCACAATATTGCAAATGCAACAAGTAGACCAATAGCAAGATATGGAACACGGAAACACACACGCAAATAGATAAGTGGGGTCGTGCAACCAAGGGGTGAGCCAAAATGTGGAATCCACGAAAATGCTCTTGTTGCACACTAGAGAGACGCTAGCGCGATTGCACAATAGGCGGATACAAACTTGTGCACAACCTACTAAACAAAATGCAATGACTTCTATCCCAAGTATGCTATATGTATGGTATTCCGGTGGTATGATCCAAAATGATCGAGTATGACAATCTTAATGTAGTATGATGCTATGGTTCTTGCTTAAAATCTCTTTGCTTATCTTTTTCTTTGTGCTTAAAATCTTGTTTGGCTCTTTCTCTTTTGAGCTCATTTCTCATGCAAAACTTCACGAACCAAGATAGCAATTGAGTATATGCGATGACAACCTTGTGTCACAAGAGATGATACCAAGATATGCACCACGGTGATATGGTATGTATGATATGGGAAGTATGATCACTAATGTGCACGAGTCACCTTGCCAGCAATACTCAAATGGCTAGTCTCGATAGGTAGGTGACGCAAAAATGGGCTAGGGGTTAACAATGCAATTGCAAGGGAATATACAATGATGTCGTCGAAGTTACCGTCCGTGTCGATGATGAGAGGTGGTGCTCTTGATGTAGACCCGTTCCTAATTAGCCGAAACACCTTAGGAAATGGAAAAACCACAACTCAAAATCTCACGGACAAATGTCAAATGGTGGTAGCGGCAATGCCGTGATGGTTGAGGAAGTGGAATGATGGGCTATACACGATGTCGGAGTTGAAGTCACGGTCCCTAAGTAGCCGAAATACCTTAGGAGACACAAGCCACAACTCAAATAAGCTCAACAAAATTGGGTTTAGTTGGGTTGGCGGAAAATTATAGTGGACTAAGCTATGCGGAAGTGGTGGTGGTGGTTTATGAAGAAGCGATTGTCCCTAAGTATCCTAAACACCTTAGGAGACTCAAATCACTACTCAAGTAACCACAAATGCTATGGTGGACAAAATGGGTTAGATTGCGGAAAGCTATGGTGGCTATGCAGGTGATATGGTGGAGGGCCTATACAAACTTGCCAACTTTGACAACATTTTATGGAGTCAAATGATTATGGTAGTATTTTTGTGTGAAGGGGGATGTCAAGAGCTTCAAAACGAGCTGAAGAACGTCCAAATCGGAGTTCGGATGAATTAGTTATGACCAAAACAAAAATCAGCCGAATTCAAAATCTAGAGGTACCGGACGTCCGGAAACTGACGGACGACCGGTGACCGGACGTCTGGTCGGGCTTGGAAATCCGGTATTTTCTTCTGTATAGGTGGTTCCGGTCGTCCGGTAGATGACGGACGTCCGGTGCTTCGTGAGGGTCCGGACGTCCGGTAAAACGCCGGTCGTCCGGTGGGTCGAGGTCAACGCGAGATTTGAGCTCGGGAACTCGATTTTGGGCGGAAATGGATGATTTTGGGGTCAAAATTGATGAGATTTCATGGATGAAAGATGGAGAAACTTGGGAAAATGCTAGATCCAATTGAAACCAAGCAAATCCATGGATCAAAATCAACAAAACATCATCAAACCAACGAATCACAAAAAAATTTGGGGCTATTTTTGGTGGGGAATGTTCGAATTTGGGACGAAATTACCCAAAAGAAGACTAGAAACGGTGAAGGGGGCTCCAAATTCATGAGAAACCGTGGCTCTTGATACCATATGATGCGGGGTGGAACCCTAGATGGCCGATCTTTCACGAAATGGAGAGGATCCCACAAAGAACACGATGAACACGGGGAGAAAACACAAGAGAAAACACTCAAAAACAAGTCCAATCACACATCCACTAGACAATCAAACACACAAGATCACAAGGTACATGAGCAACAAAGGGAAAGATACAAGGTAAAGTTCATCTTCGTGAGGAGGTCTTGAATCCACGAAGGATCTTCCCGTTTCGGGGTCTTGAATCCAAGGTGGATCTTCTCCGTAGAGGGGCCGCGGTCTCTCTCGTGGAGTAGATCCGTAATGGATGAGCAAAGCTCTATCTCACATATGAGCTAAACCAATGCTAACCCTAAAATGGTGGAGGTGGAGGAGTATATATAGTCTAGGACCACCAAGGGGTAAGTGAGGGGCGAAAGGGATACATGGGGCTCGGGGCCGAACACTGTGCGCAGGCAGGTACCGGTCGTCCGCTGGATACCGGATGTCCGGTGGCTCGAGAGGGACCAAACGTCCGGTATCTCTCGGACTTCCGGTATTTTCCGCTATTTGGGTTCTATGAAGGATGTCATGGATGTCCGGTGGCCGCCGGTCGTCCGGTCGCCTGGGACGTGTCGGACGTCCGGTGTGTAGCGGACGTCCGGTGTGTAGCGGACGTCCGGAACCTATAGCTTGCAGCAGCTCCGTTTCTTTCGTCTTCTCTTCCACGCTTCCCTCGCTGATGGTGTAGGTGATCCTTGCCGCTTGCACTCCTTCTCATCATCCGTGAAGCTCCGGTAATACCTATGCATGTAGAGGAGTGGAGTGTCAATTAGTATACCATCCTCGAAGGGGTCAAGTGAACACGTGTAAAGGAGATGATTCACCTTTAAGTATGAGAAGTAGAGGTCACACGTGTCACTTGCCAAACGGACTCTTGGCATGGTGATGTCCATAGGATGCTCCGCATCAAACTAGAATATGTGTGTACCCATTAGTGGCAGGAAAAGGTCCCATATAATCAAAGCCCCAAACATCAAATGGTTCAATAACAAGTGAATAGTTCATAGGAATTTCTTGACGTCTACTAATATTACCAATTCTATGACATTCATCACACGATAAGACAAACTTACGGGCATCCTTGAAGAGAATAGGCCAATAAAAACCGGATTGCAATACCTTGTGTGCAGTTCTATCTCCCGCATGGTGTCCTCCATAAGCTTCAGAGTGGCACTTGCGTAGGATTTGTTCCTGTTCATGCTCAGGTACAGAACGTCTAATGATACCATCTACTCCTTCCTTATAAAGATGTGGGTCATCCCAAAAGTAATGTCTCAAATCATAGAAGAACTTTTTCTTTTGCTGGTATGTGAAGCTAGGAGGTATAAACTTAGCAACAATATAATGAGCATAATTAGCATACCATGGAGCAGTACGAGAAGTATTTATGACAGCTAATTGTTCATCAAGAAAGCTATCATCAATAGGTTGCGGGTCATCAAGTATATTCTCTAACCTAGGCAAGTTATCTGCTATGGGGTTCTCAGCTCCCTTTCTATCAATAATATGCAAAACAAATTCTTGCAGCAAGAGAACCCATCTAATAAGTCTAGGTTTAGCATCTTTCTTTTCCTTGAGGTATTTGATAGCAGCATGATCAATGTGAATAGTTACTTTAGAATCAACGATATAGGGTCTAAACTTATCACAAGCAAATACGACTGCTAAAAATTCTTTCTCAGTGGTAGCATAATTTCTTTGAGCACTATCTAGAGTTTTACTAGCATACTGGATAACATTCAATTTCTTATCAACTCTTTGCCCTAAGACAGCTCCTACAGCATAATTACTAGCATCGCACATAATCTCAAAGGGTAATTTCCAGTCAGGAGGCTGGACAATAGGTGCAGAGATTAATGCTTTCTTAAATATTTCAAATGCTTCTAGACAATCATCATCAAAGACAAAAGGAATATCTTTTTGTAAGAGATTAGTCAGAGGCCTGGAGATTTTGGAGAAGTCCTTAATGAACCTCCTATAAAACCCGGCATGACCAAGGAAACTTCTTATATCTTTGATATCCTTAGGGCATGGCATCTTTTCAATAGTATCAACTTTAGCTTTGTCAACTTCAATACCTCTTTCAGAAATTTTTTGTCCCAAGACAATGCCTTCATTAACCATAAAGTGGCACTTCTCCCAATTCAAGACAAGGTTAGTATCTTCACATCTCTGCAAAACTCGATCAAAGTTGCTTAAGCAATCATCAAAAGAAGTTCCGTAAACGGATAAATCATCCATGAAAACCTCAACAATCTTTTCACAAAAATCAGAGAATATAGCCATCATGCATCTTTGAAAGGTAGCAGGTGCATTACATAAACCAAAAGGCATACGTCTATAAGCAAAGGTACCGAAAGGACAACTAAAAGTGGTCTTTTCTTGATCCCCATTTGACACAGGTATTTGAGAGAAACCAAAATAACCATCTAGAAAGCACAAATGAGTATGTTTGGATAACCTTTCTAGCATTTGATCAATAAATGGCAAGGGGTAATGATCTTTCTTAGTAGCTTTATTTAACTTACGGAAATCAATTACCATCATATAACCTGTAACTATTCTTTACGGGATCAATTAATCTTTATCATTAGGAACGACAGTCATACCTCCTTTCTTAGGGACACAATGGACATGACTTACCCACTGGCTGTCAGCAACTGGATAGATAATACCCGCTTCTTGAAGCTTTAGTATTTCCTTCCTTACCACTTCTTTCATCTTAGGATTTAACCGTCGCTGATGATCAATAACTGGTTTAGCATTTTCTTCCAATTTTATCTTGTGTTGGCATATAGTGGGACTAATGCCCTTAAGATCATCCAGAGTATATCCAATAGCAGCACGATGCTTCTTCAGAGTTTTCAATAATTTTTCTTCTTCCTGCTCTGAAAGGTTAGCACTAATAATAACATGATATATCTTCTTTTCATCAAGATAAACATACTTAAGATTATCAGGCAAAGGTTTAAGTTCGAACAAGGGATCACCCTTGGGTGGAGGAGGATCCCCTAGGATTTCAACAGGCAAGCTGTTTTTCAGTACGGGTCCCTGTGTAAGGAATATTTCATCTATCTCCCTTCTCTCATTCATATGCATATCATTTTCGTGGTCTAGCAGGTATTGTTCTAAATGATCATTAGGTTGCACGACAATAGAAGCCAGGCCAATAATTTCGTCCTTACTGGGTGCTGCCATTTCAAGGGGTTGTCTACGGAATTTAGCAAAGTTAAAATCATGATTCATATCCCCTAATCCCACAGTGACAATATCTTTCACGCAGTCTATCTTGGCATTAACAGTATTCAAGAAGGGTCTACCAAATATGATGGGACAAAATTCATCTTGTGGGGAACTGAAAATAAGGAAATCGGCAGGGTATTTAACCTTCCCACACAAGACTTCAACATCTCTAATAATCCCAACTGGTGAAATAGTATCTCTATTAGCAAGCTTAATGATGACATCAATACCTTCTAGCTCAACAGGTGCAATATCATGCATAATTTCGTTATACAAATCAAAAGGGATAATACTCGCACTAGCACCTACGTCGCATAAACCATGATAGCAATGATCTCCTATCTTGACGGAGATAACAGGCTAGCCCACAACAGGTTTATGTTTATTCCTAGCATTGGGTTTGGCTATTCTAGCATACTCTTCTTGGAGGTAAATAACATGTCCATATAAATCTTCGACCAAGAGATCTTTAACCATAGCAACACTAGGTTCAACTTTAATTTGCTCATAGGGTGTAGGTGTTCTAGTATTACTTTTACGAACTACCGTTGAAGCTTGAGCACGATCCTTTATCCTAACAGGGAAAGGGGATTTCTCGATATAAGCGGTAGGTATAACAGGATCAACATTGTAAGTGATAATCTTTTCTTCAACTTTAATAGGTTCAACTATTTTTTATTCAATAGGGGGATGGTATTTAAACCACTTCTACTTAGGGAGATCAACATGAGTAGCAAAAGATTCACAGAAAGAAGCTACTATCTTAGAGTCAAGTCCATATTTAGTGCTAAACTCACGGAAAACATCAGTATCCATAAAAGCTTTAACACAATCAAAATTAGGGGTCATACCTGACTCCTTAGAGCATCTCCAGCCGTTGGCCCCCTAGGGGGCGTCTAAAAGCGCCGCCTGGGGGTGAGCCGGCGCAAAAAATAGACCTGGGGGCGAGTCGGTCCCCAGCCGTCGGCCCCCCAGGGCCGCCCCCAAGCGCGTATTAAAATTAAAAAAAAACTTCGGCGAAGATATGATAAAAACTAGTTAAATTTCGCCCAAACATGGAAAATTTCGGCGAATTTCGCGCATTTTCATTACATAAACCTAATCCAAAAAAGGAAGGGGCTGAAGTCGTCGCCGCCGTCGCCGCCATCATCGTCGTTGGCCTTCTCCTCCTTGACGCGAGCGCCCCTGCTGGACCCCTGCCCGGCGTCGCCATGGCGGACTGGCGGCGGCGCGTCGTCGTCGTCGTCGCTGTCGCATAAGACGACGACGCCGTCTTCCTCGCGGCTGCGTCGGCGCTCCTCGAAGCGGCGCAGGGCGGCGCGCTAGCGCTCCTTCTCCTTCTCCCGGCGCGCCTTCTCCATCGCAATGGAGTCCTGGCGCGCCCACTCCAGGGCCACGTCGTCGTCGTCGAACTCGGCCTTCACGGCGCCAGCCCCGGCTCCGTCTTCACCAGCGCTAGCCCCGGCTCCGTTTTTGGCTTTATGAAGCGCGGAGGAGCTGACGAGGAGGACGCGCGCCGACCGCCCTCGTTGATGACGATGCCGATACTGCGAGTGCGCCGGCCGATTGGCGTCTCCGTCGCGGGCCCGGCCTTGACGCCAAGAAGCGCCGGAGAACCAGAGGAGTGGGAAGACAAGCGAGAGGAGGAAGACGAGGAGGAGGCAAACCTCCTTGGCGCCCATGCGCGCCGGTGTTGCTGCGACGAGGCAGCCTGCGTCGCAGGATAGGTCAACGGCGGGTTGTTCCGGCTGTCGAAGTGCGCCAGCACGCCATCTAGCGTGCGGCCGGGGACGCCCCACAATAGATGGCGCCCCTCGCTGTTCTTCACGCCGCCGACCACCGGTGCGCCGTTGGTGGAGGCCAGACGCTGCTGCTGGCGGCTCTCGAAGTACGCCGCCCAGGCCGCGTGATTGCCGACGGCGTATTGAGGGAGGGAGCGCTCGTCGTCGGTTAGGGAGGCGCGCGCCACCTTGATCTCCTCGGCGAAGTACCTGGGCTTCTCGACGGCGTCGAGTAACGGGGGAACGGGCACTCCCCCGTCGCTGAGCCGCCACCCCGTCGGCCCGGCACGCATGTCCGGCGGCGCCGGGATGTTCGCCTGGAACAGGAGCCAGGACTCCTGTTCGCGGAGCGAACGGCGGCCGAAGCCGTTCGCCGCCGCCTCATCTCCGGGGAAGCGCTCCGCCATGGCGATGGACGCGGTGGTGGAGAGAGGGAGAGAGAGGGGCTGCCGGGGGCGCTCGGGAGAGGAAGACGGGGACGGAGAGAGAGGGGCTGGGCGGCGGCGAGGGACGAGTCTGGTGTGGGCACAGGCGACTGAGAGACCGCCGGCTTTTATAGCCGCTCCGCGCCCGTGTGTACGCGTGCGAGGGAGGGGAGGTGTCGGCGCGCCGTCCCGAGACGCGCCGCCCATGAGGAATCAATGGCAAGGCTGACCGACGGCAGCCTTGCCATTGATTCCCCACGGGAACCAAGGCAGTTGGGGGAAGACAAGACGCCGTGTCGCTGACGAGGCTGGCCCGCGGATTTTTCGTGCCAAAACGGTTCGCCCCGGCGCCCCCGGGCTCCCCCCAGCGCGCCGGGTTCGGCCTCGGTCCGTTGGCGCTGTTTTCGGCCCAAGCCGGCGAAAATCGGGCTCCTGGGGGCGCGACTGGGCCGTTTTTTCGGCGCCGGCGTAAAAAAAAGCCTGGGGAGGCCTTCCTGGGGGAGCGGCTGGAGATGCCCTTACCTTCGTCGAGATCCCAATCTTCAGAGTTGCATTTAATTCTTTCCAATAAATCCCATTTGAAGTCAATAGTCTTCATCGTATAAGAGCCAGAACAAGAAGTATCGAGCATGGAGCGATTATTATGAGAAAGCCGAGTATAAAATTTTTGAATGATCATTTCTCTTGAGAGCTCATGATTGGGGCATGAATATAACATTGAATTAAGCCTCCCCCAAGCTTGAGTGATGCTTTCTCCTTTGCGATGCCAGAAATTATAAATATAATTACGATCACGATGAACCTGGTGCATAGGGTAGAACTTCTGATGAAATTCCAACTTCAAACGATTATAGTTCCATGATCCCATATCATCGCATGGCCTAAACCATGTCAATGCATCTCCCTTCAAAGATAAAGGGAAGACCTTCTTCTTCATAACATCCTCGGGCATACCTGCAAGCTTAAACAATCCACAAACTTCATCCACATAGATTAGTTGTAAGTCGGAATGCAGTGTTCTGTCTCCTGTAAAGGGATTTTCAAGCAGTTTCTCTATCATACCCGAAGGAATCTCAAAGCAAACATTTTCAATAGGTGCAATAGGTTGAGGAGCAATTCTTTGCTGTTCTGTTCGGGGTGAAGATACCACGAACAAGCCCCTCAAAGGATTTTGAGCCATAGTAACAAGTGACAATAAATTTCAGCACACTATATAAGTTTTTCCTTACCAAATTCCACTTACAAAAGGCGCTTCACTCCCCGGCAACGGTGCCAGAAAAGAGTCATGATGACCCACAAGTGTAGGGGATCTATCGTAGTCCTTTCGATAAGTAAGAGTGTCGAACCCAACGAGGAGCAGAAGGAAATGATAGGCAGTTTTCGGCAAGGTATTTTCTCCAAGCACTGAAATTATAGGTAAAAGATAGTTTTGTGATAAGGTAATTGGTAGCAAGTGACAAAAGATAAAAGTTAATAAGGTGCAGCAAGGCGGCCAATCCTTTTGTAGCAAAGGACAAGCCTGGACAAACTCTTATATATAGGAAAGCGCTCCCGAGGACACATGGGAATTATAATCAAGCTAGTTTTCATCATGATCATCTGATTCGCGTTCGGTACTTTGATAATTTGGTATGTGGGTGGACCGATGCTTGGGTGCTGCCCTTACTTTGACAAGCCTCCCACTTATGATTAACCTCTAATGCAAGCATCTGCAACTACAAAAGAAGTATTAAGGTAAACCTAACCATAGCCTGAAACATATGGATCCAAATCAGCCCCTTACGAATCAATGCATAAACAAGGGTTTAAGCTTCTATCACTCTAGCAACCCATCATCCACTTATTACTTCCCAATGCCTTGCTCTAGGCCCAAATAATGGTGAAGTGTCATGTATTCGGCGTTCACATGACACCACTAGAGGAGAGACAACATACATCTCATCAAAATATCGAACGAAGACCAAATTCACAGGACTACTAATAGCAAGACTTCTCCCATGTCCTCAGGAACCAAAGTAACTACTCACAAGACATAATATTGTTCATGATCAGAGGGATATTAATATGCATAATGGATCTGAACATATGATCTTCCACCAAATAAATCAACTAGCATCAACTACAAGGAGTAATCAACACTACTAGCAACCCACAGGTACCAATCTGAGGTTTGGGTATAAAGATTGGATACAAGAGATGAACTAGGGTTTGAGAGGAGATGGTACTGGTGAAGATGTTGATGAAGATACCTTTCCCTAAGATGGGAGAGTTGTTGGTGATGACGGCGGTGACGATTTCCCCCTCCCGGAGGGAAGTATCCCCGGCATAACAGCTCTGACGGAGCCCTAGATTGGTTTCCACCTCGGTTCCGCCTCGAGACGGGGGCGTCTCGTTCCGAAAGCCTCCTTATGATTTTTTCCAGGTCAAAACACCTCATATAGGAGAAGATGGGCACCGAGGGCCTTCTGGCTGGCCCACGAGGCAGGGGGGTGCGCCCTGGGAAGGGGGGCGTGCGCCCCCACCCTCGTGGGCAGCCGGTGGCCCCCCTCGTGGACTTCTTTCGCCAAATATTTTTTATATTTTCTGAAATGACGTTCTGTTTAGTTTCAGGGCATTTGGAGTTGTGCAGAATAGGTTTCCAGAGTTTGCTCCTTTGCTAGCCCAGAATTCCAACTGCCGGCATTCTCCCTCTTCATGTAAACCTTGTAAAATAAGAGAGAAAAGGAATAAGTATTGTGACAAAACATGTAAGAACAACCCATAATGCAATAAATATCAACATATAAGCATGATGCAAAATGGACGTATCATCAGGCCTCGGGCTGCAGGGCGGCTCGGCTTATAAAGCCGGCTCGGCACAATCCGGGTCGGTTACGGCCCGCAGGTCGGTTTGACTTTTTTTTATAGTCGTGACGCAGAAAAAGAAACAAAAGAAATACTAAACAAAGTTGAAAAATTCTGAAATAAATTTTCACCGTCCTCTAATAATATTTAGGACAAAGTGAACATTTTTCCCTGACCTAAATGTAATTTTGCAAAATGCGTATTTTTCCTAGTCGAATAAAATTGCAAATAAGTCCAAATAAAATAAAATATTTTATTTTAATATTTTTCCTCCAATATTTATTTTATTTTGGAGAAGACATATTATATCCACTCATATATTTTAATATGAAATATTTTTGGAGAGAAAAACAATTAAAACCAAAATGATCCTCGTTTCGATATTAGAGAAAATTCAAATATGAAAACGGATAAATCCCTCAACTCTCTCCGTGGGTCCTTGAGTTGGTTAGAATTTCGAGGATCACAACACACAAATGCAAATAAAATATGATATTCAAGATGACCTATGTATAACATTCAAAATTGAAAATTTGGGATGTTACAATTAACGACGCCCTTAGGGCTGTATATATGGAGGAAGAGGGGGGATTTCGTGGCCCTTGGAGGAGGGGTCCGAAAGCATCCCTAACTCTTGTTTCCCCCACACATACGGACTCTAAAAGCAGCATATACTCAAGTATTTCGAAATTAAATGGGCCTGGCCCAATAATAAGGTGACGCAGCACCTATAATAGCCTCTGGACAAATTTTCTGTAGTGGCATCTTGTATATTTCGTCGAAGTCTTTATGCACTCATTATGGTGGCTTCAAAGTCCTGAAATCATCACTTCTAACTCCGTTCTTGTTCCCCTTGCACATGCCATCATCTCCATGCTTGATCTTGCTTCAATGTGCATCCTTCTTGACCAAGCTAGTCCCTTCATTTGTAAACAGGACAAATGTATACAATTTAGGCAGCATCATATTCTCATGAACATTAGAATCCTGGTAATTTAATGGGCGTGTGCGAGCTCTAGTAATTGGTCTAGTATGTATAGCAGTAGGGGTTGTGGGTGTAACAATGGTATTGATGTCCTTATCACCACATCTCTCTCCTCCTCCCCCTGATCCAGATCTGGATCAGGGCTCGACACGCTGACCGCGCCGCACGTCTCCCCCCGACCCATCGCCGCTGTCCTCTCCATCGCCGACCTGGCCCCGACCTCGTCGCCTCGTCCCCGTCGTCGCTCGCCGTCGTCCCCATCCTCCTCCCCAAAGGCCACCTCGAGCGTCGCCGCCCCCCGGTCTCTACATCGCAGGTGAGGGCCACGCCCTCCTCTCTCCCTTGTCCCCACTTGCCCGTCGGCCGCGCCGTCCGCGCCTCGTGCCAGCCCCGTACAGCTGCCCTCCTCTCTATTTCCGCTCCCCCCGCTAGCACCACGCGGTCACCGCGCGCCCCCGCGCCCGCGCGCACGAATGCCTCGACCACGCCTTGCTCCTCGAGTTGTTGCTCCACCACGACCCTGCTCGCCGTTCACCAGTGCGTGCCTCGACGCGCGCCTGCGTGCCCGCCTCGCTCTCGCGTTAACCACAGCGCGCGCTTGCCCGCCCGTGTCCGCTGCTCGCCACCCGCCGTGGCGACCGCCTAGCCCCGCTCCGTCCTGCCGCCCGCTTCCCCCGCTCGCGTGCCTCACCGCGAACTGCCACTTTTGTTGCGGTGCCCCACCACACACTCGTGCGCCCCACCATGCCTCGCCGCTGCCACATCCGGCGCCCAACACCATCACACATCTACGCCCACTCGCCCTCGCCCGGGTCGAGCGCCATGTGCCTGCACGCCCAACCCTCTTTGGCCTGGGCCACCTAACATCGAGGCCCCGCGCCCTAGAACGAGAATTTAGAAAAAATGAAATGAAAATAAACAATAATAATAATAAATTAATTAATTAATTAAATGAATTAGTTAACCTAATTAATCCTTTTAATTAACATGTTAACTACCTAATTAGTCTAACTAAATCTGTTAGTTAACTAGGAAGTCAATGACAGGGGGCCCCACCCCCTGTTGACCGGTCAAAGTTTGACTCGTCAACTGGGTCCCCTGGTCCCACATGTGAGCCAGTGAACATTTTTGCGTACACTATGTTGGGTACATCTAGCAATTTGACATTTAATTTTTGAATTAAAATAATTTAGAAAATGAATTAAAACTTTTAAAATTAATATAAAATAATCCATAACTCGGATGAAAATACTTTGTACATGAAAGTTGCTCAGAACGACAAGACTAATTCGAATACGCAGTCCGTTCATCTGCCACACGTCCCTAACATAGAAAACATGCAATCGTCCCCCTCCGGACCATTTGTCCAAAAATGCCAAACACCGGGAATACTTTCCCGGATGTTTTCCCCCATCGCCGGTATCACCTAGTACCGCGTTAGGGCACACCTAGCACTGTTTATTGCCATGTCATGCATCATCATGCATCTGTTTGCATTATATTTCTTGTTTCTTCCCCTTGTTCTCTTCGTTAGACTTTGATACTGACGCCACTACTGCTGCCCCGATCTACTATGGTGTTGACGACCCGTCCTTCTCTGCTGAGCTTCGAGGCAAGCCAACCCCCCTTGATCACCAGATATCGCCCATTCTCTTCTCTCTTATTCTTGCATTAGGTTAGCTACTGTTGATGATTCGATAACTCATATTCTATTGCATAGCCTGGCATTATTGCTATAGTTGTTGATACATTTACCTGCTATCCTAAATTCTTAGTATAGGATGCTAGTATTCCATCAGTGGCCCAACATTCTTGTCCGTCTGCCATGCTATACTATCGGGTCGTGATTACTTCGGCTGGTGATCACGGGTATATACTAAATACATAATTTAGATGATACATGATGTGACTAAAGTCAGTTCGGCTCGTAGAGTACCCATAAGTGATTCCGATGTGGGTGGCTGAAAAGAAAGGTGGTTTCATCCATGTAGTGATGGGCATGGGTTCCCGATGGCCCCCCGAGTGATTCTTTGTGGCAGAGCGGCAGGCCGGGTTGAAACAGCCAGTAGAGAGGTGGCCTGGTCCCTGGTCGTTGTCCGTGGTTATTTCATAATAAGACGCTTAATGAGTTTGGATATTTGATCTAAGTTGGGTTGTTGGCCTTATACGCACTAACTGCCACGTGGGACAATATATGGGCAACCGACATCGTAGTATCAGCAGAAGCCTTCCGGATGTCAGCGACTGAGCGGCGCATGCCGGGTTGGACCACGTAATGCAACTTCCTTTGAAATGGAGGTTGCTAGGTCTTCTCACCGGCCGCGTACGCAACGTGCATGAGTGCAATGGGCGATGGGCCCAAGACCCCTGCGCGCTTAGGATCTAGACCGGTGTGCTGACCTCTCTATCGGGCCTAGGTAGGGTTGCAACGTGTTGATCTTTCGAGGCCGGGCATGACCCAGGAAAGTGCGTCCGGCCAGAGGGATCAAGCGTGTCGGGTTATGTGGTGCACCCCTGCAGGGAAGTAATCTATTCGAATAGCCGTGTCCATGGTAACAGGACGACCCAGAGTTGTATTCCAACCTCATGACAACTAGAATTGGATACTTAATAAAACACACCCTTTCAAGTGCCAGATACAACCCTGTGATCACTTTCCCACAGGGCGATGAAGCGAGGATTGCCGGGTAGGATTATGCTATACGATGTTACATGGTGAACTTACCAACTACTCTCTTCTACTACTGCAAGATGGAGGCTGCCAGAAGCATAGTCTTCGATAGGCCTAGCTTTCCCCCTCTTATTCTGGCATTCTGCAGTTTACTCCACATATATTACCCTTTATACAGATACCATTGCAAATGTAGTATAGATCCTTGCTTGCGAGTACTTTGGATGAGTACTCATGGTTCCTTTGCTCCCCCTTTGCCCCCCTTTTCCCTTCTTCTCGGATGATGCAACCAGATGGTGGAGCCAGGAGCCAGATGCCACTGCCAACGACTACTACTACCCTGCCGGAGCCTACTACTACGTGGAGTCTACCGACAAACAGGAGTAATTTTGGAGGATCCCAGGCAGGAGGCCTGCTCCTGCGCCTCATCGATCTGTATCCATGTTTGTGCTAGCCATCTTATGGCACCTTGTTTAACTTATGTATGTACGCATATATTGTTGCTTTCGCTGACTCGTTTATGATCGAGCTTATGTATTCGAGCCCTCGAGGCCCCTGCTTGTAATATGAAGCTTTTATCATCTTTCATTTGTGTCTAGAGTTGTGTTGTGATATCATCCAGTGAGTCCCTGATCTTGATCGTACATATTTGCGTGCATGATTAGTGTATGGTCAAATCGGGGGCGTCACAAAGAATATCACCTCCGTTCACTTGAAGAGAAATAGTCCTTGGTTTGACGTTTATCTTGGGCGCCCTTTCCTTCCACATTGTCAAACCATATCGGAGTGAATTGATTTCTGATCCACCGGCCTCAGTGGTATTTTCTTCCCAACATGAGTAAATATAAGTATTGGACCTCCCAGCATGAATGGCATTATGATCGTGTTGCCATGCTCGTCCAAGAAATAAACCACATACTTCAAGTGGTACAACATTGCATTCCACCTCATCAGCGTACGGTCCAACTGAAAATGGCACACGCACCCGCCCACAATTGTTTAACCACTCCAAATGATATGGTTCATCATGTCACCATGTGGATAAACCAAGCCTATCCACCAACATCTTGATGATGCCATTAGTGCGGCTGCCGCCATCAATTATTAACTTGCATGATGTACCCTTAATGTCACACCGAGTCTGAAATAAACTCGTGCGCTGACCTCCGCTCACGTCCATGCTATCTCCTTTAACTGACTTGCTGGTGCTACTAATTTATCTTCTTTCTCTTCATGTGCAGACATAACTTTAGTGACAACGGCACCACCCTCAGCCTTTGTATTTTCTGAAAACTCCATCTTCTCTTGTTGTTTGCATCAATTACAGCCTGTGCACGGTCTCACTTCTTACGACCCTTCAAATATTGTTCGGAATAATAACCTTCAAAATAATCCAACTGACCTTGACAAACAAACTAAAATTTTCTCCAAGAAAAAGTGTCAGACTTATCAATCTGCAACTCCCTCTTTTTTGTCCAAGGTGGACCATGTATCAAGGTGCACACATATATATTGTGACGCCCCGAGACCGATGTGCCAGGTCTCTTCCTCTTATTTGTTGTCGTTGCGATGTCATCCACTTGCGTGTGCACTTTTCTATGTCATCATGTGCATTTCATCAGCATGTTTTCAAAAATTGCATTCGTTCGGATTCTTGAGTCCTCTCTGTTGTCCGTTCTGAGCCCAGACACACCTACACGCACCCGTGACACCTCCGATACCTTGTTTTATAAGTGGCCGGAAAATGTTCTCTGAATGGGTTTAAACTTGGCGTGTGGTCTTATTATTGTGTGGACAGACCACCTGCCAAATTTTGTTGCATTCGGCGGTCATTTGATGCCCCCAACGGATAATCGCATTTACCGTCAAAACCCCATTTTCTCTTTCAGCCCAGCACGCCTCGACAACAGCCCACTAGCCCATCTAAACCCCCTCCATGCTCTTCGCCGTTGGATCACGATCGTGTGGGCGAAAACTACACCTTAATAGCCCTCTCCTAGCTCCCTCTACGTATATAAATAGCCCCCCTCGTCCAAATCCCTGTAAAAAAACCTAGATCCACCTCCCAACCGCGCCAGACGTGTCTGTCCGCACTGAGCACAACATCGCCGCCACGCCCGATGAATCAGGCGCTGCCACGTGTCGCTCCACCGCCACCCTCCCTCCCTTCCGTGTCGCCGGCCCGCCGGGTCCAGGGCAGGCCCGCTGGCCTGAGCCGCCACAACCGCTAGCCCATGCCATCCCCACCCCGCCGCCTGGATCGCCGCCACGACACTGCCCGGTCAACATCTCGCCTTGCCGGTCAACAGCGCCGCTACCCGCACCACTCCGCCGCCTCGGCCGCTTCACCATCGCCGGCAACGCCGCCCCAACACCGTCTCCTCGATGCCGGCCTCCTCACTGACCCGCGCACCGCCGATCACCGGAGTCCGGTCGTCGTCACCAACAACTCCGGCCGGACCAGATCTGGATCTGGGTGGGATCAGATCCACCCATACATCTAACCAAATGCCTCACCATCCGCCCGGATCTCCTCGTCCCGCACCTCCTCGTCCAATTTCTTGCGTTCGTATATTTCACTAAGTCTCTGATCCCCAACGATTTGTTGCCTCCTTTGCCAGGTCATATCTCCGTGGCCGTAGCTCTGTTTTGACCATATGATATGTCAAAATGTTCGTATATTTGTGCTCTTCATGATGGCTGCTTTTGCATATATGATAGGATGCATATTGACATGTTTATCCCTATTGCAAAAGTTCATGTTGTTGTTAATTGCTGAAAACTAGTATAACTTGCTTATTTGTATTTTTCATACCTTTTTGTGTGATTTTCTTTTGAGCATCATGTCAACATGTTTTAGGAGCATAATCATGTCATCTTTGATGTGGTGCAATCCACGTTTCATGATATGCCTTGTGGTGAGTGCAACAAGCTTGCAAAGTGACCTACTTGCTGTTTGTTGTTTCCTGAGACTTGTTAAAAACTGCTAAGTCTGAAACTGTTATATTGTGATTCCATGTTTGCTTGAGGCTACAGTCAGATATATGCATGTTTTGGAATGTCCAGTGAGCATGTTTTGAAGTCCATGTTATGCTCTATCCATCCATGACCTTGTTTGCAATAATAAGTTGCTGTAGTTTGTCTCTTTCTTACTCTCAAGTCGTCATTATGATAAATCTGTCGGCCTATTAACAGCATGTTCAATTTGGCAAAGCTTGTTGTAATCATTCTATGCATCTTATGGAGTTGTGCCAATGGAGTTATATGGAGTATGCCATGCCTACTACATGTTCATGACCTTTTCTTGCTTATTAGAATTGATATGCTTGCTGTTATATGCCTCCAAAGTCAGTATCATAATGTTGTTGTTTGCATTCCCAGATTTTCAATAAGTATGGGAATCTGCTATATCATGCTTGCATCTTGTTTTGATGAATGTCATGAACCTGTTGCTCAATGTATATGCCAGCATGTGTTCCTTTAGTCCCATGTTATGTCCTCGCATGCCTTGCTTTTGCTTGCCATGTTCTTGTGATGTAGCTTAATTATTTCTTGCTTCCAACATGTCATCATATTAACTCTGCTCATGTATATGCTCCATTTTCCACTAAGTCATAATCTGTGATATAGAGTTTGCTTGTTGCCTTGATCATGTTGGATTACTCTTGATACCTATGGACCTGATACTTGATGATATTGGAAGCATGTGATATGTACTTTGAGTTCACGCAATTCTTGTGCCTATCTTGTACTTGTAGAATGTTGTTTTGATGCTTTTAAGATGCCTAGTTGCTGTTGTGGACAGCCTGTCCTTTAATCTTGTTTCGTGTGTATGTGTTGAAGCGTGGCTTCGTTTGGGGCATGCTCTATATGAAACTTCCTTGGTTTTGCATGTAGATGCATCATATCATGTTGCATCCATATTTTGGAGTGTTGTGCTTGATGTTTGAATGCATTTTGCATCAATGCCATGTTTAACTTGTTGTGCTCATATTTTCTAGGCCGTAGCTCCGAATTAAATGAACTTTATATGTAACTTGACTAGAATTTCGTGTAGATCATCATGGTGCATGTTAACTTGCTGTTTAACAACTTCATAAGGTTTGTTCAGATCTGGACCACTTTCGAAATTTGCTTATGAGGACTTACCGGAAACGTTTTATGTCGTTTTCGGCCTCATTTAAAGTTGCTTGGTTGTGTTGTTCCTGTATGCTTCATCTCTTGCCATGATTTGCATCATGTAGCCTTGTCATGCATCATACTTAGTTGAGCATCATGTCAAGTTTGTGTGTTGTGTGTTTAGCATGTTGTTTGCTTCCTCTCGTTAGTTCATGTTTCGTTGCGATCATGAGGAATCATTCGACTACGCTTGGTTCGTCTTTGTAGCTTATTCCTCTTCATGGACTCGATCTTCTTCCTAGCGGTATCTCAGGCAAGATGACCGTCACCATGGATATCATTACCATCATTGCTATGCTAGTTGTCTCGATGCTATCGCTATATGTCGCGTTCCTATCTATTTGTTTGTCAACCTCTCATTGTTGCCATGAAACCTCTAACATTTGACACCATCCCAGCAAACAGTTGTATGGCTATGTTACCGCTTGCTAAGCCACTCTTATAGCATTGCTAGTTGCATGTGAAGATGAAGATTGCTCCGAGACGGAACTTGGATTGTTGGAATATCACAATATATCTTATATTAAATTAATGCACCTATATACATGGCAATGGGTGGAAGGCTTGGCCTTTTGCTCGATGTTTTGTTCCACTCATGCCGCCTTATGAAACGATAAACCGATGTTATGTTCCTTGATTTTGCGTTTCTTACACGATTGGGGTTATGGTCACCCCTTGCTTCTTCGCTTAAATTAAAGCTTTTCCGAGGAGATCCAACTTTGGTTTTACCATTTGCCTAATAACTAAAAACTTGCCAAGGGAGTTATAAACCCGAGGATTATTAATCAACCCCCTGGGGCCAGTGCTCGACTTGAGTGTTGGCCCACCTACCTAGCAGTTGGCGGTGCCACATCGGGGCAACTCGAGTAGTCTGTCTATCGTCCACTTTGCATAGACGGATGAGTCCGTAGATGGAGAGCGCGTGGCTCCGGACATGTGTCTGACTCACCGGGAGATATCCTTGGGATAGTTTTCCTTTCTTCGAAGAACTTGTGCACCGGTATTCCGAGGACGCTCAGGCCTTCCCTAAGATAAGAGGTTTTACCACTGGTGATCTTGAGAGCTTGTCATGGGCTTAGTTGGGACACCCCTACCAGGTTATGATCTTTCGAAAGTCGCGTACGCGGTTATTTGGCAGATTGGAATTTGTTAATATCCGGTTGTAGAAAACTAGACAGAGGATCCGAAATAAAATACACCAACCGCGTGAGTAACCGTGACCATCTCTTTTCATGTTGAGAAGAGAACATGATGGGGTTATGTTTGACTCGTAGGTAGTCCAGGATCACTTAGGGATCATTACTAGTTTGCGACCGTGTGCGTAGATGCTTATCTTATTCTTGTAACCGTAAGTTAGCCTCCATACACTACTGGAATCTGAGTCTTTGCCATCTGCCAGCTCTTTGCCGTCTGCCAGCTGATGGCAAAGAGGCTGTTTGCCGTCTGTCTTGTCAAAGCAGACGGCAAAGAACCAGCTGATGGCAAAGAGGGTCTTTGCCATCTGCCAGATCTTTGCCGTCTGCTGGCAGACGGCAAAGAGGTCTTTGCCATCTGCCAGCAGACGGCAAAGACCAAAGTGGGCCCCATGGGGGTACTGCACTGGCTAGGTCACACCGGCCACTTCTTTGCCGTCTGCTGGCAGACGGCAAAGATTTCTTTGCCATCTGTCAGCAGACGGCAAAGAGGTAAGATGGGGCCCACTGTGTAACAGCGTGGGCGGGCTAACGGTTATCCTCTTTGCCATCTGCTGGCAGACGGCAAAGAATTCTTTGCCGACTGCCAGCAGACGGCAAAGATTCTTTGCCATCTGCTGGCAGTCGGCAAAGAGGTGGGTGGGGCAACAGTTTTTTTTTTGAGATCTAACAGTTTTTTTAACCCGAGACCCCAGCTCTCTCACCCCC
>LR738712.1:335910454-336086111 GCA_902687465.1 Secale cereale
TTTCTATTTTTTTTATAGAAGACAGTCCTAGAGATGTTAGTTTTATTTGAATATTCATCTTGCTGCTGAGCACACTACAATTGATTATATCTCTTAATGAAAAGTGAAACATCTTCCATGGTTATTAGAAGGTAGAAGTATGGGAGACGGCACACACATTTGCATAGTACTGGTTGAACCATATAGTTATCTGAAACCATTACAATTTCGTTCACAGTAACACTGAGAATCCTACAACATTAGTGGTGTGAGATATTTTGTAAGTGTTATATTGATGTGCATTTTGTAGGTTTGTAGTTTTGTGACTCCATTTGGTTTTATAAGTGTGATTCACCAATACAATTTGAATGTGAATTGCTTGCAGTTTTGTATAAGACTATTTGGTTTGTCCTGCTAACTCCGCCACACCTCAATTTTGGTCCTAGGTTCACCACCGTGTGTATGATGGCCTAAGATGCCATGGCCGGCGTGGTGTGATGGTGGTTTACAGCGGCATCAAGATTGTTGGCAAGGACTTCCCACTGAGTATGAGAGGCCGGTGACCATCCGTCCATGATTCTTCCTCGGCATACCACTCTCTGATGGATGTCAAGGCCTTCCCAATGAATATTTCAGTTTCCCCAAGTCTCTCTTTCTGATGGCAAGGTAAAGTTCAGTTCCTTGGTGACCACGTTCATTAAGTATTTCTGTCAGAGTCCTTGATTCTAAGATTACATTAAAATGCATTTTAGCCCAAAGATACAATTTTCATCATGTGTCTGTTGTAGCCAAGGCCATACATCCCCTCCTACCGTGAGTAATTTTGAAACCCCATATTTTAATTATAAAACCCTAAAATGTTGTACTCACTTGGCAATCCCAGATCTGTTCTGGACTCTTGGTATTCAATCTAAATTATAAGCAGGCATGATGCTCAATATTGTACCAATGAATATCAGGGCGCGTACTAAGTTCCAACTAAGAAAGTTCAGTTTGGCTATTTGCCTTTTTTTTACATTGATCAAACTGAGTAACTGCAAAAATGACATAATAACCTTACTTAGCTCCAAAATGACCTTATTTACATAGCAATTTCATTCTTCATGCTAGCTTGAGCCCTTGACTAATATTTTGTTCCTCTCTCTCAGTCGCACCACAACAAGAAGCCCGTGCCAGGTCTGTTCGACCTCTATGGCATGGCCCATAGTGCCCCGTACAAGAAGGCCAAGGCATTCTCGGAGTCTGACCATGGCTCGACAGCCATTGGTGATGGACTGATACGTTGTCCTAAGACTCTCACGCAGATCAAGAAGCGCCAGAGTAGCTCTGATCCTGAGATAATGCCTCGTGCACGGCCATCGGAGCTCGCCATGGCGGTTAGTTATACGGACTCGGATACCTTTCCTATCCATTACATTGTGTGTGCGTCCGTCGATGATTACAATGCTAACGAGGAGTGGTGTGTTGCAGGCTGCTCTTGAGAAAGAGAGAGCAAACACGCAGACGCTTTTGGAGGCGGCAAGAAGGCAGGCGGAGGAGAGGGAGAGGGAGCTGGAGGAGAGGACGGCTAGGCTGTTGGAGGAGGAGAGGAACCGGAACGATGCTCAAAACCGGGCCCTATATGACATCTTGGTGGTATGTTTCTCCTGCATATTAGCCAAATCATGCACATAATGTTTGTTCCATTACTAACTAATATGACTAACTCGTGAGAACCAAATGTGTAGAGCATGTGTGAGAAAAGCGGTCAGACCCCTCCGCCGATGCCCCAGATTGCTCCGGCGACCACGGTGAGTTTGATTTGAATGGTCGTTAGTTACTAGTATTCACATTTATGTTGCATCATGCTAACGAGACATTGCAAATGATCTTTGGTCTAGAATGCTTCCCGACAAGCATCAACCGATCCTTCTCGGTCTGCCCTTGGTGGAACCCCGACCGGCCCTTCACCTCAGTCTGGCACTGGCGCAGCCTCGACCGGTCCTTCACCTCCGTGATAACGGTATTTTTCTTCTTATTTAGCCTAGTTAGTCCATTTATGACATAATTTAGCCTATTTAGTCCACAAATGACATAATAAGATGAAGAAAATCAAGGAATAGGAAGAAAAGAAGGAATAGGAAGAGAAGAAGAAGATGAAGAATAAGAAAAGAAGAAGAAGAAGAAGATCTTCTTCTTCTTCTTCTTTTCCTCCTCTTATTTAGCCTTTTTAGTCCATTTATGACATAATTTAGCCTATTTAGTCCACAAATGACATAATAAGATGAAGAAAATCAAGGAATAAGAAGAAGAAGAAGAAGAAGAAGAAGAAGAAGAATAAGAAAAGAAGAAGAAGAAGAAGAACATTTCTTCTAGCTTTTCTTATTCTTCTTCTTTTCTTATTCTTCTTCTTCTTCTTCTTCTTCTTCTTCTTCTTTTCCTCCTCTTATTTAGCCTATTTAGTCCATTTATGACATAATTTAGCCTATTTAGTCCACAAATGACATAATAAGATGAAGAAAATCAAGGAATAGGAAGAAAAGAAGGAATAGGAAGAGAAGAAGAAGAGGAAGAAGAAGAAGAAGAATAAGAAAAGAAGAAGAAGAAGAACATTTCTTCTTCTTTTCTTATTCTTCTTCTTTTCTTATTCTTCTTCTTCTTCTTCTTCTTATTCTTCTTCTTCTTCTTTTCCTCCTCTTATTTAGCCTATTTAGTCCATTTATGACATAATTTAGCCTATTTAGTCCACAAATGACATAATAAGATGAAGAAAATCAAGGAATAGAAAGAAAAGAAGGAATAGGAAGAGAAAAAGAAGAAGAAGAAGAAGAAGAAGAAGAAAAGAAGAAGAAGAATAAGAAAATCTTCTTCTTCTTTTCTTCTTCTTCTTCTTCTTCTTCTTCTTCTTTTCCTCCTCTTATTTAACCTATTTAGTCCATTTATGACATAATTTAGCCTATTTAGTCCACAAATGACATAATAAGATGAACAAAATCAAGGAATAGGAAGAAAAGAAGGAATAGGAAGGGAAGAAGAAGAAGAAGAAGAAGAAGAATAAGAAAAGAAGAAGAAGTTCTTCTTCTTCTTTTCTTATTCTTCTTCTTCTTCTTCTTCTTCTTCTTCTTCTTCTTCTTCTTTTCCTCCTCTTATTTAGCCTATTTAGTCCATTTATAACATAATTTAGCCTATTTAGTCCACAAATGACACAATAAGCTTAGTTATGTCAAAAATGGCCTAATTAGCCAGGTTAGCTCCAAAATGACCAAGTTTACCTATGTTAGCTCCAATATGATCCATTTAACCTACGTTAGCTCCAAAAAGACCAAGTTTACCTAAGTTAGCTACAATATGATCCATTTTACCCGCGTTAGCTCCAAAATGACCTATTTACCTAAGCTAGCTCTAAATTGACCTACACACTTAGCATTTTTACCTAGCTTAGCAAAAAATGACATTTTTACCTAGGTTAGCTAAAAAATGACCAAGTTTACCTAGGTTAGCTTCAATATGATACATTGAACTTATCTTATCTCCAAAATGACCTATTTACCTAGCTTAGCTCTAAATTGGCTTTTTTAACTACATTTGTTGGAAAAGAAGAAGATAAAGAAGAGGGGGAGGAGAGAAAGAAAGAGAAGATAAAATCTTCTTCTTATTTTCCTCTTCTTCTTCTTCTTCTTTTCCTCTTCTAGCTATTCTTCTTCTTCTAACTTTCATCTTTCCCAATTTGCAGATTTGCTTGAGATGAGGAAGCTTGCATTGATGGACTCATATATTCTCCTTGTGCTTCCTTTTTGTTTATGAAAACATGTTTGGGAACTTCTTATTGTTGGATATGTTGTTGGAAACTTCTTATGTCATATGGATATATGTTGGACTTGAGAAAATATATTGTTGGAAACTTCTTATGTCATATGGATATATGTTGGACTTGAGTAAATATATTGTTGGATATGCTTGTTGAGTATAT
Organism: Secale cereale; assembly: GCA_902687465.1. NCBI lineage: Eukaryota > Viridiplantae > Streptophyta > Magnoliopsida > Poales > Poaceae > Secale > Secale cereale. Next base: position 335,914,383 of record LR738712.1, read on the forward strand.
ATGTATTATCTGTGTATATCTATGAATTTCTGTCAAATTGAATGAATTCAATTAAAAACAGGGGTTATATAGGCTCTTTGCCGTCTGCCAGCAGTCGGCAAAGAGCTTTGCCGACTGCTAGCAGACGGCAAAGCTCTTTGCCGACAGCAAGCAGTCGGCAAAGAATGCCACGTGGCAGCTCCCTGTTCAACCTGGGAACACTGGTTGCCTATTTGGGCATTTTGCCGACTGCCGGCAGACGGCAAAGAGGCTCAGCTCTTTGCCGACTGCCGGCAGTCGGCAAAGAGGCTAAGGTCTTTGCCGACTGCCGGCAGTCGGCAAAGAGGCTAAGGTCTTTGCCGTCTGCCTGCAGACGGCAAAGACCTTTGCCGTCTGCCGGCTGACGGCAAACCACGCCGTTAACCCCTAACGGCTCCCACCTCACCTCACTGCCGTCTACGCTCTTTGCCGTCTGCTGGCCGCAAAAGGCTGACGGCAAAGAGCTTTGTCGACTGCTTCTATGAAGCAGACGGCAAAGAAGGCCTTTACCGCCGCTTATTCAGCCGGACTGTTTGCCGACTGCTAGCAGTCGGCAAAGAGCTTTGCCGACTGCCATTCATGCCTTTGCCGACTGCCATGGCAGTCGGCAAAGAAGCTGATTCCTGTAGTGATAGAATGCTTAGTCGCTGCTGCAATCTCGCCACTTATCCTTCCATACCCATTAAGCTTTGCTAGTCTTGATACCCAAGGTTATGGGATTGCTGAGTCCTCGTGGCTCACAATAACTACAACAACAGTTGCAGGTACAGGTTTCCGATGACTTGACGTGAGAGCGATGTTACTTGTGTTGGAGTTCTTCCTTCTTCTTCGTCAGTCTTGGCTTAGGTTCCCGGTTGGCAGCCTGGGATAGCAGATGGATGTCGTTGTGCTTTTCATGTTTTCATCCGTAGTCGGATGTCTTGTGTTTAATGTGTTGTATTCATGTGTCTACTGTATGACTTGTATGTATCCCCATCTATTTATGTAATGGCATGATGTAATGATATCCATCTTGCTAAGCGCCAAAAATGCGGTTGTGCCCCAATCACGAGGTTATAACGTGATCGGGATAGAATTGCATCTTGGGCATGACAAGTTGGTATCAGAGCCTCGACCGACCATATGAGCCCCCTTGATTGATCGTAGTTTGGCCGTTGTCGAGTCTAGAAGAAAACTTTTTCAGAGTCTAGTTATATCGGAGAGTAGGAATTCTTTTTACCCCCAGTCCCTTCATTGCTCTAGTAAGGAATCTTGACGTAGGTGTTTTGAATTACTCCTCTTCCCCTTCAAATTTTTTTAGGATCACGCAGTTAGTTTTGTTCGTTGCAATGTCAGCTCTTTCCATCCGGCACACTTCTCTTCGAGTTGGTTCGATCCTCTTCATCCTTGAAAGTTCAATCCTCAGTTCCTTCTGATGTGGTCTTTCTTTTTCCCACACGCCCACCATTTTTCTTCTCGGAGCCGGAGTCCTTAATCGAGTATCCATCCTACTCGTGTGAAGTCTTGAATTCTTTCCTTAATGATTTCAATTGGTGAATTCTTGTCTTAGTTCATTGTTCTTAATCTCCTCTTTTTCTCCGGTGGATTCAATGCAAGTTTTCAGTGTTCTTCATATTCTTTCCCTCAGCTCAAATGTTTCCCCTTGCTCATTCGCCTCTCACCATCTAATTGTTCTGTAGTTTTAAGACATCTGAAGAGATTCACCTGTGTTCCAATTAATTCCATGTTGTCACCTCATTCGAGTTTTTTTTCAATCATTCCGGTGCATCATTTCTCATTCAAATAATCCTTTCCAACGATGTTTTCTCTTCGGCGGGCTCATAACCCACATGTCTTTTCCCAGGATCTCATCTGACTCTTCTAATATTTTCTGGAGTGATTCCCAAATTCTTTTCAAAGTGTGATGCAAGTATGGATTCCATCAGTCAGATGCCTTTTCCAAGATCGCTTTCAAATTATTTTCATGCGTGGTTCAACATTTTTCCTCTTTCATTCGTCCGGAGTATCTCAATAATTTTTTGTGGTGTTCCTCGTCTATATTCTCATCATTTGAAGACCGAAGAAGTGTTTCCTCTAAATCTTGTCCGTTCTCTTGACTATTCATCGGTTAAGATTAACGCTACCCCCCCCCCTTATGTTGTTTCAATCGTGACAAATTCATTTGATACAAATCCAGAGTATTTCATGAATTATTTCCATTGTGATCCTCCAAAGGCCATCATTTCAGAAGAGTTCTTGATTCTCAGTTTTCAACTTCGTCCTCTAACTATTCTTTATTGATGCCTCTTTGTTCGTCTCCATAATTATTCCAGTGCTTCGTCCACGTATTCTTCAATCAGTTCGTGATCTCTCTGTTCTATTGTATCCAATTTCCTCAAGTGCTTTATTCTTCCTGGCAATTCATTCACTTGTATTCACTCAATTTCAATTTCTTATGGTGGCTCGTTCTCTTTCATCACTCCATTTCAATTTTTACGGTGGTACATTAAACATTCCTTGCATTTGTTATCATACCAATTCATTCATTCTTTCCAATCCTATCGTTGGTTCATGAAGACTTTCTCAATTTTCGTGCGATATCTGACATTCATCTCTTTCAACACGAATATGTGATATGCAATCCATTGCTTCTCATCAAGTTAATTGGTGGAGGATAAGCATAACATAATTCTTATTCTTCGTTCATTAAGTTGATTAATTCCTTCCCTCGGAGTTTGTTCATGATGAACAAATTCTAGTCCCAAGTATTTTCATCTTTTCTTTCCGGAGTTCAAAGTTTTTCTCGGCCATCTCGTCGGAACCTCCATCAAAATCATCGCAAGTCTTTAATCTTGTTGAATTCATCCTTCATTTCTATCTCATCATTCTTTGGTCACCGGAGTTTCTTCATGGTGATTCTTCATGATTTAATTCATTCTTCAAGTGTTCTTCAAGATCCTTGTGGAGCAGCTCAAGCATTATTCTTTTGCCTCTCGAGTTCAATTAATTCTCCGTATTATTGAAGTGGAGTTTTGCATTTCTTCGTTCATCTCAATTATTCAATCTTTTCGTTGTGGCATAATTCACCTCAAGTTTGAGATGGTTACATAAGCCCACGCAAATCAAATCTTTTGTTGTTGATTTTTCAACAACTCTGTTCAATCCTTCCTTCTATGGAGGCTTTCAAATTCGTCGACGGTAGAAGTTGTCATCCTCTTCTCTGTTCTTTTCAGTCCATTCTTTCAATTCTTCCGGAGGCATTGTGTTGTCATCTCGTCAAGTATCATTCCATCGTATCATGTTCTTTCATTCCATTTTCAGCCGGAGTTCTGCCCAAATTCCTTCATTGAAATTCCTTTCTATCTCTTATTAGCCGGAGTGGTTTCAATGTCTCTCTTGTCACTTAAGCTCTTGGTTCCCGTCGTACACCTTGTTGCATCATTTACCGAAGCTTCAATCTTGTTCATCTTTGTTGTATTTTCTTTCAAGTTATTCCACCCTCAAGATTCTTTTGTTTCACTCATTTCTCCAAGAAGAACTTGTTCTTACTATTCCTCTTCTGTCTTGTTCCTAAGATCTCGGGACGAGATATCTTGTTAGTAGGGGAGTGTTGTGACGCCCCGAGACCGATGTGCCAGGTGTCTTCCTCTTATTCGATGTTGTTGCCATGTCATCCACTTGCGTGTGCACTTTGTCATGTCATCATGTGCATTTCATCAGCATGTTTTCAAAACTTGCATTCGCTCGGGTCCCCGAGTCCTCTCCGTTGCCCGTTATGAGCACATACACACTCACACGTGCCTGCGGCACCTCCGTAACCTTGTTTTATAAGTGGTTGCAAAAAGTTCTCAGAATGGTTTGAAACTTGGCGTGTGGTCTTATTATAGTGTGGACAGACCGCCTGCCAAATTTCATCACATTTGGAGGTCGTTTGATGCCCCAACGGTTAACCACATTAACTATCAAAACCCATTTTCTCTTTCAGCCCAACACGCTTCCACAACAGCCCACTAGCCCATCTAAGCCCCCTCCATGCTCTTCGCCGTTGCATCACGATCGTGTGGGCGAAAACCACACCTCAATAGCCCTCTCCTAGCTCCCTCTACCTATATAAACAGCCCCCTCGTCCAAATCCGGGTAAAAAACCCTAGATCCACCTCCCCACCGCGCCGGATGTGTCCGTCCGCGCCGGACACAACAGCGTCGCCATGCGCGACGAATCAGGCGCTGCCATGTGTCGCTCTGTGATAACCCACAAGTATAGGGGATCGCAACAGTTTTCGAGTGTAGAGTATTCAACCCAAATTTATCTGATTCGACACAAGGGGAGCCAAAGAATACTCTCAAGTATTAGCAGTTGAGTTGTCAATTCAACCACACCTGGAAGACTTAATATCTGCAGCAAAGTATTTAGTAGCAAAGTAGTATGGAAGTAACAGTAATAGTGGCAAAAATAGCGGTAGCAGTTTTGTAGTGATTGTAACAGTAGCAGCGGTAAAGTAACTAAGCAACAAGCAATATGTGAAAATCCCGTAGGCATTGGATCAGTGATGGATAATTATGTCGGATGTGATTCCTCATGTAATAGTAATAACATAGGGTGACACAGAACTAGCTCCAGTTCATCAATGTAATGTAGGCATGTATTCCGAATATAGTCATACGTGCTTATGGGAAAGAACTTGCATGACATCTTTTGTCCTACCCTCCCGTGGCAGCGGGGTCCTATTGGAAACTAAGGGATATTAAGGCCTCCTTTTAATAGAGTACCGGACCAATGAATTAGCACTCAGTGAATACATGAACTCCTCAAACTACGATCATCACCGGGAGTGGTCCTGATTATTGTCACTTCGGGGTTGCCGGATCATAACACATAGTAGGTGACTATTGACTTGCAAGATAGGATCAAGAACTCACATATATTCATGAAAACTTAATAGGTTCAGATATGAAATCATGGCACTTGGGCCCTAGTGACAAGCATTAAGCATAGCAAAGTCATAGCAATATCAATCTTAGAACAAAATGGATACTAGGGATCAAACCCTAACAAAACTAACTCGATTACATGGTAAATCTCATCCAACACATCACCCTCCAGCAAGCCTACGATGGAATTACTCATGCACGGCGGTGAGCATCATGGAAATGGTGATGGGGGAAGGTTGATGATGACGACGACGATGATCTCCACTCTCTGGAGCCCCGAACGGACTCCAGATCAGTCCTCCGGAGAGAGAATAGGGCTTGGCTGCGGCTCCGTATCGTAAAATGCCATGAATCCTTCTCTCTGATTTTTTTTTCTCCCCGAACGTGAATATATGGAGTAAGAGCTGAGGTCGGTGGAGAGTCAGGCCCCCTGGTCTGTATTCTTTCGCTAGTATTTTTTATATATTCCAAGATAATTCTCCGTTGATTTTCAGGTCATTCCGAGAACTTTTATTTTTGCACAAAAATAACACCATGGCAATTCTGCTGAAAACAGCGTTAGTCCGGGTTAGTTCCATTCAAATCATGTAAGTTAGAGTCCAAAACAAGGGCACAAGTGTTTGGAAAAGTAGATACGTTGGAGGCGTATCAACTCCCCCAAGCTTAAACCTTTGCTTGTCCTCAAGCAACTCAGTTGATAAACTGAAAGTGATAAAGAAAAACTTTGACAAACTCTGGTTGCTCTTGTTATTGCAAATATGTAAAGCCAGCATTCAAGTTTTCAGCAAAGATTATGAACTAACCACATTCACAATAACTTTCAGGTCTCATGTTTACTCATATCAATGGCATAATCAACTAGCAAGCAATAATAATAAACCTCGGATGACGACACATTCTAAAAACAATCATAATATGATATAACAAGATGGTATCTCGCTAGCCCTTTCTGAGACCGCAAAACATAAATCCTGAGCACCTCTGAAGATCAAGGACTGACTTGACATTGTAATTCATGGTAAAAGAGATCCATTCACAATCCTACTCAATGTAGATTAATAGCAATACATGCAAATGACAGCGGTGCTCTCCAACTGGTGCTTTTTAATAAGAGGATGATGACTCAACATAAAAGCAAATAGATAGGCCCTTCGAAGAGGGAAGCAGGGATTTGTAGAGGTGCCAGAGCTCGAGTTTTGAAATAGAGATGAATAATATTTTGAGCGGTATACTTTCATTGTCAACATAACAACCAAGAGTTCTCGATATCTTCCATGCTACACACATTATAGGCGGTTCCCAAACAGAATGGTAAAGTTTATACTCCCCCAACCACCTACAAGCACACTCCATGGCCATCCGAATCCACGGGGTACCATCAATACCAACAACAACCCTGGGGGAGTTTTGTTTAATTATTTTGGTTTGAGCATGGGCTGGGCATCCTGGTTAACAGCCATTTTCTCATGAATGATGAGCGGAGTCCACTCATCGTGAGAATAACCCACCTAGCATGGAAGATATAGACAACCCTAGTTGATACATGAGCTGTTCGAGCATACACAATAGAATTTCATTTGAAGGTTTAGAGTTTGGCACATACAAATTTACTTGGAACGACAGGTAGATACCGCATATCGGAAGGTAATGGTGGACTCATATGGAATAACTTTGGGGTTTATGGAAGTGGATGCACAAACAGTATTCCCACTTAGTACAAGTGAAGGCTAGAAAGAGACTGGGAAGCGACCAGCTAGAGAGCGACAACAGTCATGAACATGCATTGAAATTAATCAACAGTGAATGCGAGCATGAGTATGATATAAATCACCATGAGCATAAATATCTTGGAGGCTATGTTGATTTTGTTTCAACTACATGCGTGAACATGTGCCAAGTCGAGCCAGTTGAATCGTTCAAAGGAGGATACCACCCTATCATACCGCATCACAACCATTTTAATATCATGTTGGCACGCAAGGAGGACCATTATAAACTCCTAGCTAATTAAGCATGGCATGAGCAGCTATGATCTCTAATTGTCATTGCAAGCATGTTTCATTCATAGTAGGTTGAATCTGGAATGATGAACTATCATATTTACAAAACAAGGTAGATCGAGTTCATACCAGCTTCTCTCATCTCAATTAGTTCATCGTATATCGTCATTATTGCCTTTCACTCGCACGACCAAACGGTGTGGATAATTATAATAGTGCACGTGCATTGGACTAAGCTAGGATCTGTAAGCATTTAATACAAGGGAGAAGACAAAATAATATGGCTCATGGTTAAATCAACAGTAATGCATATGAGAGCCACTAAACATTTTCATCATGGTCTTCTCTACTTGACCCCCGAAGAAAACAAAAGAAACTATTTATACGGGAAAGCTCCCAACAAGTAAAAGAAGAATGAGAAATCTTTTTGGGTTTTCTTTTAGTTATTACTACTACCGGCATGGAAAGTAACCTAGCTAATGGCTGCAACTATTTTTTTCTTAAGGTCTTTCTAACACACAAGAAAAAAACATAGAAAAGAAAATAAACTAGCATGGATAGTACAATGAAAAAGTATTAGCATCGACTACTGGAATAAGTGTGTGAACATGAATGTAATGTCAGTGAGAAATACATACTCCCCCAAGCTTTGGCTTTTGGCCTAAGTTGTTCTATTTCCATGGATCAAAGCTAGTCTCTCTGGTGCACGGAGGAGTGTCCTCTGGGTGCCACTGGTTGGCAATCTCCTCCAGATCCCACTGATAAACCGACTGCCGATAAGGGTCAAGTGGTGGGTCCGGCTCCGGCTCTGAAGCTTGTGATTGGCTCCAATACATATAAACGGCATCCGGCAACATGAGGTACGTGCCTGAAAGTAAATCAAACAAAGAGGGTGCAGGCAGGGTAGTAATATCACAATACTTTTCATCAAATATCAATTTATACTTAAGCAACTTCTTCTTATCTTTAACAATAAAATCATGTGCTATCATACTCTTATAATTTAGAAATGCAGGGGCCACTAACTACTCCTCCTTCTCATAATGCCTAATAGGCATTCTAAAGTGTTCAGCAAGGCATGAAGCAAAGATGCCTCCGAAGATGGGGCCCTTTGTACGGTTCAGACTTAATCGTTTAGCAACAACAGGACCCAAGCTAAAAGTTGTATCTCGAAACAAAGCATGGCGAAAAATAACAATATTAGGTGCACTAAGATTTCCACTGTTCCCGCAACAAATTAAGCATCTACTAGCAAACATCGCAAAGTAGCATAGGAGCATCAAGTGTTGATGGTTAACAAGACCACTAGTTTCAAGAAAAAGGGCAAAGGAAAGAAATGGAACTTCAAGAAGAATGGCAAACTAGTTGTTGCTCCCGTTAAGAAACCCAAAGTTGGACCTAAGCCTAAAACTGAATGCTTCTACTTCAAAGGGAGTGGTCACTAGAAGCTGAACTACCCCAAGTATTTGGCGGATAATAAGGATGGCAAAGTGAACAAAGGTATATTTGATATACATGTTATTGAAGTGTGCTCGTAGCAGCGCGTGGGTATTTGATACTGGTTCGGTTGCTCATATTTGCAACTCGAAACAGGAGCTATGGAATATGTGAATATTGGCTAAGGACGATGTGACGATGCACGTTGGGAATGGTTCCAAGGTTGATGTGATAGCCGTCGGCACGCTACCTCTAGACCTACCTTCGGGATTAGTTTTAGACCTAAATAATGTTATTTTGTGCATGCATTGAGCCTGAACATTTTATCTAGATCTGGTTTAATGCGAGATGGCTATTCATTTAAGTCAAAGAATAATGGTTGTTCCATTTATATGAGTAATATCTTTTGTGGTCATGCACCCTTGAGGAATGGTCTATTCTTGTTGAATCTCGATCGTGGTGATACACACATTCATAATATTGACCCCAAAAGATGAAAAGTTGATAATGATAGTGCAACATATTTGGGGCACTACCGTTTATGTCATATTGGTGTAAAGCGCATGAAAAAACTCCATGCTGAATGACTTTCGGAATCACTTGATACTTGCGAACCATGCCTCATGGGCAAGATGACTAAAACTCCGTTCTTCGGAACAATGGAGTGAGCTAATGACTTATTGGAAATAATACATACCTGTTGGAAATATGCCCTAGAGGCAATAATAAAATGGTTATTATTATATTTCCTTGTTCATGATAATTGTTTATTGTTCATGCTATAATTGTATTAATGGGAGACCGTAATACATGTGTGAATACGTGGACCATAATATGTCCCTAGTAAGCCTCTAGTTGACTAGCTCGTTGATCAATAGATGGTTACGGTTTCCTGACCATGGACATTGGATGTCGTTGATAACGGGATCACATCATTAGGAGAATGATGTGATGGACAAGACCCAATCCTAAGCATAGCACAAGATCGTGTAGTTCGTGTGCTAAAACTTTTCTAATGTCAAGTATCATTTCCTTAGACCATGAGATTGTGCAACTCCCGGATACCGTAGGAATGCTTTGGGTGTGCCAAACATCACAACGTAACTGGGTGGCTATAAAGGCACACTACGGGTATCTTCGAAAGTGTCTGTTGGGTTGGCACAAATCGAGACTGGGATTTGTCACTCTGTGTGACGGAGAGCTATCTCTGGGCCCACTCGATAGGACATCATCATAATGAGCTCAATGTGACCAAAGATTTGATCACGGGATGATGTGTTATGGAACAAGTAAAAGTGACTTGCCGGTAACGAGATTGAACGAGGTATTGGGATACCGACAATCGAATCTCGGGCAAGTAATGTACCGATTGACGAAGGGAATTATATACAAGATTGATTGAATCCCCGACATCGTGGTTCATCCAATGAGAACATCGTGTAACATGTGGGAGCCAACATGGGTATCCAGATCCCGCTATTGGTTATTGGCCAGAGAGCTGTCTCGGTCATGTCTGCATGATTCCTGAACCCGTAGGGTCCACACACTTAAGGTTCGGTGATGCTAGAGTTGTTATGGGAATTAGTGTGCAGTTACCGAATGTTGTTCGGAGTCCCGGATGAGATCCCAGACGTCACGAGGAGTTCCGGAATGGTCCGGAGGTAAAGATTTATATATGGGAAGTCCTCTTTTGGCCACCGGAAAATGTTCGGGATTTTTCGGTATTGTATCGGGAAGGTTCTAGAAGGTTCCGGAGTGGGGCCCACCTGCATGGGGGGACCCACATGAACGTGGGTAGTGGGGGCAAGACCCCACACTCCTGGTCAAGGCGCACCAAGATCGCCCTTAGAAGGAATAAGATCATATCCCGAAGGGATAAGATCAAGATCCCTAAAAAAGGGGGATAACAATCGGTGAGGAAGGGAAATGATGGGATTTCTTTCCCCCACCTTTGCCAAAGCCCCAATGGAGTTGGAGGGCAAGAAACCAGCCCCCCTCCACCCCTATATATAGTGGGGAGGCGCATGGGAGCCGCACCCCTTCCCCTGGCGCAGCCCTCTCCCTCCCCAACACCTCCGTAGTAGTAGTAGTGCTTGGTGAAGCCCTGTCGGAGAACTGCAAGCTCCACCACCACGCTGTCGTGCTGCCGGAGCTCTCCCTCAACTTCTCCTCTCCCCTTGCTGGATCAAGAAGGAGGATACGTCCCCAGGATGTACGTGTGTTGAACGCGGAGGCGCCGTTGTTCAACTCTTAGATCGGAATCAACCGTGATCTGAATCGCTACGAGCACGACTCCTTCATCCGCGTTCTTGTAACGCTTCCGCATCGCGATCTTCAAGGGTATGAAGATGCACCCCTCTCTCTCGTTGCTAGTCTCTCGATATATTGATCTTGGTGATGCATAGAATTTTTTTAATTTCTGCAATGATCCCCAATAGTGGCATCTTGAGCTAGGTCTATGCGTAGTTTCTATGCACGAGTAGAACACAAGTTGTTGTGGGCGTTGATTTTGTCAAATTACCTGCTGTTACTAGTATTATCTTGATTCGGCGGCATCGTGGGATGAAGCGGCCCGGACCGACCTTACACGTACGCTTACGTGAGACAGGTTCCACCGACTGACATGCACTAGTTGCATAAGGTGGCTAGCGGGTGTCTGTCTCTCCCACTTTAGTCGGATCGGATTTTATGAAAAGGGTCCTTATGAAGGGTAAATAGAAATTGGCATATCACATTGTGGTTTTGGCGTAGGTAAGAAACGTTCTTGCTAGAAACCTATAGCAGCCACGTAAAAACTTGCAACAACAATTAGGGGACGTCTAACTTGTTCTTGCAGCATATGCCGTGTGATGTGATATGGCCAAAAGGATGTGATGAATGATATATGTGATGTATGAGATTGATCATGTTCTTCTAATAGGAATCACGACTTGCATGTCGATGAGTATGACAACTGGCAGGAGCCATAGGAGTTGTCTTAATTTGTTATATGACCTGCGTGTCAATGAAAACGCCATGTAATTACTTTACTTTATTACAAACCGTTAGCCATAGTAGTAGAAGTAATAGTTGGTGAGACAACTTCATGAAGACACGATGATGGAGATCATGATGATGGAGATCATGGTGTCATGCCGGTGCGATGATGATCTTGGCGCCCCGAAGATGGAGATCAAAAGGAGCAAACTGATATTGGCCATATCATGTCACTTTTTGATTGCATGTGATGTTTATCATGTTTTTACATCTAGTTTGCTTAGAATGACGGTAGCATAAATAAGATGATCCCTCATAAAATTTCAAGAAAGTGTTCCCCCTAACTGTGCACCGTTGCGAAAGTTCGTTGTTTCGAAGCACCACGTGATGATCGGGTGTGATAGATTCTAACGTTCGCATACAACGGGTGTAAGCCAGATTTACACATGCAAAACACTTAGGTTGACTTGATGAGCCTAGCATGTACAGACATGGCCTCGGAACACAAGAGACCAAAAGGTCGAACATGAGTCGTATAGTGGATACGATCAACATGAAGATGTTCACTGATGATGACTAGTCCGTCTCACGTGATGATCGGACACGGCCTAGTCGACTCAGATCATGTATCACTTAGATGACTAGAGGGGTGTCTATCTGAGTGGGAGTTTATTAAATAATTTGATTAGATGAACTTAATTATCATGAAGGTAGTCAAAAGGTCTTTGCAAATTATGTCGTAGCTCACGCTTTGGTTCTACTATTTTAGATTTGTTCCTAAAGAAATTTAGTTGATAGTTGACAGTAGAAATTATGCGGACTAGGTCCGTAAACTGAGGATTGTCCTCATTGCTGCGCAGAAGGATTATGTCCTTAATGCACCGCTCACTGTGCTGAACCTCGAGCATTAGTTGTGGATGTTGCGAACATCTGACATACACGTTTTGATGACTACACGATAGTTCAGTACGTAATGCTAAATTGTTTAAAATTGAGGCACCAAAGACGTTTTTGAAACATCGCAGAACACATGAGATGTTCCAAGGACTGAAATTGGGATTTCAGGCTAGTGCCCACGTCAAGAGGTATGTCACCTCTGACAAGTTTCTTAAGCCTGCAAACTAAGGAGAAAAGCTCAATCGTTGAGCATGTGCTTAGATTGTATGAGTACTACAATTGCTTGAATCGAGTGGGAGTTAATCTTCCAGATGAGATAGTGATGGTTCTCCAAAGTCACTGCCACCAAGCTACTAGAGCTTCGTGATGAACTATAATATATCAGGGATAGATATGAGGATCCTTGAGCTATTCGCGACACCGCAAAAGTAGAAATCAAATAGGAGCATTAATTGTTGACGGTTAGTAAAACCACTAGTTTCAAGAAGGGCAAGGGCAAGAAAGGGATACTTCATGAAACGGCAAATCAGTTGCTGCTCTAGTGAAGAAACCCAAGGTTGAACCCAAACCCGAGACTAAGTGCTTCTGAAATGAGGGGAGCGGTCACTGAAGCAGAACTACCCTAGATACTTGGTAGATGAGAAGGCTGACAAGGCCGATAGAAGTATATTGGATATACATTATAATGTGTACTTTACTAGTACTCCTAGTAGGACCAGGGTATTAAATACCGGTTTGGTTGCTAAGTGGTAGTAACTCAAAATAAAAATCTACGGAATAAACGGAGACTAGCTGAAGGTGAGATGACGATATGTGTTGGAAGTGTTTCCAAGGTTGATGTGATCAAGCATCGCATGCTCTCTCTACCATCGAGATTGGTGTTAAACCTAAATAATTTTTATTTGGTGTTTGCGTTGAGCATAGACATGATTGGATTATGTTTATCGCAATATGGTTATTCATTTAAGGAGAATAATGGTTACTCTGTTTATTTGAATAATACCTTCAATGGTCTTGCACCTAAAATGAATGGTTCATCGAATCTCGATCGTAGTGATACACATGTTCATGCCAAAAGATATAGGATAGTAATGATAGTACCACATACTTGTGGCACTGCCATTTGAGTCATATTGGTATAAAATGCATGAAGAAGCTCGATGTTGATGGATCTTTGGACTAACTCGTTTTTTGAAAAGTTTGAGACATGCGAACCATGTCTATTGGTTTATACGCATGAAGAAACTCCATGCAGATGGATCGTTTGGACTCACTTGATTTCGAATCACTTGAGACATGCAAAACATACCAGATGGGCAAGATGACTGAAAGGCCCTGTTTTCAGTGAGATGAAACAAGAGAGCAACTTGTTGGAAGTAATACATTTGATGTGTGCAATCCAATGAGTGCTGAGGCACGCAGTGAATATCGTTATGCTCTTACTTTACAGATGATTTGATTAGATTCTAAGTATATTTACTTGATGAAACACAAGTCTGAATTATTGAAAGGTTCAAGTTATTTAGAGTGAAGTTAAAGATCGTCGTGAAAAGAGGATAAAATGTCTATGATATGATCATAGAGATGAATATCTGAGTTACGTGTTCGGTACACAACTAAGACATTGTGGAAATTGTTTCACAACTAATGCCGCCTGGAACACCATAGTGTGATGGTGTGTCCGAACATCATAGCTGCACCCTATTGGATGTGGTGCAAACCATGATGTCTCTTATCGAATTACCACTATCGTTTATGGGTTAGGCATTAGAGACACCCGCATTCACTTTAAATAGGGCACCACGTAATTTTCGTTGAGATGAGACCGTATGAACTATGGTTTAGAGAAACCTAAGCTGTCATTTCTTAAAAGTTTGGGGCTGCGACGCTTATGTGAAAAGGGTTTAGCCTGATAAGCTCGAACCCAAAGCGGATAAATGCATCTCCATAGGACACCTAAAACAGTTGGGTATACCTCCTATTTCGGATACGGAAGCAAAAGTGATTGTTTCTAGAAACGGGTCCTTTCTCGAGGAAAAGTTTCTCTCGAAAGAATTGGGTGGGAGGATGGTGGAGACTTGAGGAGGTTATTGAACAGTCACTTCAACCACTGTGTAGCAGGGCACATGAAGTTGTTCCTGTAGCGCCTACACCAATTGAAGTGGAAGCTGGTGATATTGATCATGAAACTTCGGATCAAGTCACTACCAAACCTCGTAGGTCGACAAGGATGCGTACTATTTCAGAGTGGTACGTAATCCTATCTTGGAGGTCCTGTTGCTAGAAAACAATGAGCCTACGAGCTATGGAGAAACGATGGTGGGCCCGGATTCCGACAAATGGCTCGAGGCCATAAAATCCGAGAGGGTCCATGTGTGAAAACAAAGTATAGACTTTGGAAGAACTACTTGATGGTCGTAAGGCTATTGGGTACAGATGGATTTTAAAAGGAAGACGAACAATGATGGTAAGTATCACCATCAAGAAAGCTCGACTTGTCGTTAAGATGTTTTCCGACAAGTTCAAGGAGTTGACTGCGGTGAGAATTTCTCACTCGTAGCTATGCTAAGAGTCTGTTGGAATTGTATTAGTAGTTACTGCATTATTTATGAAATCTTGCAGATAGGATGTCAAAACATTGTTTCCTCGACAATTTTCTTGAGGAAAGGTTGTATGTGATACAACCCGAAGGTTTTTGTCAATTCTAAAAGATGCTAACAAGTGTGCAAAGCTCCAGCAATCCTTCCAAGGACTGGAGTAAGCATCTCGGAGTTGGAATATACTCTTTGATGAGATGATCAATGATTTTGGGTTTATACAAAGTTTATGAGAAACTTGTATTTCCAAAGAAGTGAGTGGAAGCACTATAGAATTTCTGATGAATATATGTTGTTGACATATTGTTGATCAGAAATGATGAAGAATTTCTGGAAAGCATATAGGGTTATTTGAAAAGTGTTTTTTCAATGGAAAACTTGGATTAAGCTACTTGAACATTGAGCATCAAGATCTATAAGGATAGATAAAAAACGCTTAATAGTACTTTCAAATGAATACATACCGTGACAAGATTTTGGAGTTCAAATAAGATCAGCAAAGAAGGAGTTCTTGGCTGTGTTATAAGGTGTGAGCATTGAGTGAGACACAAGATCTGACCATAGTAGAAGAGAGAGAAAGGACTAAGGTCGTCCCCTATGCTTTAGAAGTAGGCTCTACAGTATACTATGTTGTGTACCGCACCTGAAGTGTGCCTTGCCATGAGTCAATCAAGGGGTACAAGAGTGATCCAGGAATGGATCACATGACAGCGGTCAAACTTATCCTTAGTAACTAGTGGACTAAGGAATTTATCGATTATGGAGGTGGTAAAAGAGTTCGTCGTAAAGGGTTACGTCGATGCAAACTTTGACACTAATCCGGATGACTCTGAGTAGTAAACCGGATTCGTATAGTAGAGCTGTTATTTGGAATAGCTCCAAGTAGCGCATGCTAGCTGCATCTACAAGATGACATAGATATTTATAAAGCACACACGGATCTGAAAGGTTCAGACCCGTTGACTAATAACCTCTCTCACAAGCGAGATATGATCAAACCCCATGGGTGTTGGATTCATTACAGTCACATAGTGATGTGAACTAGATTATTGACTCTAGTGCAAGTAGGAGACTGTTGCAAATACGCCCTAGAGGCAATAATAAGATGGTTATTATCATATTTCCTTGTTCATGATAATTGTCTATTGTTCATTCTATAATTGAATTAACCGAGACCGTAATACATGTGTGAATACGTAGACCACAATATGTCCCTAGTAAGCCTCTAGTTGACTAGATCGTTGATCAATAGATGGTTACGGTTTCCTGACCATGGACATTGCATGTCGTTGATAACGGGGTCACATCATTAGGAGAATGATGTGATGGACAAGACCCAATCCTAAGCATAGAACAAGATCGTGTAGTTCGTCTGCCAAAGCTTTTCTAATGTCAAGTATCATTTCCTTAGACCATGAGATTGTGCAACTCCCGGATACCGTAGGAATGCTTTGGGTGTGCCAAACGTCACAACGTAACTGGGTGGCTATAAAGGCACACTACTGGTATCTTCGAAAGTGTCTGTTGGGTTGGCACGAATCGAGACTGGGATTTGTCACTCCGTGTGACGGAGATCTATCTCTGGGCCCACTCGGTAGGACATCATCATAAAGAGCTCAATGTGACCAAAGAGTTGATCACGGGATGATGTGTTATGGAACGAGTAAAAGTGACTTGGCGGTAATGAGATTGAACGAGGTATTGGGATACCGACGATCGAATCTCGGGCAAGTAATGTACCGATTGACGAAGGGAATTGTATACAGATTGATTGAATCCCCGACATCGTGGTTCATCCGATGATATCATCGTGGAACATGTGGGAGCCAACATGGGTATCCAGATCCCGCTGTTGGTCATTGGCCAGAGAGCTGTCTCGGTCATGTCTGCATGATTCCCTAACCCGTAGGATCTACACACTTAAGGTTTGGTGACGCTAGAGTTGTTATGGGAATTAGTGTGCAGTTGCCGAATGTTGTTCGCAGTCCCGGATGGGATCCCAGATGTCACGAGGAGTTCCGGAATGGTCCGGAGGTAAAGATTTATATATGGGAAGTCCTATTTTGGCCACCGAAAAATGTTCGGGATTTTTCGGTATTGTACTGGGAAGGTTCTAGAAGGTTCCGGAGTGGGTCCCACCTGCATGGGGGAACCCACATGAACGTGGTTAGTGGGGGCAAGGCCCCACACCCCTGGTCAAGGCGCACCAAGATCCCCCCTTAGAAGGAATAAGATCATATCTCGAAGGGATAAGATCAAGATCCCTAAAAAAGGGGGATAACAATCAGTTGGGAAGGGAAATGATGTGATTTCTTTCCCCCTCCTTTGCCAACGCCCCAATGCACTTGGAGGACAAGAAACCAGCCCCCTCCACCCCTATATATAGTGGGGACGCGCATGGGAGTTGCACCCCTTCCCCTGGCGCAGCCCTCTCCCTCCCCAACACCTCCGTAGTAGTAGTAGTGCTTGGCGAACCCCTGCCGGAGAACTACAAGCTCCACCACCATGCCGTCGTGTTGTCAGAGCTCTCCCTCAACTTCTCCTCTCCCCTTGCTGGATCAAGAAGGACGAGACGTCACCGGGCTGTACGTGTGTTGAACACGGAGGCGCCGTTGTTCGGCGCATAGATCGAAATCAACCGCGATCTGAATCGCTACGATTACGACTCCTTCATCCGCATTCTTGTAACGCTTCCGCACCGCGATCTTCAAGGGTATGAAGATGCACTCCCCTCTCTCTCGCTGCTAGTATCTCCATAGATTGATCTTGGTGATGCGTAGAATTTTTTTAATTTCTGCAACGATCCCCAACAATACCGATGTATGCGGTCTGTTGAAGCACGCGGAGGATATCTTTATTTTCTCACCTTCACAGATGATTTAAGTAGGTATGGGTATATCTACTATTTAAACACAAGTCTGAAACATTTGAAAAGTTCAAAAGGATTTCAGAGTGAAGTAGAAAATCATCATTACAAGAAATAAAGTTTCTACGATCTGATCGCGGAGGCGAATATTTGAGTTATGAGTTTGGCCTTCATTTAAAACTATGTGGAATAGTTTCATGACTCACGCCACCTGGAAGATCATGGCGGAATGGTGTGTCCAAACGTCGTAACCATACTCTATTGGATATGGTGCATTCTATGGTGTCTCCCACTGATTTACCTTTGTCGTTTTGGGGTTATGCATTTGAGATAGTTGCATTCACGTTAAATAGGGTACCGTCTAAATCTGTTGACATGACACCGTATGAACTGTGGTTTGGAAAGAAACCAAAGTTGTCATTTTTTAAAGTTCGGGGTTCCGACACTTATGTCAAAAGGCTTCAGCCTGATAAGCTTGAACCCAAAGTGGAGAAGTGTGTCTTCATAGGATACCCTAAAGAAACTATTGGGTACACCTTCTACCACATATCCGAAGGCAAGATCTTCGTTGCTAAGAATGGATCCCTTCTAGAGAAGGAGTTTCTCTCGAAAGAAGTGAGTGGGATGAAAGTAGAACTTGATGAGGTAATTATACCTTCTCTTGAATTGGAAAGTAGCTCATCAGAGAAAACCGTTCCTGTGATGCCTACACCAACTAGAGAAGAAGCTAATGATGATCATGAAACTTCGTATGAACTTACTACTGAACATCAAAGGTCGACCAGAACACATACCGCACCAGAGTGGTACAGTAAACCCGTCCTGGAAGTCAAGTTGTTAGATAACGGTGGACCTTCAAACTATGAAGAAGCTACAATGAGCCCAGATTCCAAATGGCTTGAGGCCATGAAATGTGAGATAGGATCCATGTATGAGAAAAAAACTGTGGACTTTGGTGGACTTTCCCGATGATCGGCAAGCCATAGAGAATAAGTCGGTCTACAAGAAGAAGACTGACGCTGATGGTAATATTACTGTCTACAAAGCTCAACTTGTCGCAAAGGGTTTTCGACAAGTTCAATGAGTTGACTACGATGAGACTTTCTCACCCGTAGCGATGCTTAATTCTGTCCAAATCATGTTAGCAATTGCCGCATTTTATGATTATGAAATCTGGCAAATCGATGTCAAAACTGCATTCCTTAATGGATTTCAAAAAGAAGAGTTGTATATGATGCTGAAAGTGCAACTAATCCCCGGGTGGTTTTGGTAATTAATAATAACATATAGCTCATTGGACTAATGTAGATTCATGTTAAATATTTCAGTAAGTTCAATGATTGGCATGGAATAGAGATGTGGACCCCTCAAAATGCTAAGGACAAAGATTGGAAAAAGCTCAAGACTCTCCATTTTCATTTTAGTGATCCAAGATCACATTGAGTCTATAGGAAAGCCAATACTATTAAAAGGGGATGAGGTGTTGCTTAATGATCGGGTACATCAAGTGCTTAGTAATATAGCTCCAAAAACCATCAACCACTTTCTCATTTCCACATATGTCCAAAACCCTAAGTCAAACTCGGCCCCACTGATTTGATCTATCCAGCGCCACCGAGTTCATTTGACATTGCCACTGCCAGAAACCCTCGACAATTCATTCACACCTATACGGATCTCGGTCTCACCAAGATGGCCCTGCAAACTCTCTGTATCCATTTTGTAACGTTTCGGTCTCACCAAAATGAGTGACCGGTCCCGCCGAGTTTGCTTGACCAACTCTCTGTATTGCTCTTTGCTGAAATCGGTCTCATCGAGTTCATGCAATCGGCACCATCGAGATGAGGTTTTGCCCTAGGACTAGCACATCGGTCACACTGAGTTGATCCAGTCAGTCCCACCGATATTCCTAACGTTTACATTTTGAACTGGTTCGGTCTCACCGAGTTCTTCTATTTGATGTAACCGAGTTGGGTCAAATGTATGTAACGGTTGGATTTTGTGTGGATGATATATATACCCCTCCACCCCCTTCTCGATTTGAGAGAGAGCCATCAGAACGTGCCTACACTTCCACTACTCATTTTCCGAGAGAGAACCACCTGCTAATGTGTTGAGACCAAGACATACCAATCCTACCACAAGAACCTTGTTCTCTAGCCTTCCCCAAGTTGCTTTCCACTCAAATCATCTTTCCACCATATCCAAATCTGTAAGAGAGAGTTGAGTGTTGGGGAGACTATCACTTGAAGCACAAGAGCAAGGAGTTCATCTCAACACACCATGTATTACCTTCTGGAGAGCGACAAGATTGTGGACTTGAACCAAGGAGTTTGTAAGGGCAAGGAGATCGCCTACTTTGTGAAGATCTACCCGAGTGAGGGAAGTCATTCGTGGGCGATGGCCATGGTGGGATAGACAAGGTTGCTTTTTCGTGGACCGTTCGTGGGTGGATCCCACCGTGGACTCGCGCAGTCGCTACCCTTTGTGGGTTCAATTCTCCATCAACGTGGATGTACTATAGCAGCACCTATCGGAACCATGCCAAAAATCTCCATGTCTCCATTGCGTTTCCACTCCCCATACCACTCTGATGCGGAGCATCCTAAGGACATCACTATGTCAAGAGTCGGTTTGGCAAGTGACACGTGCGACCTCTACTTCTCATACATAAAGGTGAATCATCTCCTTTACACATGTTCACATGACCCCGTTGAGGATGGTATACTACTTGACACTCCACTCGTGAGCATGCATATGTATTGTCGGAGCTTCACGGACGACGAGTGACGAGGACATCACTAACAAAGTTACACCCACAACCCCTATTGATACATATACATGACCAATTACTAGAGCTCGTCAAAGCCAATTAAATTACCAGGTACTTTTGTTTCTTGGTAATGATTCTAATGTTCATGAGAATATAATGCTGTCTAAATTGGATACATTTGTCTTGCTTACAAATGAAGGGCCTAGCTTGGACAAGAAGTATGATCATTGGAGCAAGATCAAGCATGGAGATGATGGCATGTGCAAGGGGAGCAAGAACGGAGTTACAAGTGATGATTTCATGACTTTGAAGCCACCGTAATGAGTGCGTGAAGCCTTGGACGAAATATACAAGATGCCACTTCATAGATTTCGTCCAGAGGCTATTATGGGTGCTGTGTCACCTTACTATTGGGCCAGGCCCATGTAATTTTTAAATAGTAAAGTATAGGTTGTTTTTAGAGTTCGTATGTGTGGGGAAAACAGAGTTAGGGTTGGTTTCGGACCCCTTCTCCAAGGGGCCACGAAATTCCCCTCCCTTTCTCCATATATATAGCCTTTAGGCCATCGTTATACTTTGTGATGCGGAGAATTCTAAGGACATCACCATGTCAATAATCCGTTTGGCAAGTGACATGTGCGACCTCAACTTCTCATACATAAAGGTGAATCATCTCCTTTACACGTGTTCACTTGACCCCTTCGAGGATGGTATGCTACTTGACACTCCACTAGTGTGCATGCATAGGTATTGTCGGAGATTCACGGATGATGAGGAGGAGTGCAAGCACCGAGGAACACCTACACCATCCACGAGGGAAGCTTGCAAGCGACGACGGAAGAAGACGGGGCTACTCACCCATCAGCGGCCGGACATCCGGTGGCCAACCCGGACATCCGGTGCTTCAGCAAAGGCCGGACATCCGGCATCACCCCGGAAGTCCGACAAGGGCAACAGAAGGCACCCGAAGAATGGCCACCGCCAGGCCGGACATCCGGCCTCCCGCGAACGGCCGGACATCTGGCCCCTAGCCCAGACATCCGGCGCTTGCCTGCGCGCACAGACGGGCCAGAGGCCCATGTATCCCCTTCTCACTTACCCCTTCATGACTAAGACTATATATACTCCTCCCCCACCTCCTAGTTAGGGATTTGTGTTAGCTCATTTGAGACCTAGAGCATTGCCCATCCATAGTGGTTCTACTCCACGAGAGAGACCGCAACCTCTACGTAGAAGATCCACACCGGATTTAAGACCCCTAAGGGGAAGATCCCTCACAGATTCGAGACCTCCTCACGGAGATGAATTAGCTACCGTGTATCCCCCTTTGTTGGATCTGGACCGTGTGTCTCGTTGTGTTGAGGATCTAGCACATGTGTGATTGTTTCTTATTGATTTGAGTGTTTTCCCTCATTTCCCCTCGTGATTTCCCCTCATGTTCTTCGTGTTCATCCTCAGGGATCCCTCGAATCGTGAAAGCTCGGCCTGGAATCGGGTTAGACCCGCATCATATGGTATCATGAGCCTTGGTTTCTCATGAATTTGGAGCCTCCCCACCGTTTTCTAGCCTTGTTTTGTTGTGTTCTTCCCCAAATTCGAAATTTCCCCCACCAAAAATAGCCCCATTTATTTTTGTGATTTGTTGGTTTGATGAAGTTTTGTTGATTTTGATATGTGGATTTGCTTGGTTTTAGATGGATCTAGCATTTCCCCAAGTTTCCCATCTTTCATCCACGAAAACTCTCGAATTTTTCCCCCCAAATCATCAATTTCCGCCCCCAAATGAGTTTGGAAGTCCCAATCCCGATCTGGTATCATCGAGCCTGATGAGGACATCACTAACAAGGTTACACCCACAGCCCCAACTGATACATATACATGACCAATTACTAGAGCTCGCGCACGCCAATTAAATTACCAGGTACTTTCGTTTCTTGGTAATGATTCTAATGTTCATGAGAATATGATGCTGCCTAAATTGGATACATTTGTCTTGCTTACAAATGAAGGGCCTAGCTTGGACAAGAAGGACGAACATTGGAGCAAGATCAAGCATGGAGATGATGGCATGCGCAAGGGGAATAAGAATGGAGTTACAAGTGATGATTTCACGACTTTGAAGCCACCATAATGAGTGTGTGAAGCCTTGGACGAAATATACAAGATGCCAATTTATAAATTTCGTCTAGAGGCTATTCTAGGTGCTACGTCACCTTATTATTGGGCCAGGCCCATGTATTTTTGAAATACTTAAGTATAGGTTGTTTTTAGAGTCCGTATGTGTGGGGAAACAAGAGTTAGGGTTGGTAACGGACCCCTCCTCCAAGGGCCACGAAATCCCCCCCCCCCTCTTCCTCCATATATACAGCTCTTAGGGCGTCGTTTTGATATTGGGTTTTGTTTAGATTAAAAGTTCGCCATAGCTGCAACTTCGCGTACTTCGTTTGTGTTCAACAACCACACAAAGGCGTCACAGAATCCCACTTTGATCAATAAAGTGTTCCTCTTATATTCACAATATCCAGATTGCAATCTTAGTTTCTTGCTTGTTCTTCGTTTGCCTGCAGGAAACAGACCTTAGTGGTCAAGTTGATCGTGCTCCGGTGTAGTCAATAACCTCTCGGAGTTGGTTTAGCGATTGCTAAGGCGCGACGTCCTCGCACGTTCGTAGTCGGATCGTCAAAGTCGACTTCCTCCAAAACGATAGCCACCATCTCATCGAAAGACGGGACACCTTTGCCTCTATCAAGTGGTATCAGATTTCCAGGTTGCTTGGTGAGATTTTATAGTTTTTCGTAGTTTAGATCGAGTCTGTTCTTCATACCTATAGTCCACGAAGCCAAAAAAATTAGGGTTAGTTCATCCCATCCGAACCAATCCGAGCCTTTGCATAATTTTTTCTGTATTTTCTTTGTTGAATTTGCGGTGGCATCGTCGTGTCAAGTTGCTGGTCTTAGCGTCTAGTCCTTTAGAGTTTCGAAATCTGTTCACAGGTTGTCACGTCGCCGTTGCCATATATCACCGCATCATCATCATCGCTGCTGCCATATACCACCACCGCACAAACTTCATCACCGCTGTCATATACCGCCACCACATATTCACCGCCAATCCGAGTCCATATCTGCCACCACATATCCGCCGCCATCACGCCAATCTGAGTCCACCTACAACATATATCCGCCACCAGTCCGAGTTCCACCAGATTCATCTCCGCCACCAGTCCGAGTTCCACCAGATTCATCTCCGCCACCAGTCATATTCCGAGTCCAGTATTTTGTTACTCTGTTTTGGATTTCCTGATCACGCCGTACTCCGAGTCGTGACAGAGAAGGACTCCCAAACATCCGTGCTACCCGCAGTAGAAAAATAGTTCCAAACTCAAAAAAACTAAGTATGGAAAATTCTGGCTAGGCGGTTTTTAGACCATTTGTAGACTTTTTCGAAAAAAATGTTGCGGAGCAAAAAAAAGAGGGAAAAAAGTGCAAAAAAAATTTAAAAAAAGAGAAAAAAATCAGAGTGTGCTCCTCCCTTGTTTACGTGTCGCGCCGTGATTTTGTTAGGGTTCTAGGCTCGCGTCTCTAGCACGGTCTAGCCTAGGACCAGTACAGTACCGTCGTTGAGCGTTTATTCAACTTTGCATCTCTGAATTGATTATTGCTGACCCTTTTTGCTACCATATTATAAGCCTTCACAGCTCCACATACATCTGTATCGTGCATTTGACTCTCCCTGGTAATTGTTCTATCCAAGCTTTGAGAGTTTTGACTACATCGGTTGCCGATCACCGCCTGCTGCTGGGTAAGAACTGGTAAGAATTTGATATTTGCTTGACGGATTTGTGACACCCGCCACCACCACCACTTGTTAGTAGTCTATAGGATCATATTCTTGTGTGTTTCAATTGCTGCTAACCATGCCAGGATCACAAGCCGACGAGACTGACTGGGAGAACTTGACGAACAAGGAGCTTCATGATAAGTTTCAGCAAATGATGAGTGGACAGGTGCAAGATGTGCTAAACAGATTTGAAGAGGCCATGGAGAAGATAGATGGCATGGAGAAGACGTTTGAAAGAAAGCTCGATAAAAAGTTTGCTGAATTGCTTTCGCGTTTTCCACCACCACCGGCCGCTGCAGCTGTCGCACCTCTACAACAACAACAACAACATCGCCTTCCAAATCAAGTGGGACGAGCACATCGCGTTCTCCTTGAGCCTGGTCAAACTTCTGGTGCCGCTGTTGATGCTTCTGTAGCTCCTGCTGCTACTGCAGAGGTGGAGGACCATTACGAGGATGAGGTCAACCAAAATCAGAACTATGTGCAACCACCAGCACCACCACCACTAGGTCGTCCTCATGCATATCATCGCAACGGTAGGGCTGCACCACCACCTGAGGTACATGACCATCTTCCTAAACTGAAATTGAATATTCCACCATTTGAGGGTAGATATGTTCCTGATATATATCTTACTTGGGAGTTAGAAACTGAACAACGTTTTACATGTTTACAATATCCCGAGGAGAGACGTGTTCCTGCTGCTGTTTGTGCTTTCACTAGTTTTACATGTGTTTGGTGGTCTAAACATTGTAGATTATATCCTATTCCAGATACTTGGGCTGCTTTGAAAATTGCTATGCGTACTCGTTGGGTTCCACCATATTATCAACGTGAATTACTTCAAAAATTGCAGCGCTTAAGACAAGGAAAAAATTATGTAGAAGAATATTATCAGGAATTACAAACTGGCACGATTAGATGTGGTATTGTTGAGGAGAATGAAGCTATGCTTGCACATTTTATGGGTGGATTAAATAGAGAGATTCAGACCATTCTAGAGTATAAGGATTATAATTATATCACTCCTTTATTCCATCTTGCTTGTAAAGCTGAACGTGAAGTGCAGGATCGACAGGCATTGGCGCGGACTAACTTTTCTGCAGGTCGACCTTCATCATGGACACCTCGTGCATCCTGTACTTCCACACATTCTACTGCACCGACACCTCCATTAGCTGTTACCTCCAGCCTTGATACAAGGAAGCAGGCACAACCACCATTATCTGCAAGGAGCACACCTATCGGGCCTGCACAGAGTTCTTCTTCTTCCATGGCATCAACAGGGCACACCAGTGATATTATTTGTCGTCGTTGTAAGGGAAGAGGACATTTTGCGAGAGAATGCAAATCTCAGCGTGTGATGATTGCTATTGAGGATGGTGGGTATGAGTCCGTTAGTGACTATGATGAGGAGACTTTGGCTCTTATTACACGTGAAGAACACGGTGGAGACGATTTTGATCATGAGACGCAATACATGGCTCCTGAAGATGCTGACATGTATGAATGTTTAGTTGCTCAACGTGTTTTGAGTGTGCAGGTTACACAAGCTGACCAAAATCAGAGGCATAATTTGTTCCATACAAAGGGAGTTGTGAAGGAACGTTCTTTTCGCGTGATCATAGATGGAGGGAGTTGCAACAACTTGGCTAGCATGGAGATGGTGGAGAAGCTATCTCTCACCACAAGACCACATCCACATCCTTACTACATCCAATGGTTCAACAACAGTGGAAAGGTTAAGGTAACACGCACTATTCGTGTGCATTTTAGTATCTCTACATATGTTGATTATGTTGATTGTGATGTGGTACCTATGCAAGCATGTTTCTTATTACTTGGTAGACCATGGCAATTTGATAAAAAAATCTGCACACCATGGTAGAAACAATCAGTATACTCTTGTTCATAAGGATAAAAATGTTACTTTGCTTCCTATGACTCCTGATTCCATTTTGAAAGATGATATTAATAGAGCTAATAAAGCAAAACAGGAGAAAAATAAGAGTGAAAATCAGATTGTGGCAAAAGAATTTGAGCAACAAATGAAGCCTAATAATAAACCATCTACTGTAGCTTCTGAAATTAAATTGAAAAGTGCATGTGTACTTGCCACCAAATCTGATATTGATGAGCTAGATTTTAGCAACTCTGTTTGCTATGATTTTGTGTGCAAAGAGGCATTATTTTCATTCGAGGGCGTGCCTTCCTCTTTGCCCCCTGCTGTAAATAACCTTTTGTAGGAGTTTGCTGACGTCTTTCCACAAGACGTGCCACTGGGATTACCACCTATTCGAGGATTTGAGCATCAAATTGACTTAATTCCCGGTGCATCGCTACCCAACCGTGCACCATACCGTACCAATCCAGAGGAGACGAAGAAGATTATGCGTCAAGTACAGGAGCTGCTCGACAAAGGTTATATATGCGAAGCTCTTAGTCCTTGTGCTGTTCCTATTATACTAGTGCCTAAAAAGGATGGTACGTCGCGTATGTGTGTTGATTGTAGAGGCATTAATAATATTACTATTCGTTATCGTCATCCTATTCCTAGGCTAGATGATATGCTTGATGAATTGAGTGGCTCTACAATATTCTCCAAAGTTGATTTGCGTAGTGGATACCATCAAATTCGTATGAAATTGGGAGATGAATGGAAAACAACATTTAAAACTAAGTTTGGATTATATGAGTGGTTAGTCATGCATTTTGGGTTAACTAATGCACCTAGTACTTTCATGAGATTAATGAATGAAGTTTTACGTGCTTTCATTGGACGATTTGTGGTAGTTTACTTTGATGATATATTGATTTATAGCTGATCTTTGGAGGAACATTTGGAACATTTACGTGTTGTTTTTATTGCTCTACGTGATGCACGTTTGTTTGGTAACCTTGGAAAGTGCACTTTTTGCACCGACCGAGTATCTTTTCTTGGCTTTGTTGTTACTCCACAGGGAATTGAGGTTAATAAAGCCAAGATTGAAGCTATTGAGAGTTGGCCGCAGCCCAAAACGGTCACACACGTGAGGAGTTCCCTTGGCCTCGCTGGATTCTATAGGCGTTTTGTGAGAGATTTCAGTACCATTGCTGCACCTCTCAATGAGCTTACAAAGAAGGATGTGCATTTTGTTTGGGGTACTGCACAGGAAGAAGCATTCACGATATTGAAAGATAAGTTGACGCATGCTCCTTTACTCCAACTTCCTGATTTTAATAAAAGTTTTGAGCTTGAATGTGATGCTAGTGGAATTGGGTTAGGAGGTGTGTTATTACAAGATGGTAAACCTGTTGCATACTTTTCTAAAAAATTGAGTGGGCCTAGTCTAAATTGTTCTACTTATGATAAGGAATTATATGCTCTTGTTCGGACTTTGGAAAGATGGCAACATTATTTATGGCCCAAAGAATCTGTTATACATTCTGATCATGAATCTTTGAAGCACATTAAAAGTCAAGCAAAACTGAACCGTAGACATGCTAAATGGGTTGAATTCATAGAGACTTTCCCTTATGTTATTAAACACAAGAAGGGAAAAGATAATGCTATTGCTGATGCATTGTCTCGTCGCTATACTATGCTTTCACAACTTGACTTTAAAATATTTGGTTTGGGGACCATCAAAGATCAATATGTGCATGATGCTGAATTTAAAGATGTATTGCAGAATTGCAAAGAAGGGAGAACATGGAACAAGATTGTCGTTAATGATGGATTTGTGTTTCGTGCTAACAAGCTATGCATTCCAGCTAGCTCTGTTCGTCTTTTGTTGTTGTAGGAGGCGCATGAAGGAGGATTAATGGGACACTTTGGCGTGAAGAAGACGGAGGACGTACTTGCTCCACATTTATTTTGGCCAAAGATGAGACGGGATGTTGAGCGTTTTGTTGCTCGCTGCACTACATGTCAAAAAGCTAAGTC
Organism: Secale cereale; assembly: GCA_902687465.1. Classification (NCBI taxonomy): domain Eukaryota; kingdom Viridiplantae; phylum Streptophyta; class Magnoliopsida; order Poales; family Poaceae; genus Secale; species Secale cereale. Next base: position 335,942,623 of record LR738712.1, read on the forward strand.
ACGACTCAATCCTCATGGTTTATATATGCGTTTGCCTGTCCCTAGTGTTCCTTGGGAAGATATATCTATGGACTTTGTTTTGGGTTTACCTCGAACAAGAAGGGGAGGGATAGCATATTTGTTGTCGTGGATAGGTTCTCGAAGATGGCACACTTTATACCATGTCATAAAAGCGATCATGCTGCTAATGTTGCTGATTTTTTATTTCGTGAAATTATTCGTTTGCATGGTGTGCCAAATACTATTGTTTCAGATCGTGATACTAAATTTCTTAGCCACTTTTGGAGATGTTTATGGGCTAAGTTGGGGACTAAACTTCTTTTTAGTACTACTTGCCACCCCCAAACTGATGGACGAACTAAAGTAGTCAATATAACTTTGTCTACTATGCTTAGGGCTGTTTTGAAGAATAATAAGAAAATGTGGGAAGAATGCTTGCCTCATATTGAATTTGCTTATAATCGTACGTTGAATTCTACTACTAAGATTTGCCCTTTTGAAATTGTCTATGTTTTCCTACCTCGTGCACCTATTGATTTGTTGTCTCTTCCATCTTCGGAGAAGGTTAATTTTGATGCTAAATAACGTGCTGAATTGATCTAAAAAATGCATGAGTTAAATAAGGAAACTATTGAGTGCATGAATTCTAAATATAAACTTGTTGGAGATAAGGGTAGAAAACGTGTTGTCTTTGCACCTGGAGATCTTGTTTGGTTACATTTGCGTAAGGATAGGTTTCCTTATTTGTGCAAGTCAAAGCTAATGCCACGTGCTAATGGTACTTTCAAGGTGTTAGAGAAAATAAATGATAGTGCATATAAACTTGAGCTGCCCACAGATTTTGGGGTTAGTCCCACATTTAACATTGCAGATTTGTAGCCTTACTTGGGTGAGGAAGATGAGCTTCCATCGAGGATGACTTCAATTCAAGAAGGGGAGGATGATGAGGACATCACTAACAAGGTTACACCCACAGCCCCAACTGATACATATACAGGACCAATTACTAGAGCTCGCGCCCGCCAATTAAATTACCAGGTACTTTCGTTTCTTGTTAATGATTCTAATGTTCATGAGAATATGATGCTGCCTAAATTGGATACATTTGTCTTGCTTACAAATGAAGGGCCTAGCTTGGACAAGAAGGATGAACATTGGAGCAAGATCAAGCATGGAGATGATGGCATGCGCAAGGGGAACAAGAATGGAGTTACAAGTGATGATTTCAGGACTTTGAAGCCACCATAATGAGTGCGTGAAGCCTTGGACGAAATATACAAGATGCCACTTTATAAATTTTGTCTGGAGGCTATTCTAGGTGCTGCGTCACCTTATTATTGGGCCAGGCCCATGTATTTTCGAAATACTTAAGTATATGCTGTTTTTAGAGTCCGTATGTATGGGGAAACAAGATTTAGGGTTGGTTTCGGACCCCTCCTCCAAGGGCCACGAAATCCCCCCCTCTTCCTCCATATATGAAGCCCTTAGGGCGTCGTTTAGATTTTGGGTTTTGTTTAGATTAAAAGTTCGCCATAGCTGCAACTTCGCGTACTTCGTTTGTGTTCAACGACCAGACAAAGGCGTCACAGAATCCCACCTTGATCAATAAAGCATTCCTCTTATATTCGCAATATCCAGATTGCAATCTTAGTTTCTGTCTTGTTCTTCGTTTGCCTGCAGGAAACAGACCTTCGTGGTCACGTTGATCGTGCTCCGGTGTGGTCAATAACCTCTCGGAGTTGGTTTAGCGATTGCTAAGGCGCGACGTCCTCGCACGTTTGTAGTCGGATCGTCAAAGTCGACTTCCTCCAAAACGATAGCCACCATCTCATCGAAAGACCGAACACCTTTGCCTCTATCAGGGCCAGACATCCGGCTCCTATAGCTCAAAATGGTGCAAGTTTCTGAAATCAGGTCCCGGATTTCCGGCCCCGACCCCGGATGTCTGGCCCCTGTAGTTTCAGACTTTTCCGTTTCACTGTTTTGTCCATAACTAATTCATCCGGAGTCCGATTTTGACGTTCTTTAGCTCATTTTGAAGCTCTTGACATCCCCCATAACAAAAAAATACCACCATAATTATTTGACTCCTTAATATGTTGTGAATTTAGGCATCTTTTCCTCGGCCTTCCCCCATATCATCCGCATAGCCATCATAGCCTTCCGCAACCTAACCCATTTTGTCCTCCATATCATTTGTGGTTGCTTGAGTAGTGATTTGAGTCTCCTAAGGTGTTTAGGCTAGTTAGAGACAATTTCTTCTTCATCAACCACCATCACCACTTCTGCGTAGCCTAGTCCACTATACATTGCCAACCCAACTTAACCCAATATTGTTCAAGCTTGTTTGAGTTATGGTGATGCGGGGTCAACCCGATTCTAGGCCGATCTTTCACGAAAAGGAGGGATCCCGCAAGAAACGCGATGAACACGGGGACGAACAAGGAGAAATCACACGGGAAAACGCACAAGAACAAGTCCAATCACACATCCACTAGACAATCAAACACACAAGATCACAAGGTACATGAACAACAAAGGGAAAGATACAAGGTAAAGGTCATCTCCGTGAGGAGGTCTTGAATCCGTGAAGGATCTTCCCATTTAGGGGTCTTGAATCCGTTGTGGATCTTCTCCGTAGAGGGGCCGCAGTCTCTCCTAGGAGTAGAACCACTAAGATGAGCAAATCTCTAGTCTAAAATGAGCTATCACATTTGCTAACCCTAAAATGGTGGAGGTGGAGGAGTATATATAGTTCTAGTGCAAGTGGGGGCAAAGGGAAAAGGATACTTGGGCCTCTGGCCCAGTTAGGCACGCGCAGGTGCCGGACGTCCGGGTTGCCGGCCGGATGTCCGGGGCTTCGGGGCGAGCAGGATGTCCGGGGTCACGGCCGGATGTCCGGGCTGGCTCGGTCCAGCTTCTGTGAAGGAGGGTCCGGATTTCTGGGTCGAAGGATGGATGTCCGGGATTTGGCGAAGCGCTGGATGTCCGGCGTTTGGCCCGGATGTCTGGCTGCTGTAGCTTCCACAGCTCCGTCTTCTTCCGTCGTTGCTTCCAAGCTTCCCTCGCGGATGGTGTAGTTGTTCCTTGGCGCTTGCACACCTCGTCGTCGTCCATGAAGCTCCGACAATACCTATGCATGCACACGAGTGGAGTGTCAAGTAGTATACTATCCTCAAAGGGGTCAAGTGAACACATGTAAAGGAGATGATTCACCTTTATGTATGAGAAGTAGAGGTCGCACGTGTCACTTGCCAAACAGACTCTTGACATGGTGATGTCCTTAGGATGCTCCGCATCATCCCCTTCCCGTTGGAAAAGATCCGACCTCAGATCAAAAGTCAAATCACCATTGGAAAGATATGGTGTCGCCATGTCGAAGCGGTCGATCACCAAGGACTCATCATCTTGAAGCTCGAAATGGGCACTCTCCAATGTCGCACCGTCTAGTGATTCCTTCAAAAGGAACAAGGACAACAAACACTTGGAAAAACAAATGTGGTTAGCGTTAGTGCAAAACCAAGCATTCAAGAGGTGATTCACCCAACAAGTGTTGTCATCAAGCATAGCATAGGGTGTGACAAAGGGTTGTGGCATGGCATTTAAGCACATCAATTGAGCACAATCAAGGTCATCATGGAAACAAGCATGTAAATGTGAGGTAGAGATGCACATATGTGTGACAAGAGAGTAAGCATCTACCTTGAACGCATAGCAAGCATGCATAAAGCACTCAATGAAAGGTCTATGGTAGGCATAGGAATCATTCACAACACCAAAGAAAATGAAGTGTCTAAACACAAGGGTCAAGTGCAAGACAATCCAAGCATAATGTGCATAGGGTGTAGTGAAAATCGAGTGGCACTCAACACAATAGAAATAGCAATTGTTCATCATGTGTGAGGCAAACAAGCGAAGCATGTGACAAGAAATGGGACACGGCATATGTGAAGTGATGACATTGTTGCAACCAAGCATATGATAGGGACAAGTAATCAAGTCGGATGCAACACACAAGGCATATAGATCATGAAGCATGACAATGACAAGTTGAAGCGAGATCTCTAACATGTGTGCAATCAAGGGGTCCAAGATGACAAATAAGTCTCATGGTGCAAGCAACACATGTAGTGTGATCCACAATATCCATGCTCATGGTTTTGGGTGTCTCGAAAGAGAAGGATATCATCTTGAAAGCATGACCTTGTGTGTCCTTCACAATGTCGAAGCACAAGCAAGTGCGATGTAGAAGCGTCGGGAACGAAGGAGGTTCGCTCTCAAGAGCTCGAATGGTCAACTCACGTGAAGTGGAAGTCGACACATAGTCCAAGTATCCTACACATGCACACAAAAAACAAAGAATGTATGCGCATGGTAGATAAACACATCACCCATCATGATGGTTCTCTTCTCTTGCACATAACCATTAGAAGCAAAAGTGCATGAATAATATGGTGCAACAATGGCTATATTCATGTCACTAGGCATATGGTGCAAAGAGGGAACACAATCATGCTTCACAAGAAATATGTCAAAATCTCCAAATAAATGCGAGAATGCTATGGGGGCAATCGCGTTGGCAAGACTAAAATCATGGTTGCGCTCAATGCATGGACAATCATATAGCATGAGAGAGGCAACATGTGGAGACATACGATAACAAGCAATATCAATCATGTGAAAAGCATGGCAATGGTTGTCATCAACCGCGTGAAATGAGCAAGTATGAATCACTGGTGATGCAACATAAGCAAGCATACCAATCATGTCGTGCAAACTAGTGGAGCGAAGATGCAACACACTAGATGAGTTCATAGCAATCATGTCATGTCAGCCAATAGTAGGCATAAGCAATGCACACGACATATCACAAGCACGAGCACATAGCATGAACAAGGTATCCTCATAGGCATTTGGCACAAAGCAAACATGGCAATAACAAGCAATATCTCCACCAAGCTTGCAAATACACATACAAGTGTGAGAATCAATCATCATGTGTAATGCGAAGCATGGGTCACAAATGCATGGCAAAGGCATATAAATTGGCGTATCATGCAATGTGAACATGGCAAGGTGGGCATAAGAGATATAATGGACAATAACCCATAACCATGTGAGTGCCATGTAGAAGGAATGCGCGAAGTGTTTGCGCAAAATAAGCAGTGGGAAAAACAATCCACGATATCCCAAGTCATCGTTGCTCTCTAGAGCTCGTTTCGTTAACTCGTGCTCTTGCGAGGTTGACGAGTATGCATGTGTACCTACACAAAAGAGACACAAGCCAAAGAAAGTGTGTGCGTGGTAAATGTACACATCATCCATCATGATGTGTATGTGCACATGTGAGTTAGCACAAGATAGGCATCACTCAAAGAAATTTGATGCATGGTATAAGAACATGTCATCCATCATGAAAGAATAGTTGTTGTGTATAACAAGATGGGGACACAAATTGAGCATGCAAGTATGTGGCACATCAAAATCACGTTTATTCATGGGAAGCATATTGTGCACACAAGTATTGGGATCATGCAATGGATGGGATTGTTGAAAATCTCCTAGCATGTATGAGGAAACTATGGGGGTCTCCTCATGAGCAATATTGTAAACATCATATGGAGAAAATGGACAACATCCAAAACAAAGCATATCTGAAGCTGGGTGTTCATGGCATGGCATATGATGGATATGATGCAAAGGAAGCATGCCAATATCATCACAATAAAAACAAATGCTAATAACCATGGGCTTGTCATCTATGCCATAGGTGCAAATTGGGTTTATCTTAATGGCATATGCATAGTTACTACGAAGATATTGCAAATGTGACATATTGTTGATCTCATACATAGCATATGACAAGTCAAGCGGATTGTCAAACATGATGTGACCGAGAGAATTATCACATGAAATCCTATGCAACATGGCATTAAGGATGGCAATGGGTCAGGTTTGGATCGGGTTGAACAATACCAAATCCATATCCATATCCATGAAGATAGTCTCAGTCCGCCCATGTAAAAACCCATGGGAGAAAAATTGTGTCCATGTTCAAACCTGGTGGATATCCATGTCCGTTGGATATCCATGGAGTCCTCTCAAGACATATACATAAGACACAACACAACATGCACAGTAGTTGTTGCACCCATGAATCAATGCACATTTGAAAAAGTAGAGACGGCGGAGTCAAGGGGATACTTATTTGCGTTTTCATAGGCCAGTGGTGCTGGTTGTTGAAGTGCTCCACCTATCCACAATACATGGAGATAGCAGCTGACAGTGTCGACCATCTCTTGGGATGCAGGAGGAGTAAGAAGAGGAGATGTGGTTGATTCTTAATGATGAGTCATTTAACAGTGACATAAAAGATCAGAAGGGGATTGAAGTAATATTAAGGCGGGGATTGAATGTCAACTAACAAAAGTTACGGTGGGGATTGTGCAATTTGCTTTGAATGTTTGAGATTATAATGGGTGAAATTATAGTGGGACATGTGACTATGAGGTAGGGATAGCCGAATATTGCCATTAAGTCATACTATCGGGTCGGGTTTGGATATATCCATGGGTATAAGAATATTTCCATGCCCTATCGACCAGTAAACGGGTCGGGTTTAGGTGCCGCCCATGGGCACAAAAGCATATCCAAACCTTGTCCATATGGGTCGGATATCCATGGGTATCCATGTCCATGGGTAAAATTGCCATCCTTACATGGCATCGCAACAAATAGACACCACATGGCAATCATCAAACTCATCATAAATGGGTAAATCATCGCATGGGGAAATCATACTAGCACGAATCATGGTAATAGGTTGTTCAACATCATGCAAGCAATCGATGTCAAGAATGTCCACTAGTGGGACTAGAGCATCACCTTCACCTTTGTTACCTTTCTGATTCCACTCATGTGGTGTAGGTGAGGTGGGAAAGACCAAATGGTGGTCATCACCTTCATCTTGATGGAACCATGTGGGGGGTGCATAATATTCCACCATGTCCATCGTCTTGTCCAAAGGAAGGACGAAGTCGTCGAGGATCGGCGCATCATCATATATGGGACCTAGCACCAAATGAGAAGACACAATAGAGGTAGAAGTCAAGTCGTTAATGTTGAAAGTGGCCTCATATGACCTATCAACTATCTCACTCTCTCTATGTGGTGGCTCACTCACTCCCTCAAGGTAGGTGCACTCAATGTCGCATATGGTGGAGTCACTCATCTCACTCAAGTGGTGGGGGTTGTGGCTCTCCTCACATGGGAATTGGGGCAGCTCATCATATATGCGGCTAGTGGTGAACTCGCTCTCACTCTCAATATGGTGGCACAAGTCACTCAAGTGATCATACGTCGCCATGGTCGAAGGGAAAATCCCATGCTCAACCATCTCGTCACCGTCGCCGTGGATGAAGGCCGAAGATGGCACATCATCACTCTCGCCTCCAAAGATGGAAGCATCATCCATGCTTGTCACCTTGTCGGTCGCCTTCAAAGCTTGGTCCTCAAATGGCTCCGTAGTCGTAGTCGTCGCCGCACCGTCTTGAAAAAGAGTCGAAGTAGACTCGGCATCATCAATGCCACAAAGAGGGATGGCGGTGGAGTCAAATTTGGGAGCGTCATCTTGGAGCTCCATTGGCTTGGACATCATGGTGGTACTGGCCTCATGCTCGCCGTCTTGGATCTTGGTCTTCGAGAAGTGTGCTTGCGGTGGAGAAGCCTTAGCCTTCATGAGTTCTTGTTCTGCCTTGACAGCACCAAAGTAGTTGTCGTCGAGGGACTTGTAGTTCTCGAGGAAGATATTCTTGTAGATGTCGTTGTGCAATCCCATCATGAAGTGGAGCTTCATCGAAATAGGATCATCCACGCCGGCTCGTCGCAAGGCAATCTTCATGTCCTTGAAGTACTCGTCGATGGACTTGGATCCTTGGATGGTGTTCTCTAATTGGCGTAGAAGTTGTTCCGTGTAGGTGGGAGGCACGAACTCTCGCCGCATAGCTCTCTTCGTCTTGGGACAATTCACGTTGAAGCTCGTCGAAGGTGTGTGAAGCCACCATTTTGACGCGTTGTTGTGGAAGTTTCTTGTGGCGCACTTCACTTGATCTTCGTAGGGTACTTAATGTAGCTTGAGGTAGTCATCCATCTTGCGCTCCCACTCGAGATACTCCTCGGGGTCATGAGTCCCATAGAAAGGAATCTCGTGGTTGTGGACGAGGTCGTAGTAGCTCGTGGACGTCGCGGACTTGAGCTTGGGAAGCTTCTCTTGAGCATAAGCTTGGGGTGCTTGTTGGCGAAGATGGCGAAGATGCCTTGAAGTCGCTTGGTGAAGATGCCAAGGTACATGGTGAAGTCGTTGAGCAATTGTTGGTGTTGAGCTCATGACCTTCACGTTCTTGTCGTTGATGGTGTCGATGCCGATGTGATCGTGCCAAAGATGGTAGCTCATAAGGATGTGCACTTGAGCGTCTTCTCGAAGATGAGGAAGACCTCTTGCGGTTCTTGATGAGGGCTTTGAGCTCCTTCATTTGAGCATCCATGTTGGCGCACAAGTGGTTCATCATGGCATCGAACTTGTCGTTGTTGTTGTAGACCGAAGTAGATGAAATGCTTTGCCTATCCATCACAAGACTCGTGCAAAGGTGAGTAGGAGATGAGATAAACAATACCAAGTTACCTTTTCCCAACGTTGAGGATGTATCCCATTTCACTCAATGTGAAATGAAAGAATAGTGGAATTGCTACCGGACTTGTTCACTCACACCTATCAAGTAAAGCTTATCGAGTGGCTTGGTTAGGATAACTGGCACAAAAATTTGATGCAAAATGTTAGAAAGAGTCAATAATGTTGAAAGAAATTCACAAATTCGCAAGTGAAACAAGTAGACCAATAGCAAGGAGTGGCACACGGAAACACAGACACGGATAGATAAATGGGGTCGTGCAACCAAGGAATGAGCACAAAATGTGGAATCCACAGAAAATGCTCGTGTTGCACAACTCAAGAGAGACGCTAGCACAATTGCTCAATAGGCGGATACGACACTTGTGCACAACCTATAAGATGCAAAATGTATGAACTTTCTATCCCAAGTATGCTATGTATGTATGGTTCCCGTTGTTGATCCAAGATGATCGGATAGGATATCATAAGATGCGATGCTATGGCTCTTGCTTACAAGCTTCTTGGTCTTTCTCTTTTTGCTTAAAAGCTTATTCTATCTCTATTTTATTGTATGGCCACGATGTACAAACCAAGATAGCAATTGTGTATATGCGGGAACAATCTTGTGACACAAGAGGTGATATGATGATACCAAGATGATATGGTATGTATAAAATGGAAGGGCGGATCGATGATTACTAATGTGCACAAGTAACGTTGCCCGCAATACTCAAAGGCTAGTCACGATAGGCAAGTGACGCAAAATGGGCTAGGGGTTAACAATGCAATTGCAAGGGGAATATACAAAGATGTCGTCGAAGTTACCGTCCGATGATGATGATGAGATGCGGTGCTCTTGATGTAGACCCGTTCCTAATTAGCCGAAACACCTTAGGAAACGGAAAAACCACAACTCAAAATCTCAAGGGCAAATGTCAAATGGTGGTAGCGGACAAGCGGTGGTGGTTGCGGAATTGTTGGTGGAAACCCGGTCAAAATGGGTTATGGTGGTGGAAGTGTATGATGGGCTATACACGGTGTCGAAGTTGAAGTCACGCTACCTAAGTAGCCGAAACACCTTAGGAGACACGAGCCACAACTCAAACAAGCTCACACAAAATTGGGTTAAGTTTGGTTAGCTATGTATAATGGGCAATGGGTATGCGGAAGTGGTGGTGGTGGTTGATGAAGAAGCAATTGCACCTAAGTAGCCTAAACACCTTAGGAGACTCAAATCACTACTCAAGCAACCACAAATGGTATGGTAACAAAATTAGTTAGGTTGCGGAAGTCGGTGGTGGTGTAGCGGATGATGTGGTGGAAGCCCTAGGCAAAGATGCCAAAATTCTAAAAATATGATGGAGTCAAATGATGATTGTGGTATTTTTGTGCTATGGGGGATGTCAAGAGCTTCAAAACGAGCTCAAGAACGTCGAAATCGGAGTTTGGATGAATTAGTTATGGACAAAACGGTGAAACACGGGTGGCTGAATTCCCACGGGCCCGACATCCGGGGTCGGGTCCGGATTTCCGGGACCTGATGTCCAGAAACTTGCGCGATTTTGCCCTCTAGGAGCCGGATGCCCGGCCGGGGACCCGGATGTCCGGCCCGACGATTTCATATCGGGATTGAGACTTCCAAACTCGTTTGGGGGCGGAATTTGATGATTTTGGGGCCAAAATTTGACGGATTTTGTGGAGGAAAGATGGGGAAACTTGGGGAAATGCTAGATCCACTTGAAACCAAGCAAATCCATGGATCAAAATCAACAAAATCTCATCAAACCAACAGATCACAAAAAAATTTGGGGCTATTTTTGGTGGGGAATTTTCGAATTTGGGGAAGAACACAACAAAACAAGGCTAGAAAACGGTGGGGAGGCTCCAAATTCGTGAGAAAACGTGGCTCATGATACCATACGATGCGGGGTCAACCCGATTCTAGGCCGATCTTTCACGAAAAGGAGGGATCCCGCGAGGAACGCGATGAACACGGGGACGAACAAGGAGAAATCACAAGGGAAAACGCTCAAGAACAAGTCCAATCACACATCCACTAGACAATCAAACACACCAGATCACAAGGTACATGAACAACAAAGGGAAAGATACAAGGTAAAGTTCATCTCCGTGAGGAGGTATTGAATCCGCGAAGGATCTTCCCGTTTAGGGGTCTTGAACCCATCGTGGATCTTCTCCGTAGAGGGTCCGCAGTCTCTCCTAGGAGTAGAACCACTAAGATGAGCAAAGCTCTAGTCTAAAATGAGCTATCACATTTGCTAACCCTAAAATGGTGGAGGTGGAGGAGTATATATAGTTCTAGTGCAAGTGGGGGCAAAGGGAAAGGGATACATGGGCCTCTGGCCCGGTTAGGCACGCGCAGGTGCCGGACGTCCCGGTTGCCGGCCGGATGTCCGGGGCTTTGGGGGCGAGCAGGATGTCCGGGGTCACGGCCGGATGTCCGGGCTGGCTCGGTCCAGCTTCTGTGAAGGAGGGTCCGGATTTCCGGGCCGAAGGCTGGATGTCCGGGATTTGGCGAAGCGCTGGATGTCCGGCGTTTGGCCCGGATGTCCAGCTGTTGTAGCTTCCACAGCTCCGTCTTCTTCCATCGTCGCTTCCAAGCTTCCCTCGCGAATGGTGTAGTTGTTCCTTGGCGCTTGCACTCCTCGTCGTCGTCCATGAAGCTCCGACAATACCTATGCATGCACACGAATGGAGTGTCAAGTAGTATACCATCCTCGAAGGGGTCAAGTGAACACGTGTAAAGGAGATGATTCACCTTTATGTATGAGAAGTAGAGGTCGCACGTGTCACTTGCCAAACGGACTCTTGACAAGGTGATGTCCTTAGGATGCTCCGCATCATCCCCTCCCCATTGGAAAAGATCCGACCTCGGATCAAAAGTCAAATCACCAAGGGAAAGATATGGTGTCGCCATGTCGAAGCGGTCGATCACCAAGCACTCATCATCTTGAAGCTCAAAATGGGCACTCTCCATTGTCACACCGTCTAGTGATTCCTTCAAAAGGAGCAAGGACAACAAACACTTGGAAAAACAATTGTGGTTAGCGTTAGTGCAAATACAAGCATTCAAGAGGTGATTCACCCAACAAGTGTTGTCATCAAGCATAGCATAGGGTGTGACAAAGGGTTGTGGCATGGCATTTGAGCACATCAATTGAGCACAATCAAGGTCATCATGGAAACAAGCATGTAAATGTGAGGTAGAGATGCACATATGTGTGACAAGAGAGTAAGCATCTACCTTGAACGCGTAGCAACCATGCATAAAGCACTCAATGAAAGGTCTATGGTAGGCATAGGAATCATTCACAACACCAAAGAAAATGAAGTGTCTAAACACAAGGGTCAAGTGCAAGAAAATCCAAGCTTAATGTGCATAGGGTGTAGTGAAAATCGAGTGGCACTCAACACAATAGAAATAGCAATTGTTCATCATGTGTGAGGCAAACAAGCGAAGCATGTGACAAGCAATGGGACACGACATATGTGAAGAGATGACATTGTTGCAACCAAGCATATGATAGGGACAAGTAATCAAGTCGGATGCAACACACAAGGCATATAGATCATGAAGCATGACAAGGACAAGTTGAAGCGAGATCTCTAACATGTGTGCAATCAAGGGGTCCAAGATGAAAAATATGTCTCATGGTGCAAGCAACACATGTAGTGTGATCCACAATATCCATGCTCATGGTTTTGGGTGTCTCGAAAGAGAAGGATATCACCTTGAAAGCATGTCCTTGTGTGTCCTTCACAATGTCGAAGCACAAGCAAGTGCGATGTAGAAGCGTCGGGAACGAAGGAGGTTCGCTCTCAAGAGCTCGAATGGTCAACTCACATGAAGTGGAAGTCGACACATAGTCCAAGTATCCTACACATGCACAAAAAAAACAAAGAATGTATGCGCATGGTAGATAAACACATCATCCATCATGATGGTTCTCTTCTCTTGCACATAACCATTAGAAGCAAAAGTGCATGAATAATATGGTGCAACAATGGCTATATTCATGTCACTAGGCATATGGTGCAAAGAGGGAAGAAAAGCATGCTTCACAAGAAATATGTCAAAATCTCCAAATAAATGCGAGAATGCTATGGGGGCAATCGCATTGGAAAGACTAAAATCATGGTTGCGCTCAATGCATGGACAATCATATAGCATGAGAGAGGCAACATGTGGAGACATATGATAACAAGCAATATCAATCATGTGAAAAGCATGGCAATGGTTGTCATCAACCGCGTGAAATGAGCAAGTATGAATCATTGGTGATGCAACATAAGCAAGCATACCAATCATGTCGTGCAAACTAGTGGAGCGAAGATGTAACACACTAGATGAGTTCATAGCAATCATGTCATGTGAGCCAATAGTAGGCATAAGCAATGCACACGACATATCACAAGCACGAGCACATAGCATAAACAAGGTATCCTCATAGGCATTTGGCACAAAGCAAACATGGCAATAACAAGCAATATCTCCACCAAGCTTGCAAATACACATACAAGTGTGAGAATCAATCATCATGTGTAATGCGAAGCATGGGTCACAAATGCATGGCAAAGGCATATAAATTGGCGTATCATGCAATGTGAACATGGCAAGGTGGGCATAAGAGATATAATGGACAATAACACATAACCATGTGAGTGCCATGTAGAAGGAATGCGTGAAGTGTTTGCGCAAAATAAGCGGTGGGAAAAACAATCCACGATATCCCAAGTCATCGTTGCTCTCTAGAGCTCATTTCATCAACTCATGCTCTTGCGAGCTTGACGAGTATGCATGTGTACCTACACAAAAGAGACACAAGCCAAAGAAAGTGTGTGCGTGGTAAATGTACACATCATCCATCATGATGTGTATGTGCACATGTGAGTTAGCACAAGATAGGCATCGCTCAAAGAAATTTGATGCATGGTATAAGAACATGTCATCCATCATGAAAGAATAGTTGTTGTGTATAACAAGATGGGGACACAAATTGAGCATGCAAGTATGTGGCACATCAAAAGCACATTTATTCATGGAAAGCATATTGTGCACACAAGTATTGGGATCATGCAATGGATGGGATTGATCAAAATCTCCTAGCATGTATGAGGAAACTATGGGGGTCTCCTCATGAGCAATATTATAAACATCATATGGAGAAAATGGACAACATCCAAAACAAAGCATATCCAAAGCTTGGTGTTCATGGCATGGCATATGATGGATATGATGCAAAGGAAGCATGTCAATATCATCACAAGAAAAACAAATGCCAATAACCATGGGCTTGTCATCTATGCCATAGGTGCAAATTGGGTTTATCTTAATGGCATATGCATAGTTACTACGAAGATATTGCAAATGTGACGTATTATTGATTTCATACATAGCATATGACAAGTCAAGCGGATTGTCAAACATGACGTGACCGAGAGAATTATCACATGAAATCCTATGCAACATGGCATCGCAACTAATATACTCCACATGGCAATCATCAAACTCATCATAAATTGGTAAATCATCGCGTGGGGAAATCATACTAGCATGAATCATGGTAATAGGTTGATCAACATCATGCAAGCAATCGATGTCAAGAATGTCCACTAGTGGGACTAGAGCATCACCTTCACCTTTGTTACCTTTCTTATTCCACTCATGTGGTGTAGGTGAGGTGGGAAAGACCATATGGTGGTCATCATCTTCATCTTGATGAAACCAGGTGGGGGGTGCATAATATTCCACCATGGCCATCGTCTTGTCCAAAGGAAGGACGAAGTCGTCGAGGATCGGCGCGTCATCATATATGGGACCTAGCACCAAATGAGAAGACACAATAGAGGTAGAAGTCAAGTCGTTAATGTTGAAAGTGGCCTCACATGACCTATCAACTATCTCACTCTCTCTATGTGGTGGCTCACTCACTCCCTCAAGGTAGGTGCACTCAATGTGGCATATGGTGGAGTCACTCATCTCACTCAAGTGGTGGGGGTTGTGGCTCTCCTCACATGGGGATTGGGGCAGCTCATCATATATGGGGCTAGTGATGAACTCGCGCTCACTCTCAATATGGTGGCACAAGTCACTCAAGTGATCATACGTCGCCAAGGTCGAAGGGAAAATCCCATGCTCAACCATCTCGTCACCGTCGCCATGGATGAAGGCTGAAGATGGCACATCATCACTCTCGCCTCCAAAGATTGAAGCATCATCCATGCTTGTCACCTTGTCGGTCGCCTTCAATGCTTGGTCCACGAATGGCTCCGTAGTCGTAGTCGTCGCCGCACCGTCTTGAAAAAGAGTCGAAGTAGACTCGGCATCATCAATGCCACAAAGAGGAATGGCGGTGGAGTCGGACTTGGGAGCGTTGTCTTGGAGCTCCATTGGCTTGGACATCATGGTGGTACTAGCCTCATACTCGCCGTCTTGGATCTTGGTCTTCGAGAAGTGTGCTTGCGGTGGAGAAGCCTTGGCCTTCATGAGTTCTTGTTCCGCCTTGAGAGCACCAAAGTAGTTGTCGTCGAGGGACTTTTAGTTCTCGAGGAAGATAGTCTTGTAGATGTCGTTGTGCAATACCATCATGAAGTGGAGCTTCATCGAAATAGGGTCGTCCACGCCGGCTCGTCGCAAGGCTATCTTCATGTCCTTGAAGTACTCGTCGACGGACTTGGATCCTTGGATGTTGTCCTCTAATTGGCGTAGAAGTTGTTCCGTGTAGGTGGGGGGCACGAACTCTCGCCGCATAGCTCTCTTCATCTTGGGCCAATTCACGTTGAAGCTCGTTGAAGGTGTGTGAAGCCACCATTTTGACGCGTTGTCGTGGAAGTTTCTTGTGGTGCACTTCACTTGATCTTCGTAGGGAACTTGATGTAGCTTGAGGTAGTCGTCCATCTTATGCTCCCACTCGAGATACTTCTCGGGGTCTTGAGTCCCATAGAAAGGAATCTCGTGGTCGTGGACGAGGTCGTAGTAGCTCGTGGACGTCGCGGACTTGAGCTTGGGAAGCTTCTCTTGAGCATAAGCTTGGGGTGCTTGTTGGAGAAGATGCCGTATGTCCAAAGGCGAAGATGCCTTGAAGTCGCTTGGCGAAGATGCCAAGGTACATGGTGAAGTCGTTGAGAAATTGTTGGTGTTGAGCTCATGACCTTCACGTTCTTGTCGTTGATGGTGTCGATGCCGATGTGATCGTGCCGAAGATGGTAGCTCAGAAGGATGTGCACTTGAGCGTCTTCTCGAAGATCAGGAAGACCTCTTGCGGTTCTTGATGAGGGCTTTGAGCTCCTTCATTTGAGCATCCATGTTGATGCACAAGTGGTTCGTCATGGCATCGAACTTGTCGTTGTTGTTGTAGACCGAAGTAGATGAAATGCTTTGCCTATCCATCACAAGACTCATGCAAAGGTGAGTAGGAGATGACATAAACATTACCAAGTTACCTTTTCCCAACGTTGAGGATGTATCCCATTTCACTCAATGTGAAATAAAAGAATAGTGGAATTGGTACCGGACTTGTTCACTCACAACTATCAAGTAAAGCTTATCGAGTGGCTTGGTTAGGATAAGTGGCACAAAAATTTGATGCAAAATGTTAGAAAGAGTCAATAATGTTGAAAGAGATTCACATATTCGCAAGTGAAACAAGTAGACCAGTAGCAAGGAGTGGCACACGGAAACAC
Organism: Secale cereale; assembly: GCA_902687465.1. Classification (NCBI taxonomy): domain Eukaryota; kingdom Viridiplantae; phylum Streptophyta; class Magnoliopsida; order Poales; family Poaceae; genus Secale; species Secale cereale. The sequence continues at coordinate 335,958,995 of LR738712.1, forward strand.
ACACACACAGAAAGATAAATGGGGTCGTGCAACCAAGGAATGAGCACAAAATGTGGAATCCACAGAAAACGCTCGTGTTGCACAACTCAAGAGAGACGCTAGCACGATTGCTCAATAGGCGGATACGACACTTGTGCACAACCTATAAGATGCAAAATGTATGAACTTTCTATCCCAAGTATGCTATGTATGTATGGTTCCCGTTGTTGATCCAAGATGACCGGATATGATATCATAAGATGCGGTGCTATGGCTCTTGCTTACAAGCTTCTTTGTCTTTCTCTTTTTGCTTAAAAGCTTATTCTATCTCTTTTTTTGTATGGCCACGATGTACAAACCAAGATAGCAATTGTTTATATGCGGGAACAATCTTGTGACACAAGAGATGATATGATGATACCAAGATGATATGGTATGTATACAATGGAAGGGCGGATCGATGATTACTAATGTGCACAAGTAACGTTGCCGGCAATACTCAAAGGCTAGTCTCGATAGGCAAGTGACGCAAAATGTGCTAGAGGTTAACAATGCAATTGCAAGGGGAATATACAAAGATGTCGTCGAAGTTACCGTCCGATGATGATGATGAGATGTGGTGCTCTTGATGTAGACATGTTCCTAATTAGCCGAAACACCTTAGGAAACGGGAAAACCACAACTCAAAATCTCAAGGGCAAATGTCAAATGGTGGTAGCGGACAAGCGGTGGTGGTTGCGGAATTATTGGTGGAAACCCGGTCAAAATGGGTTATGGTGGTGCAAGTGTATATTGGGCTATACACAGTGTCGGAGTTGAAGTCACAGTCCCTAAGTAGCCGAAACACCTTAGGAGACACGATCCACAACTCAAACAAGCTCACACAAAATTGGGTTAAGTTTGGTTGGCTATGTATAGTGGGCAATGGGTATGCAGAAGTGGTGGTGGTGGTTGATGAAGAAGAAATTGTCTCTAAGTAGCCTAAACACCTTAGGGGACTCAAATCACTACTCAAGCAACCACAAATGGTATGGGAACAAAATTAGTTAGGTTGCGGAAGTCGGTGGTGGTTTAGCGGATGATGTGGTGGAAGCCCTAGGCAAAGATGCCAAAATTCCAAAAATATGATGGAATCAAATGATGATGGTGTTATTTTTGTGTTATGGGGGATGTCAAGAGCTTCAAAACGAGCTCAAGAACGTCGAAATCGGAGATCAGATGACTTAGGTATGGACAAAACGGTGAAACATGGGTGGCTGAATTCCCACGGGCCGGACATCCGGGGTCGGGTCCGGATTTCCGGGACCTGATGTCGAGAAACTTGCGCGATTTTGCCCTCCAGGAGCCGGATGTCCGGCCCGACGATTCCAGATCGGGATTGGGACTTCCAAACTCGTTTGGGGGCGGAATTTGATGATTTTGGGGGCAAAATTTACCGGATTTTGTGGAGGAAAGATGGGGAAACTTGGGGAAATGCTAGATCCACTTGAAACCAAGAAATTCCATGGATCAAAATCAACAAAATCTCATCAAACCAATAGATCACAAAAAATTTGGGGCTATTTTTGTTGGGGAATTTTCGAATTTGGGGAAGAACACAACAAAACAAGGCTAGAAAACGGTGGGAAGGCTCCAAATTCATGAGAAACCGTGGCTCATGATACCATATGATGCGGGGTCAACACGATTCTAGGTCGATCTTTCACGAAAAGGAGGGATCCCGCGAGGAACGCGATGAACACGGGGACGAACAAGGAGAAATCACAAGGGAAAACGCTCAAGAACAAGTCCAATCACACATCCACTAGACAATCAAACACACAAGATCACAAGGTACATGAACAACAAAGGGAAGATACAAGTTAAAGTTCATCTCCGTGAGGAGGTCTTGAATCCGCGAAGGATCTTCCCGTTTAGGGGTCTTGAATCCGTCGTGGATATTCTCCGTAGAGGGGCCGCAGTCTCTCCTAGGAGTAGAACCACTAAGATGAGCAAAGCTCCAGTCTAAAATGAGCTATCACATTTGCTAACCCTAAAATGGTGGAGGTGGAGGAGTATATATAGTTCTAGTGCAAGTGGGGGCAAAGGGAAAGGGATACAGGGGCCTCTGGCCCGGTTAGGCACGCGCAGGTGCCGGACGTCCGGGTTGGCGGCCGGATGTCCAGGTCTTCGGGGCGAGCCGGATGTCCGGGGTCACGGCCGGATGTCCGGGCTGGCTCGGTCCAGCTTCTGTGAAGGAGGGTCCGGATTTCCGGGCCGAAGGCCGGATGACCGGGATTTGGCGAAGCGCCGGATGTCCGGCGTTTGGCCCGGATGTCCGGCTGCTGTAGCTTCCACAGCTCCGTCTTCTTCCGTCGTCGCTTCGAAGCTTCCCTCGCGGATGGTGTAGTTGTTCCTTGGCGCTTGCACTCCTCGTCGTCGTCCGTAAAGCTCCGACAATACCTATGCATGCACACGAGTGGAGTGTCAAGTAGTATACCATCCTCGAAGGGGTCAAGTGAACACGTGTAAAGGAGATGATTCACCTTTATGTATGAGAAGTAGAGGTCGCACATGTCACTTGCCAAACGGACTCTTGACATGGTGATGTCCTTAGGATGCTCTGCATCATGTGGCTTATGTCTCCTAAGGTGTTTCGGCTACTTAGGGACCGTTCCTTCAACTCCGACACCGTGTATAGCCCATCGTACCCCATAACCATTTTGACCGAGTTTCCACCAATAATTCCGCAACCACCACCGCATTTCCGCTACCACCATTTGACATTTATCCTTGAGATTTTGAGTTGTGGTTTTTCCGTTTCCTAAGGTATTTCGACTAATTAGGAATGGGTCTACATCAGGAACACCACCTCTCATCATCATCATCGGACGGTAACTTCAACGACATCATTGTATATTCCCCTTTGCAATTGCATTGTTAAGCCCCTGCCCTTTTGCCGTCACTTGCCTATCGAGACTAGCCTTTGAGTATTGCCGGCAACGTTACTTGTCCATATTAGTGATCATCGATACGCACTTCCATTGCATACATACCATATCATCTTGGTATCATCATATCATCTCTTGTGTCACAAGATTGTTCCCGCATATACACAATTGCTATCTTGGTTTGTGCATTTCGCATAGTGGCCATACAAAAAAAAGAATAAGCTTTTAAGAAAAAGAAAAAAAAGAAAGATCTTGTAAGCAAGAGCCATAGCATCACAAAATATTATATCATACTTGATCATCTTGTGCTAAAAGCACCGGAATAGCATACATACATAGCATACTTGTGATAGGAAGTTGATACATTTTGCATCTCATAGGTTGTGCACTAGTGGCGTATCCGCCTATAGAGCAATTGTGCTAGCATATCTCTAGAGTTGTGCAACACGAGAGTTTTCGTGGATTCCACATTTTGTGATCATTCCTTGGTTGCACGACCCCATTTATCTATCCGTGTGTGTGTTTCCATGTGCCACCCATATTGCTATTGGTCTACTTGTTTCATTTGCGAATTTGTGAATCTCTTTCAACATTATTGACTCTTTCTAACATTTTGCATCAAATTTTTGTGCCACTATCCTCACCAAGCTCCACCAAAAGCTTTATTGTGTAGGTGTGAGAATTGACAAGAATCGGTACCAATTGTGCTATTTCCTTGATTCATATTGAGTGATCATTGATCCATTCTCAACATCGGGTAAGCTACATTGGTCTATGCCAGTGTACAAAAAGAGGGGTACACTTTTCGTACCCCTGTGACTGTGCACGGGCAGTCTGAGCCACGGGCACCACCACACCAAGCATGGAAAGAGAGGTGTGCTGGGGGAAGACCGAAGCTGGATGGAGACTGGAACAACGCCAAGAACAAGACCACAAAGAGCAAAGGGACGAAGCGGCTTTCCCCGGCAAGATCCTTGCCGGGAGCCAGTTTCAGCAGCCCTGGCAAGACCCTTGTCGGGGCCGGCTCTGGCAGCCCCGGCAAGACCCTTGCCTCGGCAGCTCGCCCCATGCCTACGGAGCAGATCACCCTTGAGTCCACCGCCCCCATGGGGCGAGGATTCGGGAGATATCCCCGTGGTGGCATGCAGATCTTTGTGAAGACATCCAAGATCAGATACATGTTAAGAAGACGACGACCCTTGGCGGGATCCCAGCCAAGAAGAACCACAAGGCCTCCGGCAAGCACCTTGCCGGAGATCACAGCAGGCGCCGCGGCAAGACCCTTGTCGGGGCCCCGGCAAGGCCCTTGCCGAGGACACCCGCGAGGCCACCTTCAGGCCCGCACCAACTGGGTTTCCGTCGAGGACGTGCCAGAGAGCTCCACCACAAAGAAGAAACCGGTGAGACCTCGGACACCCACTCCGGCAAGCGCACCTCTTCGGAGTGTCGCGCTCCCGTCGAGGACGTGCCAGAGAGCTCCACCGGCAGAAACAAGAGATCCAGGGCCACACCGCTGGGAACCAAGAAGGTTTCTGTCAAGGAGGACGGCACGGGAGGGGCTTTCACCATAAGCTCCGCCCTTGACAACAAATAGGAAAACGCGCTCGTCACCTTCCTGCGGGCGAATGTCGACGTGTTTGCCTGGCAAGCATCCGACATCCCCGGCGTTCTCAGGGAGGTGATTGAGCACCACCTTGCTGTCTGTCCTCATGGCGGCCCGTCAAGCAGAAGGTCAGAAAGCAAGATTTGGAACGGCAAGAGTTCATCACCGAGGAGATCCGGAAACTGGAAGCTGCGGGTTTGGTAAGAGGGGTGCTCCATCCAACGTGGTTGGCCAATCCAGTGGTAGTGCGCAAGGCAAATGGGAAGTGGAGGCTGTGTATTGATTACACAGATATCAAAAGCTTGTCCCAAGGACCCCTTTCCGTTGCCGCGCATCGACCAGATTGTTGACTCCACGGCAGGGTGTGACCTGCTGTCATTCCTCGATGCCTGCTCTATGCGCGGCAACGGGAAGGGGTCCTTGGGACAAGCTTTTGATATCTGTGTAATCAATACATAGCCTCCACTTCCCATTTGCCTTGCGCACTACCACTGGATTGTTGACTCCACGGCAGGGTGTGACCTGCTGTCATTCCTCGATGCATGCTCCGGCTACCACCAGATCTTCATGGCAAGAGAAGACGAAGAGAAGACAACATTCATCACCCCATGTGGTACGTACTGTTTCGTACGAATGCCTTTCGGGTTGAAGAGTGCTGGCTCGACGTTTGCAAGGGCAGTCCAGATTGGTTTTGAACCCCACCTCCATAGAAATATGGAGGCTTATATGGATGATATAGTGGTCAAAACCAAGAACAGGGCAACCCTCGTACCAAATTTACAAGAAACATTTATAAACCTACGCAAGATCAACCTCAAGCTGAACCCTGAGAAGTGCATCTTCGGCGTCCCGTCTGGCAAGCTTCTCGGGTTCTTTGTGTCGCAGCGTGGGATAGAAGCCAATCCGAATAAGATCAAAGCTATAGAGCATATTGAAGCACCCAAACGGGTCAAGGATGTACGTCGGCTTGCTGGCTGCGTCGCCGCCATGTGCAGATTCATTTCCAAGTCTGCCGAGCGCGCCCTTCCCTTTTTCAAGATTTTGAAAAAGGCGGGCCCAATGGAGTGGAAGCCGGAAGCTGAAGCAGCATTACAAGATCTGAAGAGGTATCTTTCCTCCACGCCAATACTAGTTGCGCCTAGACCACAATAACCATTGCTGCTATACTTAGCGGCGACAAACCAGGTGGTCAGCGCCGCACTAGTGGCGCAGAGAGAAATTGATGATGAGGTGATAGTAGCGACAGAGCCTGATGCCACTGGTGCAGAGACGACACGGCCGGTTGGAGTGCAGCCAAAGAAGAAAATGATGCAGCACCTGGTCTACTTTGTTAGCTCCCTCTTGCAGGGGGCTAGATCGAGGTACTACGGTGTGCAGAAATTGCTCTTCGGCCTTCTTATGGCCTTGAGGAAGCTGTGTCACTACTTCCAGGCGCACGAGATCACTGTCGTCACTCGCCTCCTTCTACAACGAATATTGCACAATCCATATGCAACGGGGAGGATTGTAGAGTGGGCACTGGAGCTGTCCAGCTTTGGCCTCAAGTTTGAAAGTACCTCGACGATTCAGAGCCGAGTCCTGGCAGAGTTCGTCGCAGAATGGACCGCAACGCCTGATGAAGAAGTCCAGGAAACTGCTCTCCCCGGCAAAGAGGCGAGCTGCAACTGGATCATGTACTTTGATGGAGCTTTCTCCTTGCAGGGCGCCGGGGCTGGCGTACTGCTGGTGGCGCCCACTGGAGAGCACCTCAAGTACGTGGTCCAGATGCACTTCCCCACGGAGGTATCAACGAACAACACTTCTGAGTACGAGGGACTGCTTGCCGGTATTAGGATCGCGGCAGACCTCGAGAAGCTCATTGTCAGGGGCGACTCGCAGCTCGTCGTCAAGCAAGTCAACAAGGATTACCAGAGCCCGTTTATGAAGGCCTACGTTGATGAAGTGAGAAAGTTGGAAGAGCGCTTTGACGGTATACATGCGGAGCACGTTCCCCGAGCGGAGAACGACATCGTCGATTACCTGTCAAAGCGCGCTGCCCTCAAGCTACCTGTGGAACCAGGTACCTTTGTGCTTCAACTTTCTCAGCCATCCGTTGATCCATCAACGGAGCAGAACAAGAGGAGGAAATCAGGGCCCGGCAAGTACTTTCCCGCCGAGCTCCCTGGAGCCGCCGACAAGGATGTTGCCGGAGACACTGAGCCCGCCACAAGACGGCTAGCTCCGGCAGAGCGTCAAGCTTTTGCCGTTGAGACAGCCGCTCCCTTGGCGGAGGAAATGCCTTTGGTCCTCGCCGTCAAGCCCCACGATCCAGCGTGGGCGCAGCATACTGTCTGATTTCTTCAGACTGGGGAACTTCCTGAGGAGCAGGAAGAAGCGGAGAAAGTAGCCCGTCGGTCTGCTATGTACCAGTTCGTCGATGACGTCCTGTACAGAAGGAGACCGAACGGCGTGAAATTGAAGTGCATCCCTCGAGAGGAAGGACTGGAACTATTGGCAGAGATACATGGAGGCATATGTGGATCCCACATAGGGTCAAGAGCCCTTGCCGGCAAGGCATTCCGGCAAGGCTTCTTCTGGCCCACTGCCCTCGAGGATGCGACGGCACTGGTCACTAGGTGTGAAGCATGCCAGTTCCATTCAAAGAAACTTCATCAACCAGCTCAAGCCCTGCAAACCATTCCTCTCTCCTGGCCCTTCTCAGTCTGGGGGCTCGACATACTCGGCCCCTTTCCCTGCGCTGTCGGGGGCTTTGAGTACTTGTATGTTGCGATCGACAAGTTCACAAAGTGGCCAGAAGTGGAGGCAGTAAGGAAGGTCACAGCTCAGTCAGCCGTCAAGTTCTTCAAGGGACTGGTGTGCCGTTTTGCTGTACCCAACAGGATCGTCACCGACAACGGCACGCAGTTCACAAGCCGCACCTTCATGCAATATACCCAAGACCTCGGTAGCAAGGTCTGTTTCGCTTCCGTTGCTCACCCCCGGAGCAATGGTCAAGCTGAGAGGGCAAACGCTGAAGTGTTGCGAGGATTAAGGACAAAGACCTTTGACAGGCTGCACAAGAGCGGGAGGCGCTGGATTGATGAGTTGCCGGCGGTTCTTTGGTCGATCAGAATGACGCCAAATCGAGCCACCTGCCAGACGCCCTTTGCCCTATACGGGACAGAAGCAGTTCTCCCCACTGAACTCATATATGGGTCACCTCGAGTCCTCGCTTATGATGAGCTTGAGCAAGAGCAACTGCGGCAAGACGACGCAATGCTCCTTGAGGAAGATCGTCTTTGGACGGCTGTGAGAGCAGCACGCTACCAGCAAGCCATGTGCCGCTACCATAGCCGCAAGGTCCGTGCCCAAAGCTTTGAGGAAGGCGAACTTGTTCTCTGGTGCTTTCAATCGGCCAGGAATACGAACAAGTTGACGCCAAAGTGGGAAGGCCCTTATCGGGTAATACGAGTCACCAGGCCCGGCGCAGTCCGCCTAGAGACCGAAAATGCCATTCCGGTGAGCAATTCCTGGAACATTGAGCATCTTCACAAGTTTTACCCATAAGGCGCGGCTTGCCGGGCCCCCCGGCAAGCCACCCTTTTGTACAAGCCTTGCCGGCAAGGCATGTAACCCTTTGTACAAAGCCAGGCGCAGACCCTGAGCATAAATAAATAAAGCGCTGGCGCCCTAAGTTATAGCATGCATGCTGAGTCGAGTCTCGTCCTTGGTTAGGGTTGATAGTGCTTAGCGGCGGCTGACCCCTAGCTTAGATGTCGAGTCTTTGTCTTTCCTCTGTCTTCTTTGGTTCACAGGACGCGCAGACATCCTTGCCGAAGCCACTTGGGGGAAGGAAAGAAGAACAGACCAGCACCTAGGCCCCGGCGAGCCAGTGTTGCCGGGGGCTACAAGGGCAAAGATTCAACCACGGCAGACCAGGATTGCCGGGGGCTGCAGCTTCAGATAAGTTCTTTATCCCTTATCATGCATTCCATTATGGACTGAGGTATGCGAAACCTCGTTCTTTTCCTTAAGCTACCGTGCTCCCATAACTTTAGCCCCTAGGGCTCGTTCCTGGGACTAAGTTTGGTCGTAGTCGCGGCGGCAAAAGGATGGAACGAGGAGCCTGAGCCCAGTTCATCCCTGCCTCCGCCAAAGGCGTGAGAAAGGTCGAGCGAAGTAGGGAAACGGCAGGGCCTGTTGCCGGGCGAGAAAATGTTTATCTTGGAGATATCAGGGATTTATTCCCTGTTGTGGGTTTTACCTGTGAACAAATGACCTGGCAAACATTCCTTTTTCATTAAAAACATTCCGTTCAGATACAGTCCATAGGGAATGAAAAACATGAACAAGGAGATTACAAGTTTTAAACTTAACAGATGCCCGAAGGCTTACAGACTAAAAAGAGATAAGATGCCCGTAATGCCTTTCTTGTCCCTCTCCTCAGGAGGTAGGTCAAGGAGGCGAGAAGGGCAAAAGGGGCGCCTAGGCGAGCTACGGGTGGCAGAAGACACCAAGAGGACATCTCGGTGGCCGCCTAAGGGCTGGATGGTGATGACGGCGCCGGAGGCAGAGCTCGAAGACGAGGCGGCAGGACGTCAGTACGCGTCGAAGGCGTCGGTGCCCGCGTACTCCGACATGACGACCTTGCCGCCCACCTTCTTCCTCTTCCTCTTCTGCAGCCTCCCTACGCCAGCCGCCAAGGAGACGGCCCCGAGAAGTTCAAGGAGCCGGCGACGCGGATGATGGGGTCGCCGGTGCCACCAGGAGCGGCGCCCGACACCTAGTCGGACCCGTCATCCTGCCGTCCACCGCCCTCGTCGTCGCTGCCGCTGTCCTCCTCGTCACCCTCGTTCAAGGAGGAGTCTTCGTCATCGGAGGAGCTCTCCATGCAGCACCTCGCACAAGTCCCGAGGTGCCCGAAGACCTTGACGGAGAGATGGCCATCCTCCATCAACTTGAAGTGGAGGGTGAGCCCATCCGTCAGGCTATGGATGTGAGCGAACGTCTTCCATCCTTGACGAAGATACATCACATGAGGGGTAGGGAAGTCGACGCGGACCCGCGTGCCACTGATCCCGCAGCCCCTCATGTGCAGCCGCAGTGACTCCGGCGGATCCACCTCCATCTCCCGCGCAAATGGAGTCGGGAGACGAAGACGACGGCGCGGCTCCCCCCGCATCCTAACGAATAACTCACAAGGGTCATCCCCAATATGACCTTCCATCGGAGGAGGGGCTGGAGGCGGGGGCGAGGGCGGCGTGCCGTCCCGTCCTCCTCTTCCCCGAGCGCCCCGGCCTCGCCCACGGCCTCGCCCCCTCCCTCTTCCCCTCGTGGCTGGTTTGGCCACTGCAGGTGCAGGAGAACGAGGGACGCGTTGTCGAGCAGCGACCCTCGCCGCCACCGTTGAAGAACCAGGATTACCTCTCTTCATGGCTAGCAGAACAGAGGAGCAGAAGCAGAAGAAGAAAGAAGATGGAGGAGTGCGGGGCGTCGTCCCTTCCCTCCCGCTCTTTATAAAGGAGCGAGGCTGGGGCTCGACCGCCCCGCTCGGCCAATCAAGACGCAGAAGGCGAGGGAGCCGGGACCGACCCGCTGCCCCAACCAGCAACGGCTCAGTTTCCTGCCTCCACCATTCGCCACCTCAAGGGCATGAAGGGCACGTGGCGGACGTGCAGAACCGAGGGGACGGGTGAGGCGACCTCTCCCCACCCCGTGATCGTGGGAGTCGACGCCTTGACGACCGCGCCTCGGCCCCGTTCAGTAAATGGGCCGTGCCTCCACGCCTCCCCCTGTTTACGGGGAAGGCGTGAAGCCACCTCCTTTCGCATTTACTGCGACGTGACGCATGCCTGCGGAAACCGCCCCACACATGCCGCCCACATCACGCACGCCCCTCCGCCCCGCGCCGTGCGCGCGGGTCGTGGGAGGCGCGGCGCGCAGAAAATCTTACCACGGTGAAAACCGCCCCGCCTGCCCGCGCATCGTTCTGGGCCTGGCCCAACAACGTGTCGCGCCTATGTGTGGCCCAGGCCCGGGGGCTCCTGTCGGTGTACAAAAAGAGGGGTACACTTTTTGTACCCCTATGACTGTGCACGGGCAGTCTGAGCCACGGGCACCACCACACCAAGCATGGCAAGAGAGGTGAGCCGGGGTAAGACCGAAGCTTGATGGAGACTGGAACAACGCCAAGAACAAGACCACAAAGAGCAAAGGGACGAAGCGTCTTTCCCCCGCAAGATCCTTTCCGGGAGCCAGTTTCAGCAGCTCTGGCAAGACCCTTGCCAGGGCCGGCTCTGGCAGCCCCGGCAAGACCCTAGCCGCGCCAGCTCGCCCCACGCCTACGGAGCAGATCACCCTTGAGTCCACCGCCCCCATGGGGCGAGGATTCAGGAGATATCCCCGTGGTGGCATGCAGATCTTTGTGAAGACATCCAAGATCAGATACATGTTAAGAAGACGACGACCCTTGGCGGGATCCCAGCTAAGAAGAACCACAAGGCCTCCGGCAAGCACCTTGCCGGGGATGACAGCAGGCGCCGCGGCAAGACCCTTGTCGGGGCCCCGGCAAGGCCCTTGCCGAGGACACCCGCGGGGCCACCGTCAGGCCCGCACCAACTGGGTTTCCACCGACCCACACAGCTGCCGACCCGACCAGCTGGACAGGCTCCTGCATGGCAACTCGCAGATCTTCGTGGAGACCCGCCGTTGCGCCACCTCAGCTGCCTGTCTGCCTATGTGGCACCTCAGGCACCGCTGGCCAGGGCGCGTGTCAACACGAGGAGGGGAGGCGACGGACAAGACGGACGTCTCCCCTCGTCCCCGATAAAGCAAGGACACCTAAGCTAAGCGCATTATATGCGCCTTGTCCTGTAATGCGAGGGATAACCTCGCATCACTGTACCCTTTCCACCTCCTGTGTGCCACTGTGGCAATCCCTTTTTCCTATAAAAGGAGGCCCGAGGCGACCAAGAGAAGGTTTCGGCTTTTGAGAACTCCTCACGACTCTTTTGGAGCTCCTCACTAGCTGAAGAACACAAACATATAATCCACCAAAGCAGGAGTAGGGTTTTACGCATCTTTGCGGCCCGAACCTGTGTAAAGGAACCGTGTCCTGACTGTTAGATCCGTTCTTCTCTCAACCCCGCGCCCTGCAACCGTAGTAGGGATTCTTGTGATCCCATAGGTGTAGATCCAAATACACCGACAGTCTAGTTCTTCTCTTTCTCCCACTCGCCACTACTTGAGTCTTGTGATGGATAGGAAAATCATTTCATCTTCGTTCTACACCAACAACGACGAGTTTGATGCCACGAACCCCTTCTTCAACGCCAAGGTGTGTGCTCAAATGGAGGAGCTCAAAGCCCTCATCAAGAACCACACGAGGTCTCCCTCATCTTCGAGAAGACAGTCAAGTGCACATCCTTTCGAGCTACCATCTCCGGCAAGATCACATCGGCATTGACACAATCAACGACAAGAACATGAAATTCAAGAGCTCAACACCAACAACCGCTCTACGACTTCACCATCTACCTTGGCATCTTCGCCAAGCGACTTCAAGGCATCTTCACCTTTGGATATGCGGCATCTTTGCCCAGACGCACCTCAAGCTTATGCTCAAGAGAAGCTCCCCAAGCTCAAGTCCGCGACTTCCACGAGCTACTACGACCTCGACAATGACCAAGTTGTTCCTTTCTATGGGACTCAAGAACCCGAGGAGTATCTCGAGTGGGAGCGCTTGATGGACGACTACCTCATGCTACTTCAAGTTCCCTACGAAGATCAAGTGTAGTGTGCCACAAGGAACTACCACGACTATGCGTCTACATGGTGGCTTCACACACCTTCGGAGGACTATGGAATGAGTTGGCCCAAGACGAACAGAGATTTGCGGCAAGAGTTTGTGCCTCCCACCTACATGGAACAACTTCTAAGCCAATTGGAGAACACCATCCAAGGATCCAAGTCCATCGATGAGTACTTAACGGAGATGAAGAATGCCTTGCGACGAGCCGGCGTGGACGACCCCATATCAGTGAAGTTCCACTTCATGATGTGATTGAACAACGACATCTCCAAGACTATCTTCCTCGAGAACTACAAGTCCCTCGACGACAACTACATTGGTGCTCTCAACGCGGAACAAGAACTCATGAAGGCCAAGGCTTCTCCATCGCAAGCACACTTCTCGAAGACCAAGCCCGAAGACAGCGAGCATGAGGCTAGTACAACCATGATGTCCAAGCCCAACGAGCTCCAAGACAACGTTCCCAAGTACGACTTCATCGCCATCCCTCGTTGTGGCATTGATGATGCCGAGTCTACTTTGACTCTATTTCAAGATGGCGCGACGATGACTACGACTACGGAGCCATTCGAGGACCAAGCTTTGGAGGCGAGCGACAATGTGGCAAGCAAGGATGATGCTTCCATCTTTGGAGGCGAGAGTGATGATGTGCCATCTTCGGCCTTCATCCACGGTAACGATGACGAGATAATTGAGCATGGGATTTTCCCATCGACCACGGCGACATATGACGACTTGAGTGACTTGTGCCACCATATTGAGAGTGAGAGCGAGTTCACCACTATCCCCGTATATGATGATCTGCCCCAATTCCCATGTGAGGAGAGCCACAACCCCCACCACTTGAGTGAGATGAGTGACTCCACCATTTGCAACGTTGAGTGCACCTACCTTGAGGGAGTGAGTGAGCCACCACATAGACTGATGAGGACATCACTAACAAGGTTACACCCACAGCTCCAACTGACACATATACAGGACCAATTACTAGAGCTCGCGCACGCCAATTAAATTACCAGGTACTTTCATTTCTAGGTAATGAATCTAATGTTCATGAGAATATGATGCTGCCTAAATTGGATACATTTGTCTTGCTTACAAATGAAGGGCCTAGCTTGGACAAGAAGGATGAACATTGGAGCAAGATCAAGCATGGAGATGATGGCATGCGCAAGGGGAACAAGAATGGAGTTACAAGTGATGATTTCAGGACTTTGAAGCCACCATAATGAGTGCGTGAAGCCTTGGATGAAATATACAAGATGCCACTTCATAAATTTCGTCCAGAGGCTATTATAGGTGCTGCGTCACCTTATTATTGGGCCTGGCCCATGTAATTTCGAAATACTTGAGTATAGGCTGTTTTTAGAGTCCGTATGTGTGGGGAAACAAGAGTTAGGGTTGGTTTCGGAACCCTCCACCAAGGGCCACGAAATTCCCCCCTCTTTCCCCCATATATACAGCCCTTAGGGCGTCGTTTAGACTTTGGGATTTGTTTAGTCAAAAGTTAGCCATTGCAACTTCGTGTACTTCGTTTATGTCCAACGACCAGACCAAGACCGCTTACGGATCCCCACCTTTATCAATACTTCATCTATATTTGCAATATTCAGATTGCTTTATCATATTCTTGCTTGTTCTTCGATTGCATGCAGGAATAGACCTTCGTGGTCAGGCTGATCGTGCTTCTGGCATTGTCAGTAACCCCTGAAGATTGATTTAGCGATTTCTAAGGCGCAACGTCGTGCATGTTTGTTGTCCGATCGTCAAAGTCGTCTCCACCAAATCGATAGCTATTATCTCATCGAAAGATCGGGCCCCTCGCCTCTACCCTCAAATGGTGGAATATTCAATTTTAGTTTAGGGAGATGGTCATGATCGCGTACCTGAGGGTATAAAGCAGCCCTACCATTGCGATTATATGCATGTGGACGACCTGGTTGGTGTGGTGCTGGTTGTTGCACGTAGTTCTGATTTTGATCAACCTCTTCCTCGTAATCCCTCACGTAATCGTCCTCCTCCTCAGCAGCAGCAGGAGCCACAGAAGTATCAACAGCAGCACCAACACGTTGGCCAGGCCGAGGAGGGACACGGCTCGCTTTGCGGAGGGTGATTTTGCGACGTGAAGGTTGTTGTTGTTGTTGTTGCAATGGTGCAGCAGGTGGAGGTAGACGCACAAGCACTTCAGCGAATTTGGCATCCAACTTGGTGTCAATTGACTTCTCAATGACATCCATCCTCGCTAGTGCGTTGTCAAAACTGGTCATGACATCTGCTACCTGTTGACCCATCATCTGCTGAAATTTATCATGCAACTCCTTGTTTGTCATGTTCTCCTAGTCAGTCTCGTCGACTTGTGATCCTGGCATGGTTAGCAGCAATAGAAACACACAAGAATATGATCCTACAGACTACTAATAAGTGGTGGTGGTGGCGGGTGTCACAAATCCGACAAGCAAATCTCAAATTCTTACCCAGCAGCAGGTGGTGATCGGCAACCGTGGTAGTCAAAACTCTCAAAGCTTGGATAAAGCGATTACCAGGGAGAGTCAAACGCATGACGTAGATGTATGTGGAGCTGGGAAGGCTTATAAGATGGTAGCAAAAGGGGTCAGCAATAATCAATTCAGAGATGCAAAGTTCAATAAACGCTCAACGACGGTACTGTGTTGGTCCTAGGCTAGACCGTACTAGAGACGCGAGCCTAGAACACTAAAAAAATCACGGCGCTGCATGTAATCAAGGGGAAAGCACACTCTGAAAAAAAAATTTGCCTCTTTTTTTTCTTTACGCTCTTTTTTTTGCGCTGCTTTTTTTTTGCCGAAAATCACTATAATGGCGAGTGTCTCAAAACACTTCCCATGTCAAACTATGATGATAGGCACAAAAAAATTGACGATTTTTTTTTCGGAATCAGGGCAGCGATGACGAAAAAGTGCGGTAAAAAAACAGTATGGTGGCACGTGTCTCAAAAGACTCAGAAAAGCCCAAAAATAGGATAGGGAAAAAATATTTTCACCTGTCGAAATTTTGGCCTAAAAACTGCCCGGGGGTCTCCAGACTTTTTATTTTCGAGACCTACGCAGGCAAGGAAACACAAATCTGAAACCTAGATGGATCTCGAGAACAAACCTAATACGAAAAGAATTCGGATTGGTGGTGGATATATGGTGGTAGGATATGGCAGCGGTGGTAGGTTATGGCAGCGGTGGTGGTATGTGGTGGCGGTGGTGGGATATGGCAGCGGTGGTGGTATGGCAGCGGCGATGAATATGGTGCGGCGGCGGCGTGACAAACTGTGACCAGAACTCGAAACTCTAAAGAACTAGACGCTAAGACCAGCAACTTGACACGACGATGCAACCGCAAATTCAACAAAGCAAATACAGAAAAGATTATGCAAAGGCTCAGATTGGTTTGGATGGGATGAACTAACCCTAATTTTTTTTGGCTTTTTCGTGGACTATGGGTATGAAGAACAAACTCGATCTAAACTATGAAAAACTGTAAAATCTCACCGAGCAATCTGGAAATCTGATACCACTTGATAGGGGCAAAGGTGTCCCGTCTTTCGATGAGATGGTGGCTATCGTTTGGATGAAGTCGACTTTGACGATCCGACTACGAACGTGCGTGGACGTCGCGCCTTAGCAATCGCTAAACTAACTCCAAGACGTCACAGAACCCCACCTTGATCAATAAAGCTTTCCTCTTATATTAACAATATCCAGATTGCAATCTTGCCTGTTCTTCGTTTGCCTGCAGGAAACAGACCTTCGTGGTCAGGTTGATCGTGCTCCGGTGTGGTCGAGAACCTCTCGGAGTTGGTTTAGCGATTGCTAAGGCGCGACGTCCACGCACGTTCGTAGTCGGATCGTTAAAGTCGACTTCATCCAAACGATAGCCACCATCTCATCGAAAGACGGGACACCTTTGCCCCTATCATAGACAGAGTGAGATAGTTGATAGGTCATGCGATGCCACATTCAACACTAACAAATTGACCTCTACCTCTATTGTGTCTTCTCATTTGGTGCTAGGTCCCATATATGATGACGCACCGATTCTCGACGACTTCGTCCTTCAATTGGACAAGACGATGGCCATGGTGGAATATGATGCACCCCCACATGGTTCCATCAAGATGAAGATGATGACCACCATTTGATCTTTCCCACCCCACCTACACCACATGAGTGGAATGAACAAGGTAACAAAGGTGAGGGTGATGCTCTTGTACCACTAGTGGACTATGTTAACATTGATTGCTTGCATGATGTTGATCCACCTATTCCATTCTTCATGCTAGTATGATTTCCCCATGCGATGATTTACCAATTTATGATGAGTTTGATGATTGCCATGTGGAGTCTATTAGTTGTGATGCCATGTTGCATAGGATTTCATGTGATAATTCTCTTGGTCACATCATGTTTGACAATCCGCTTGACTTGTCATACGCTATGCATGAGATCAACAATATGTCACATTTGCAATCTCTTCATACTGACTATGCATATGCCATTAAGATAAACCCAATTTGCACATATGGCATAGATGACAAGCCCATGGTTATTGGCATGTGTTTTTCTTGTGATGATATTGACATGCTTCCTTTGCATCATATCCATCATATGCCATGCCATGATTACCTAGCTTCGGACATGCATTGTTTTGGATATTGTTCCACTTCTCCACATTATGCTTCCAATATTGCTCATGAGGAGACTCTCATAGTTTCTTCATACATTTTAGGAGATTTTGATCCATCCCATCCATTGCATGATCCACATGTATGAACAACATGCTCCCCATGAATGAAAATGCTATTGATGTGCCATATAATTCTATGCTCAATTTGTGTCCCCATCGTGTTATACATAACACCTATTCTTTCATGATCGATGACATATTTCTCTATCGAGCCTCAAATTTCTTTGAGCGATTCCTATCTTGTGCTAACTCACACATGCACATACACATCATGATGGATGATGTGTACATTTACCACGCACACAATTTCCTTGGTTTTTGTCTATTTTGTGTAGGTCCGCATACTCACTCGTCAACCTCGCAAGAACACGAGTTGATGAAACGAGCTCTAGAGAGCAACAATGACTTGGGATTCCATGGATTATCTTTCCCACCGCTCCCTTCGCGCAAAGACTTCGCGCATTTCTTCTACATGGCCCTCACATGGTTATGGCTTATTGACCGTTATGTATTATTTTCCCATATTGCCATGTTCACATTGCATGATATGCCCATTGCTTTGCCTTTCCATGCATTTGTGACCCATGTGTCACATTTCACATGATCCATGATTCTACTACTTGTATGTGTATTTGCAAGCTTGGTGGAGATATTGCTTGTTAATGCCATGATTCCTTTGTACCCCATGCCTATTATGATGCTTTGATCTTGATTTGTGATCGTGCTTGCGATATGTCATGTGCATTGCCTATATCCACTATTTACTCACATGACATGATTGCCATGATGTCCTATAGTGTGTTGCATCTTCGTGCCACTAGTTTGCACGACATGATTTCTATGCTTTACTATGTTGCATCACCAATGTTTGATACTTGCTCATTTCATGCGGTTGATGACAACCATTGCCATGCTTTGCAGTTGATTGCTATTGCTTCTTGTCATATATCTCCACATGTTGCCTCTCTCATGCTATATGATTTCCCATGTATTGAGTACAACCATGATTCTAGTCTTGCTAATGAGATTGCCCCCATAGCATTCTCACATTTATTTGGAGATTTTGACATATTTCTTGTGAAGCATGCAATTCTTACCTCGTTGCACCATATGCCTTGTGCCATGAATATAGCCATTGTTGCATCATATTATTCATGCACTTTTTCTCCTAATAGTTATGTGCAAGAGAAGAGAACCATCATGATGGATGATGTGTTTATCTACCATGTGCATATGTTCTTCCTTTTGTTGTGTGCATGTGTAGGATACTTGGACTTCGTGTCGACTTCCACTTCACGTGAGTTGACCATTCGAGTTCTTGAGAGCGAACCACTTTCTACCACGACGCTTCTACATTGCACTTGCTTGTGCTTCGGCATTGTGAAGAACACACAAGGACACACTTTCGAGGTGATATCATTCTCTTTTGAGAACCACAAAACCATGAGCATGCATATTGTGGATAATGCTACTTGTGTTGCTCGCACCATGAGACTTATTGGTCATCTTGGACCACTTGATTGCGCACATGTTGGTGATCTTGCTTCGACTTGCCATTACCACATGGCCATGCTTCATGATATATATGCCTTGTGTGTTGCATCCGACTTGTCTATTACTTGTCCCTATCATATGCTTGGTTGCAACAATGTTATCTCTTCACATATGCCATGTCCCATTGATTGCTACATGATTGACATGATTGCCTCACACATGATGAATAATTGATCTTTCTATTGTGTTGAGTGCCATTATACCTTCACTACACCATATGCACATTATGCTTGGATTGTCTTGCACTTGACCCATGTGTTTAGACACTTCTTTTCCTTTGGTGTTGTGAATGATAAAGAACTAGACGCTAAGACCAGCAACTTGACACGACGATGCAACCGCAAATTCAACAAAGCAAATACAGAAAAGATTATGCAAAGGCTCAGATTGGTTTGGATGGGATGAACTAACCCTAATTTTTTTTGGCTTTTTCGTGGACTATGGGTATGAAGAACAAACTCGATCTAAACTATGAAAAACTGTAAAATCTCACCAAGCAATCTGGAAATCTGATACCACTTGATAGGGGCAAAGGTGTCCCGTCTTTCGATGAGATGGTGGCTATCGTTTGGATGAAGTCGACTTTGACGATCCGACTACGAACGTGCGTGGACGTCGCGCCTTAGCAATCGCTAAACTAACTCCAAGACGTCACAGAACCCCACCTTGATCAATAAAGCTTTCCTCTTATATTAACAATATCCAGATTGCAATCTTGCCTGTTCTTCGTTTGCCTGCAGGAAACAGACCTTCGTGGTCAGGTTGATCGTGCTCCGGTGTGGTCGAGAACCTCTCGGAGTTGGTTTAGCGATTGCTAAGGCGCGACGTCCACGCACGTTCGTAGTCGGATCGTTAAAGTCGACTTCATCCAAACGATAGCCACCATCTCATCGAAAGACGGGACACCTTTGCCCCTATCATAGACAGAGTGAGATAGTTGATAGGTCATGCGATGCCACATTCAACACTAACAAATTGACCTCTACCTCTATTGTGTCTTCTCATTTGGTGCTAGGTCCCATATATGATGACGCACCGATTCTCGACGACTTCGTCCTTCAATTGGACAAGACGATGGCCATGGTGGAATATGATGCACCCCCACATGGTTCCATCAAGATGAAGATGATGACCACCATTTGATCTTTCCCACCCCACCTACACCACATGAGTGGAATGAACAAGGTAACAAAGGTGAGGGTGATGCTCTTGTACCACTAGTGGACTATGTTAACATTGATTGCTTGCATGATGTTGATCCACCTATTCCATTCTTCATGCTAGTATGATTTCCCCATGCGATGATTTACCAATTTATGATGAGTTTGATGATTGCCATGTGGAGTCTATTAGTTGTGATGCCATGTTGCATAGGATTTCATGTGATAATTCTCTTGGTCACATCATGTTTGACAATCCGCTTGACTTGTCATACGCTATGCATGAGATCAACAATATGTCACATTTGCAATCTCTTCATACTGACTATGCATATGCCATTAAGATAAACCCAATTTGCACATATGGCATAGATGACAAGCCCATGGTTATTGGCATGTGTTTTTCTTGTGATGATATTGACATGCTTCCTTTGCATCATATCCATCATATGCCATGCCATGATTACCTAGCTTCGGACATGCATTGTTTTGGATATTGTTCCACTTCTCCACATTATGCTTCCAATATTGCTCATGAGGAGACTCTCATAGTTTCTTCATACATTTTAGGAGATTTTGATCCATCCCATCCATTGCATGATCCACATGTATGAACAACATGCTCCCCATGAATGAAAATGCTATTGATGTGCCATATAATTCTATGCTCAATTTGTGTCCCCATCGTGTTATACATAACACCTATTCTTTCATGATCGATGACATATTTCTCTATCGAGCCTCAAATTTCTTTGAGCGATTCCTATCTTGTGCTAACTCACACATGCACATACACATCATGATGGATGATGTGTACATTTACCACGCACACAATTTCCTTGGTTTTTGTCTATTTTGTGTAGGTCCGCATACTCACTCGTCAACCTCGCAAGAACACGAGTTGATGAAACGAGCTCTAGAGAGCAACAATGACTTGGGATTCCATGGATTATCTTTCCCACCGCTCCCTTCGCGCAAAGACTTCGCGCATTTCTTCTACATGGCCCTCACATGGTTATGGCTTATTGACCGTTATGTATTATTTGCCCATATTGCCATGTTCACATTGCATGATATGCCCATTGCTTTGCCTTTCCATGTATTTGTGACCCATGTGTCACATTTCACATGATCCATGATTCTACTACTTGTATGTGTATGTGCAAGCTTGGTGGAGATATTGCTTGTTAATGCCATGATTCCTTTGTACCCCATGCCTATTATGATGCTTTGATCTTGATTTGTGATCGTGCTTGCGATATGTCATGTGCATTGCCTATATCCACTATTTACTCACATGACATGATTGCCATGATGTCCTATAGTGTGTTGCATCTTCGTGCCACTAGTTTGCACGACATGATTTCTATGCTTTACTATGTTGCATCACCAATGTTTGATACTTGCTCATTTCATGCGGTTGATGACAACCATTGCCATGCTTTGCAGTTGATTGCTATTGCTTCTTGTCATATATCTCCACATGTTGCCTCTCTCATGCTATATGATTTCCCATGTATTGAGTACAACCATGATTCTAGTCTTGCTAATGAGATTGCCCCCATAGCATTCTCACATTTATTTGGAGATTTTGACATATTTCTTGTGAAGCATGCAATTCTTACCTCGTTGCACCATATGCCTTGTGCCATGAATATAGCCATTGTTGCATCATATTATTCATGCACTTTTTCTCCTAATAGTTATGTGCAAGAGAAGAGAACCATCATGATGGATGATGTGTTTATCTACCATGTGCATATGTTCTTCCTTTTGTTGTGTGCATGTGTAGGATACTTGGACTTCGTGTCGACTTCCACTTCACGTGAGTTGACCATTCGAGTTCTTGGGAGCGAACCACTTTCTACCACGACGCTTCTACATTGCACTTGCTTGTGCTTCGGCATTGTGAAGAACACACAAGGACACACTTTCGAGGTGATATCATTCTCTTTTGAGAACCACAAAACCATGAGCATGCATATTGTGGATAATGCTACTTGTGTTGCTCGCACCATGAGACTTATTGGTCATCTTGGACCACTTGATTGCGCACATGTTGGTGATCTTGCTTCGACTTGCCATTGCCACATGGCCATGCTTCATGATATATATGCCTTGTGTGTTGCATCCGACTTGTCTATTACTTGTCCCTATCATATGCTTGGTTGCAACAATGTTTTCTCTTCACATATGCCATGTCCCATTGATTGCTACATGATTGACATGATTGCCTCACACATGATGAATAATTGATCTTTCTATTGTGTTGAGTGCCATTATACCTTCACTACACCATATGCACATTATGCTTGGATTGTCTTGCACTTGACCCATGTGTTTAGACACTTCTTTTCCTTTGGTGTTGTGAATGATTCCTATGCCTACCATAGACCTTTCATTGAGCGCTTTGCCAATGCTTGCTATGACCTTGAGGTAGATGCTTATTCATTTGTCACACATATTTGCATCAGTACCTCACATCTACATGCTTATTTCCGTGATGTCCTTGATTGTGCTCAATTGATGTGTTTACATGCCATACCACCATCCTTTGTCACACCCTATGTCAGGGATATTACTAGCAGGTATAAACCGGCCAGGAAGATCCGGATTACACTTACATAGTTGTATTATCATAAGCCCAGTAGAATATGAACCAGAGGTTATGGCCCGTAAAGGCTTAGGGCCCATGTGTAAAGCTTACGGTTTATAAACCATCATATCATGTAACTTGAGGTGTAAGATAGAAAGAGTAGAGACCGAGGCGGACACGATTATGAGCCGGCCTCGGGACTCTGTAAACCGGACCGGGCGTCACCTCCTATATAAAGGGACGACCCGGCGACGGTTCAAAGATAAGCAACAACCCGTCGAGACACAGGCAAGCAATCCGCTCCCTGTCCATCGACGCCCAAGCAATACCAAACCAAACTAGACGTAGGCTTTTACCTTCATCGAAGGGGCCGAACTAGTATAACTCTCTGTGTCCTATGTGTGCTTTTAATCTCTTCAAGCTAACCCGCGCGATGGCCTCACACCGAAGTCCTCTAAACCGGACATCTGCCGTGCCAATTCCACGACAGTTGGCGCCCACCGTGGGGCTATCGCATGATGGTTTCCAGTTCTCGAAGGGCAGCTTTGAAGGACTCAAGGGTTACGCGGTTGGCCGGATGACCAAGAGTCGCCACGGCCGGATCTACATCGATGACGCAGGCTGGGGCCTCGAGGCCGATTCAATCGAATACGGGTACTGGGTCCCCTTCGGCAGCATCCACGTCTTCATCGGCAAGATTGGTGAACCGGGGCCTGAGCCGGACATCTTCCCCTACATCAACGAGCCGGCTCAGCGTGCAAGATCGGCCTAGATTCAGCCCGTCGTGAAGCGTGTCTTCGTTGGAGCAGTACTTGGATTCCAAACCGAGGATGGATCGGATTCTGGTGGCGAGACGGTTGTCTATTCCGACGATGAATCTTCATCCGGGGAGACCGAATCTCTGTATCCGTTGCGGGACGGCCGATCCGGGGGTATGTCCGACGGTGACAGTATTCTGGACCCCCTTGATCCGCCAAACCGGGTGGCTGTCTTCATGGCCGGATCACAATCTATGCAGCAGCCCACGGTGACTGGGGCGTTCACAGCAGATATAGCTGGTGCGGGGGCGAGCAATCAAGTCCCCTCGCCCTCTGACGTTCTATCCACCTTGGTCGAGGAGTTGACAGCACGCGCAATAGCCGAAGTAGCTCCCGCCAACAAGGCGCAGCATGATGCGGAGATCCTTCAGGTGAAGGGCCGAATTGAGCAAGCTAAAAGGGATCTAGACGCAAAGAAAGCCATGATGGCTACGAGGCAAGCAGAGCTAGACTCCCAAGCTTTCCGACTCAGGGTGGACCAGACCTCCGCGCAGGAGGTAAGGAACTGAAGGCAACAATCTCGTTTACCGCCGATCTATGAGGCGATGAATCTCTTTGGCACACCAGGAGCGGAGCCTGCAATAACCTAGAAGTAAACCGGGGAGGAGCCCCGGGAACAGGCGCGCCGGTTCAACCACCAACCGCAGAGCAAAATCGTCAAGTTGTGCCCACGCCGCACATCCCCACCCCTCCTGGCCATTATTCAAACCCGTTGGACAACATTGTCGCCGCCGCTTCACGGCTGGCCGCTTTACCCATTGAGGGGACGTCCCCTGTGGCGGTGGAAGCGCGCCGGGTTAAGGAATTGTTGGACATGGCGTTGACACAGCAGCAGGCATACTCTTACAGCAGGGAGAGGATTCACTCAACCCCCCGCCACAGCCGGAGCTACACTAGGCATAGGGATGAACCGGCAGTGTCCAGCAGCGAGCGAAGACGTCACCGTCACAGGCAGGATAATCCGGCAGGAGCAGAAGCGCACGCCCAAGAGGCGATGAACCGGGCCAGACCTACCGCCCGCGAGGATACCCGTCAAATGACGCCGGTTCACCCAACCACACCAGAAACGGGAGTCACGGCGAGTTCCTTTGGAGTACAGTGTCTTGTCCCCGCTTTACGAGGCATGAAATTACCCAAAGACTTCAAAGGTCCGCGTAAGGTGCCCAACTACACGGCAGACCTGGCTCCAGAGGCATGGGTTGAGAGCTATGAGATGGCTATGGAGATGCTAGACATAGACGAAGCAGCGTGCGCCAAATACTTTACCATGATGCTTGAGGGTACAGCCCGGACGTGGTTGAAGGGCCTGCCACCTAACTCCATCGGATCATGGGGTGAGCTGCGTCGCCAGTTTATCAAAAATTTCAAAGACACGTGCAAGAAGCCAATGTCAGTAGTAGACTTAGCGGCATGTGTTCAAGGAGAGCAGGAGCCTACGAGCACCTGGGTGCGGCGAGTATCAGAAATCCTACACTCTTCCAATAGCATCAATCCCAGTATGTCGATAGTGACACTGGAAATCAATTGCCGGTTTGAGTCTCTGAAGCTGAAGTTGGGACGACTTAAGCAGGATTGTAATGACATGGGGACACTCATGAGCGCTCTGGTGAAGTATGGGGACTCTGATAAGACTAAGTACCCAGAGGCAGATGGAGACAAGTCCAGGAAAGCAAACAAAGCCGGTAAACCGGCGCAGGCTAATCCGGTGGGAACAAGTTACAATGGTAAACGAACAGCAGAGGGCGGCTCTGATTTTGTGGCCAATACCAATGTTCAAGGAAACTTTCAGCGCCGCAAGGGAAGGCCACCTCCACGTAGCGAAGTACCCATCAATCTAGACCAACAGTTAAATGAGCCGTGCCCTAAACACAACACGCCAGAACAACCGTCTAAGCATTTATGGAAGGATTGCAGGATCATGTTAGAGGCCATGAAGCAAGCCAGATATAACCACAGACCCCCTGGCGGTGGCTCGGGTTCAGGCTTTCAAGGTTCGGGTTACCAGGGTAATGGTTTCGGATCAGGATATCATGGCGGTAAAAATAATTACAACCAAGGGAACCAGCAGCATGGTCAGGGTGGTTACAACAACCAAAGCAACCAGCAGCATGGTCAGGGCGGTTACAATAACCAAGGCAATCAGCAGCGTCAACAGCAGCAGCAATCCGGATATCAGAGTAATCCGAAGGAGCTAAGTAGTGGACAGTACCATGTCTTTACTACGAATTTGTGCAAACGAGATCAAAAGATTCTGAAGCGGGCAGTACACACAGTTGAACCGGCAACGCCACGTTTTCTACGTTGGTCGGAACAACCTATTGTTTGGAGCAGAGAGGATCACCCTCCGCGGGTTGACAATCCGGGCCAGTTGGCCCTAGTGGTAGCGCCACAGGTGGGTGGCTATAAATTCACAAAGGTACTCATGGACGACAGCAGCAGTATCAACATCTTATATTACGAGTCTTTCCGGCGTATGGGGTTGACAGATAAGAAGTTGAGACAGTCCAACACAGTATTCCATGGAGTGGTGCCAGGTAAATCGGCTTACCCAGTTGGAAAATTTGATCTGGAAGTTACCTTTGGGGATGAGCAGGATTCTAGGTCAGAGACAGTGACTTTTGAGGTTGTAAAGATCAGGAGCCCATATCATGCTCTGTTCGGGAGACCGGTTTACGCCAAGTTCATGGCTAGACCGTGTTATGTTTATCTACAGCTCAAGATGCCGGGTCACAAGGGAACCATCACGGTTCACGGAAGTCGCAAGATCGCACTGGAATGCGAGGAAGGAGATGCAGCCTATGCAGAGTCAGTGTGTGCTACGGAGGAGTTGAAATTCTACAAAGATAACGTTGATCCGGCAGATATGTCCCCGTTAAAAAAGCCAACTACAGAGCATGATCCGGCGTTGAAGTTTAAATCGGCAGAGGAGACCAAGCAAATCGACTTTGTGCCAGGCGATTCATCCAAGCAGTTCACAATCAGCGCTAACCTAGATCCCAAATAGGAAAGCGCGCTCATCGAGTTCATCCGTGAGAAACGGGATATCTTTGCATGGAAACCTTCTGACATGCCAGGTATACCGAGGGAACTCGCTGAGCACAGTCTTAACATTGATCCGAAGTTTAAACCGGTCAAGTAGTACGTGCGCCGCTTCAATGAGGAGAGGCGCAAGGCTATAGGCGAAGAAGTGGCCAGGCTTTTGGCCGCGGGGTTCATAGTCGAAGTGTTCCACCCTGAGTGGTTGGCTAATCCGGTATTGGTGCTAAAGAAAAATGGAAAGTGGAGGATGTGTGTAGATTACACAGACCTAAACAAAGCTTGTCCAACTGATCCTTTTGCTCTCCCTCGTATTGATCAGATCATTGATGCTACGGCAGGATGTGAGCAGCTATGTTTTTTGGATGCGCATTCAGGGTATCATCATATCAAGATGGCAGTCAAGGACCAGGAGAAGACGGCCTTCATAACTCCCTTTGGAGCCTTCTACTATGTATGTATGCCCTTTGGGCTCAAAAGTGCTCAAGCAACTTACCAGCGTTGTGTACAGAACTGCCTCAAAGGGCAGATAGGAAAAAATGTCCATGCCTATGTTGATGACATTGTGGTGAAGTTAAGGAAGGAGGCAACGCTGATAGAGGACCTAAGGGAAACCTTTGACAACCTCCGGGTTTATAAGATCATGCTTAATCCGGAGAAGTGTGTTTTTGGTGTTCCAGCAGGTAAGCTCCATGGATTCTTAGTGTCAAACATAGGAATAGAGGCCAATCTGGAGAAAATCAAGGCGATCACATCCTTGACTAAACCGGCTTGCATCAATGATGTCCAGCGCATAGCAGGCCGGATTACGGCATTAAGTCGATTCATCAGCCGTTTGGGAGAGAAGGCAATCCCACTTTATCAGATGCTGAAAAAGACAGACCGGTTTATATGGAGCGATGCTGCAAACGCTACGTTCGAGGACTTGAAGCGGCAATTAGCAGAACTGCCGGTTCTTGCTGCCCCTATTAACAACGAGTCACTACTGTTATACGTGGCCGCCAATGCCCGTGCAGTTAGCGTGGCAATTGTGGTGGAACGCAAAGAAGCAGGCAAGGAATATCCGGTTCAGCGCCCTGTTTATTACGCCAGTGAGGTTCTAATTGAGTCCAAGCAAAGGTATCCACACTAGCAGAAACTGGTGTACGACGTGTTCATGGCAAACCGGAAACTGAAGCACTACTTCCAGGGCCACCCAATCACTGTTGTTAGCTCAGCTCCGTTGGGGGATATAATCCAGAGCAGAGAGGCTACTGGCAGAGTAGCAAAGTGGGCCATTGAGCTTAGCCCACATGGATTGAAGTATGTGCCTCGCGCTGCTATCAAATCCCAAGCACTGGTAGACTTCATCAATGATTGGGCAGAATGACAAGCACCAGAGGAGAATCCGGATCACACATACTGGACTATTCACTTCGACGGTTCAAGGCAATTAGAAGGCTCGGGGGCTGGAGTCGTGTTAACTTCCCCACGAGGTGCAAAGTTTTGTTATGTCCTCCAACTAATGTTCCCTTGCACTAACAATGCTTCTGAGTATGAAGCTCTCCTTCACGGGCTACGGATGGCTAAGGAGATGAACTTGAGCCGGGTCAAGTGTTTCGGTGATTCAGATTTAGTAGCACAATAGGTGTCTGGCAAGTGGGACTCTAAAGATCCGCTCAGGGCAGCTTACAGACGGGAAGTTGAAGCGGTTATAGGATGTTTCAAAGGATACCAGGTGGATCACATAGACCGTTAGAAAAACGAAGCAGCCGATGCTCTAAGCCGGCTGGGCTCCCAGCGTAAACCGGTTCCACCAAATACTTTCTTGGATGAGTTACACAGTCCATCAGTTCAGGTACCATCGGAGGAGGATTTGGCTGTTCCTGATCCGGAGGCACAGCTAGTGGCAGCGCTTCATATTATTCCGGATTGGACACTCCCTTACTTGGCGTACCTGAGCCGAGGAGAGTTGCCAGATGATGAGGTTGAAACTAGGCAGATAATCCGGCGATCCAAATCTATGACCATTGTTAACGGAGAACTTCATCACCGCAGCGTTTCCGGGGCGTTTCAACGTTGTGTATCATCAGAAGAAGGCAATGATATTCTTCGAGAGATACACGAGGGAGATTGTGGTCATCACGCCGGTTCAAAATCACTAGTAGCCAAGGCCTTTCGTCATGGGTTTTATTGGTTAACGGCTCATGCTGATGCGGAGGATCTAGTCCGGAGATGCGATGCTTGCCAGAAATTTTCACGTCGTGCTCTTGTTCCGGCATAGGACCTGCAAATGATTCCAATCACATGGCCGTTTGTGACTTGGGGGCTTGATATGGTTGGACCTTTTAAACGATCCCAAGATCAGAAAACCCACCTGTTGGTGGCAGTGGACAAGTTTACAAAGTGGATTGAGGCAGAGCCTGTCAGTAAGTGTGATGCGGCAACAGCGGTTAAATTCATCAAAAAGGTAATTTTCCAGTTTGGCTTTCCACATAGCATTATTACTGATAATGGCACCAATCTATCTAAAGGAGAGATGGAAGAGTTTTGCCAGAGGGAACATATTCGTCTGGATGTGTCTTCTGTAGCTCACCCTGAATCCAACGGTCAAGCTGAAAGGGCCAACCAAGAGATCTTGCGAGGCATCAAGCCCCGGCTTATGACTCCCTTGCAGAGAACACCAGGGTGCTGGGTTGAGGAGTTACCTTCTGTCCTCTGGAGCATCAATACTACGCCTAACAGATCTACAGGCTATACGCCCTTCTTCATGGTGTATGGTGCTGAAGCGGTTCTCCCTAGTGATATCCGGCACGATTCACCACGGTTAGCAGCTTATGTTGAAGCGGCCAATGAGCAGGCGAGACAGGATAGCCTAGACCGGCTGGATGAGGAACGTGACATAGCAGCGGCACGATCTGCAATTTATCAGCAAGACATGCGCATATATCACAGCCGCCGGGTCAAGACCAGGACGTTCCAGGAGGGGGACCTGGTACTCCGGTTTATACAAGACCAGACAGATATGCACAAGCTATCCCGACCTTGGGAAGAACCCTTTGTGGTCAGCAAGAACCTAAACAATGGTACATCCTACCTGGTGGACGTTCGAGAACATAAAGACTCACGGATAGCCGAGGAAGAGACGAAGAGGCCGTGGAACATTGCTCTTCTGCGGCCTTACTACACTTGAGCCATGGGCTCCGCTTCATGTATCCTGTATATATTATTATTAATAAAAAAACCGGCACCCCTGGTAAACCGGGGGATCAGCCATTTTCTTCACATATAAGTATCTTATGATTCACTCAAGTGATATCCATCTAAAGTTTATTTCTCTTGATATATATCATCTTCATCGAGAAAACAAGATGCTTTGACTAGTCTATTTTGATATACAGACAATTCCATAAGGGACCAAACAGGACTTGCCATACAAGCGCAACTCTCTTATAGGTACCCTGCCTTCACGGTCACTAGGGGGCTACGTGATCGCATAAGAATCCTAGCTTAACCCCTTTTGGTCCAGTTTATATGATCGCATTCGAATCATAGCTTAAAACCCCGTTTCGGGTCCGCCTTGGATCGCATTCGAATCCATTGATCGGCAAGTTCTCACAACCACTGGGGGCTACGTGGTCGCATTCGAATCCTACCTTAAGCCCTTTGGTCCAATATATATGATCGCATTCGGATCATAGCTTAAACCCCGTTTAGGGTCCGCCTTGGATCGCATTCGAATCCATTGATCGGCAAATTTTCAAGGCCACTGGGGGCTACATGGTCGCATTCGATTCCTAGCTCAACCCCTTTGGTCCGGTTTACTGATCGTATTCGAATCAGAAGCCTCAAATATGGAGCCTGGAAGCTCGTAAAAAGCCAAGAGCTTAAGGGCCGCTCTTAAAAAAATGCCTAGAGCTTAAAGGCCGCTCACAAAAAGCCTGGAGCCTGGCAGCTCGCAAAAAGACTCGACTACATGGTCTTATTTGCCAACAATGTTTTGGTTTTTTGTGATTTTTCAAAGTTTTCTGTGGTTAAACAAGTTTTTTTATCCGGAGCTGGGCAACTTCAAAGTTGACCACATATCTATAAAAGTCTGGGTCATTAAACACCAGCATGATTTAATCCGGTGTTTATCAAAACCCGGAACAGTCAGCAGGCAAACGCCAAGAGGGCCAAGAGCCTCATCAGAATCTACACGTTCAATTATGTCTACCGGATTAAGGATGTCAGGCACACTTAATCAAAGGTATGAAGTATTTTTGGGTATAAAGCAGATACTCTTTTGATATATGCCTATGGGAGCAATGTAATAGATCCGGTGGTAAACCGCCAGGACATCATTTTAGCATTGTTTATGCAGATACAGATAACATAAACAGGATCAACCATAGCAGGCCTAAACGGATTAAAGTTTTTCGCAACAATTTTTCAGCAACTATGAGTTAAACCGGGCGGTTTATGATTCTTCTTCCTGCCGCGAAGGCTGAGGATCGGCTTGTTCCGGATCTTCTTCATCTTCAGGAAGTGGCTGGAAGTCGGGAACTCGCCAGTCAATCTTGGAGAGTGCACGGAAGTACATTTCCTTAGTAATAAGATCGGACGGATCAATATCTGGAGCGAAAGTATGGGCATGCATTGGCGGGATCAGATTCTCGGTATCATAAACCGGCCTGTCCACCCGTTCATTTTCCAAGTCATATGCCGCATGATACCTGTTCAGATCCGCTTCATCGGCAAGTTTGCTGGCAAGAGGGCGCATCTCCTTGGTTAAAGCACGGAGGTCTTCGCCAGAGAAGGTGGATCCATCTTCCTTATTACTGGGATATCCATTCATAGCCTCTTCCGGATCAAAATCCGGGACCCATGCCTTGGCCCGGGTCAGTGCTACAAGAGAACCGGCCCGTGCAGCAGATTTTTTCACTTCCACCAAGCGCATAGGCAGGACATATAGCTTCTCTAAAGTACCTTGGATAGTAGTTGGGGCCGCTTTCTGATGGGACATTGCACTTATAACCCTTTGAGCGCCGGAATACAGCTGCTCCACCAGGGTATAAGAGGCCTTGAGCTTCTTCCGGATGTCATCCCCAAGATGGGTTATACGTCGCCCTGAATATGATTGTTAAAGTTAAACCGGAGCGGAACAAAGATTGCAGAGATGAAAACATATACAATTGAGTGCTCACCAAAGATAGCAGAGGTCATAAGTTCTATTTGCTGATTTAAACCGGTCAGCTCCTGCGTAACCGGTTTAAGGGCAGCTTCAGCGTCCTTTGCTCTTTTCTCGAGAGCGTTTCTCTGCACCTCCCAAGAAGACCGCTCCGCTTCAAAGTCCTTTTTCATTTTTTCCATGTTGGTTAAGTTCAGCGCAAGCTCTTCCTTGGCTTTGGCAGAAGCAGTTTCAGTAGAAGCCAGTCTATTCCGGAGCTCAGTTACCTCTGCAGCCCTCCGGGTCAAGTCAGCCTACAAGGAATCAAATAAAAGACAATTCAGACAAGTCTCAAGCATATAAACAAGTTATCCACTTGACACTTGGAGCTAATGTATAGTTGAAGTATCAGTAGAGAAATTTAGACAAGTCTCAGGCACATAAAACAAAGTTATACCCCTGGCACTTGGGGGCTAATGTAAGTTCATTTGCAGATACATTGGAAGTCCCGGTTCACCTACAACGAAGCTAAACCGGCACTTGGGGGCTACTATGGCCTGAAGACAGGATTGCAAAGAACACAAAACAGAGGCAAAGGAAAGGAAGTTACCTCGTACTTATCCTTCATCATGGTAACCAACCCGGATTCATAATCACGGCTGGTATAAAGCCGGTTCAAATACCCGGAATGAAGTTCCTGGGCACTCAATTGGACATAGCTGGATAAGTCCGTGCTCCACTTGCCTTTTTCCTGTTGAAGTTTTTCCTCTTTGGCAGTGTGCTTGGCCAAGATGACGGGCTCAGCAGGAGCGGCAAAACCTAACCTGGTTATCTCAATGTCCGGGGAGGTAGCAGTAGTTGGTTGAAGAGGGGCAGCAGTAGGTGCCGGGCTAACAGGAGCCAGGTTAGTCCGAGGAGGGCTAACCCGGACAGGGCTCGCCGGTTCAACCACATTCTCCATATTAGCATCCTCCGGGGCAACAATGTCATCACGATCCATGGGAATAGGGTCATCAGGCTGAGCTGCAGGATTATCTTCTGAAGGGATAACTTTGTCCGAATCAGCGGCCGGTTCAACGGTAGCAGTGTCGGCAGCCGCTTTGGTTGTTTTCGCCCTCTTGCTAGGCTTCGGCTTAGTAGAAAAAAGCAAAGGAATAATGAGAATCATCAAGATACAGATATAAACCGGATGTTGAAAAGGACTTACCCGGGCACGGTCTTCAGCACATGGACCTATGTAGCAGTCGACTCGCCAGAAGAGGACAAGGGAGCCTCTTGATAGTTAGGATCAGACGGTTTAAGCGGTTTACGTATGAGCCCAGCTTTTCGATGAAGAAGAATTGGAGAAAGCAAAACCTCAGAACGGCGCCTGCGTGCCGGAGTAGGAGGTATTCTGGATGATTCCACCACATGGCCACTATGGCACGTAGTCCGGCGTGCCTCATGCTGCTGCATCTTCAAAAGAAATTTGGGATCCAATTGAGCGTAAGGATGAGAAAAAGGGTATTTCCGGGATGCTCGGCCGATTTTGGGCGCCGGCGGTTCTGAATCTGAAGAAAGAGATATTACCTCAACTTCTGCCGCTTTGCTTCCTTCAGCCAGATCCTGTGGAAAAGGCACGGTTAACATAAATTTGGATGAAGGGAGAATAAAACATATCCGGTTTAACTCGTACCTCGGAATCCGGATCATCTTCCTCGGGAGGTGAACCGGAGGCAGCCGCGGCCTTCTTTTTCTAAACGGCAAAAGTTTTCCGGCGTGGTTGCTTGGCCCCTTTATCTTGAGATTTCCTTTTCCAAAAGGGATCAGTGGCCTGTGCGGAAGATGGGAAAATGAATAAAAGACAATTGATATAGCCGGATCAGAATAATAGGAAAAGATTAGACTTACTGCTCGCGGCTTATTGGTTTTGCAGAACGGCGCTAAACTGGTGCGGCTGCACTCTTCCAGAGTAACGTTGAGCATTTTCTTGGCAGATTCAGCGACTTCTTTTTCAGGAAGTATTATATCAATATGGCGTAGAGGGTCATCCGGTTTACCAGTATACTCACACATCATACCTGAATGTCGGCTCAGTGGAAGGATGCTCCAGGCAAGCCAACAGTGAACAAAGTCTATTCCGGTTAAGCCATTGGCCATAAAGGCCCTAAGCTTGGAAAGCTGAGGGGCAAACCGGGCTCGGTCTGGGGCACTGAGGCGCTGCGGCAGGGGATGATCCTCAGGTAGGCGATATGGACGGTAACCCGGCAGTGGGTTTTCCCCCTCAGGCGAAGTATCTATAAAATAGAACCATGATTGGTTCCATTCCTTGGGGTGCGTATGAAGGGCAGCGTGAGGGAAGCTCACATCCTTTCTCTTTTGGATGCTGACGCCGCCCAATTCTTGATGCGGCCCGTCAGAAAACTCTGTCCGCCGGTTTAGATGGAAAAAGTCTCTGAACAGATCCACTGATGGTTCTTCTTGAAGGTATGCTTCTAAGAAGACTTGAAAATTGCAGACATTTGATATGGAGTTTGGGCCTACGTCTTGAGGATGGAATTTAAATGCAGCTAGCACATCCCGGAAGAATTTTGAACCGGGAGGGCTAAAGCCCCGGGACAAGTGATCAAAGAAAACTATGACCTCTCCTTCTTTAGGAGTAGGGGGCACTCATCTCCTGGGGCTCGCCAGTTCAGAACCTCCTTAGGACCCAGGATACCAATTGAAGCGGCATTCGTTAAATCATCTTCAGTAATGCGGGAAGGAGCCCAGTTGCAAGCAACAAACTGCTTGGCAGTCATCTTGACTAAGGAAACGCTGAAAAATACAATACAAAATCCGGTTTACCAATTGCTACAATTAAGCCGGAGCATTATCTAAGATTGTGGATCTAAATTGCCGGTTTACACAAGGGGCTAATGGTATTACTAGCCCGGGAGCATAAGAGTAAGGTAACTACCGGATTATGATGATAGAGGAGGCAGAAACTAAACCGTCAATTACAAGGTACAGATTTACATCTAGACCGTCGAAGGGAACATATGATTGGTTAAACCGGAGAGTAAGCTACTGATCTACAAGGCGGAGAAACACGTTTCACAGAAGGCTGAAGTAAAAATGGATCTAAAGCATAAGGAAAAGATGAAATATATGCAAGTCTTATACATGAAAAACCACGGAGGTTTTCTACAGATCAAATCTAAGCTGATAAACTAGAGGAACTAAAGGCGTGAGTACGGAGCAAGAGCACATTCAAAATGAATCTAAGTAAGGTTTGAATCTATCGCAAGGTTAGCCCGTAGGGATGAACAGCGAAGCTTCAAAGTTTCATGGCGGAAGCTATGGAAGGAACCCTAGATTGGGATCTACAGTGAGGAAGAAGGAATACCTGATGAAGAAGCGGACGGCGGTGAGTTGCTTTGGACACGTTTCAGGGTGATGCAGCGGCCTGGCTCGACGATGGCGACGGGCTCGAAGAGCGGCGGCGGAGCTTCGAGCGACAGAGGAAGACGAAGGCAGAAGGGAGAAAAGAGACAGACCCTAGCGGTATTTATAAGCTAAAGAGGTGAAACGGCAAGCGCGGGAATCGAGGAGGTAAGAGATTGGATAAAGATTACGCTGTCGCCTCGATCTTCGGGATGGCATTTACCAAAGGTAACAAACAGAGGTGAGCAATAAATGCGGAGGTGATGTCACGACAAATTAAGAAGATTCCCGGAGATGATGTCATGGCCGGTTTACGAAGCAGATGAGCTGCAGAGAAGAAATTCATGCAAAGACTAGAAGACTGACATGAACAAGTTCAAATCAATCTGGGGCCTAACGTCAGGGATATTACTAGCAGGTATAAACCGGCCAGGAAGATCCGGATTACACTTAAATAGTTATATTATCATAAGCCCAGTAGAATATGAACCAGAGGTTACGGCCCGTAAAGGCTTAGGGGCCATGTGTAAAGCTTACGGTTTATAAACCGTCATATCATGTAACTTGAGGTGTAAGATAGAAAGAGTAGAGACCGAGGCGGACACGATTATGAGACGGCCTCGGGACTCTGTAAACCGGACCGGGATTCACCTCCTACGTAAAGGGACGACCCGGTGACGGTTCAAAGATAAGCAACAACCCGTAGAGACACAGGCAAGCAATCCGCTCCTTGTTCATCGATGCCCAAGCAATACCAAACAAAACTAGACGTAGGCTTTTACCTTCATCGAAGGGGCCGAACTAGTATAACTCTCTGTGTCCTATGTGTGCTTTTAACCTCTTCAAGCTAACCTGCGCGATGGCCTCACACCTAAGTCCTCTAAACCAGACATCTGCCGTGCCAATTCCACGACACCCTATGCTATGCTTGATGACAACACTTGCTGGGTGAATCACCTCTTGAATGCTTGGTTTTGCAATAACGCTAACCACATTTATCTTTCCAAGTGTTTGTTGTCCTTGCTCCTTTTGAAGGAATCACTAGATGGTGCGACATTGGATAGTGCCCTTTTAGAGCTTCAAGATGATGAGTACTTGGTGATTGTCCACTACTACGCGGCGACGCCATCTCTTTCCCATGGTGATTGGGTTCTCGATCCGAGGTCGGATCATTTCCAAGGGGGGGGGGGATGATGTGGAGCATCCTAAGGACATCACCATGTCAAGAGTCCGTTTGGAAAGTAACACAAGCGACCTCAACTTCTCATACATAAAGATGAATCATCTCCTTTACACGTGTTCACTTGACCCCTTCGAGGATGGTATACTACTTAACACTCCACTAGTCTGCATGCATAGGTATTGTCTGAGCTTCACAGACACCGAGGAGGAGTGCAAGAACCGAGGAACACCTACACCATCCGCGAGGGAAACTCGGAAGCAACGACGGAAGAAGAGGGAGCTGCTGGTGCATCAGTGGCCGGACATCCGGTGGCCAGCCCAGACATCCGATGCTTCAGCAGAGGCCGGACATTCGGCATCACCCCGAAAATCCGGCAAGGGCAACAGAAGGCACCCGAAGAATGGCCACCGCCAGGCCAGACATCCGGCCCATGCCTCGGACATCCGGCCTCCCGCGAACGGCCGGACATCCG
This sequence comes from Secale cereale, assembly GCA_902687465.1. NCBI lineage: Eukaryota > Viridiplantae > Streptophyta > Magnoliopsida > Poales > Poaceae > Secale > Secale cereale. The sequence goes on from LR738712.1 coordinate 335,995,361, forward strand.
GCCCCCAGCCCGGACATCCGGCGCCTGCCTGTGCCTAGAGACGGGCGAGAGGCCCATGTATCCCCTTCTAACTTACCCCTTCGTGACTAAGACTATATATACTCCTCCCTCACCTCCTAGTTAGGGTTAGCTTTTTGTTAGCTCATTTGAGACCTAGAGCATTGCTCATCCATAGTGGTTCTACTCCACGAGAGAGACCGTGGACTCTACGGAGAAGATCCACACCGGATTCAAGACCCCTAAGGGGAAGATCCCTCGCGGATTCAAGACCTCCTCACGGAGATGAACTAGCTACCATGTATCCCCCTTTGTTGGATTTGGACTGTGTATCTCGTTGTGTTGAGGATCTAGCACATGTGTGATTGTTTCTTCTTGATTTGAGTGTTGTCCCTCGTTTCCCCTTGTGTTCCTCGTGTTCATCCTCAGGGATCCCTCCATTCGTGAAAGATCGGCCTAGAATCGTGTTAGCCCCGCATCACTTTGGGTTTGTTTAGATTAAAGTTCACCATAGCTGCAACTTCGCGTACTTTGTTTGTGTTCAACGACCAGACAAAGACGTCACAGAACCACACCTTGATCAATAGAGCTTTCCTCTTATATTCGCAATATCCAGATTGAATCTTACTTTCTTGCTTGTTCTTCGTTTGCTTGCAGGAAAGAGACCCTCATGGTCAGGTTGATCGTGCTCCGGCGTGGTCAATAACCTCTCGGAGTTGGTTTAGTGATTGCTATGGCGCGACGTCCTCGCACGTTCGCAGTCGTATCGTCGAAGTCTACTTCGCCGAAAACAATAGCCACCATCTCATCAAAAGACGAGACATCTTTGCCTCTATCAACGAGGAGGAGTGCAAGCGCCAAGGAAAACCTACACCATCCGTGAAGGAACCTTGGAAGCAACGACGGAAGAAGACGGAGATAGCCCCCAAGACCCAGACATCCGACCCCTAGAACATGTTGCCCAGACGAAGGCTACAGGGCCCGACATCCGGCCCCAGACAAGCCGCCGGACATCCGGCCCTAGTCCAGAATTCCAGCGCCCTTTATAGAAGCTGGACCGAGCCAGCCCACACATCCAGCCGTGACCCCGGACATCCGGCTCGCCCCGAAGCCCCAGACATTCGGCCGCCAACCTAAACGTCTGGCACCTGCGCGTGCCTAACCGGGCTAGAGGCCCATGTATCCCTTTCCCTTCGCCCCACTTGTACTAGCACTCTATATATACCCCTTCCTCCTCCTAGCTAGGGTTAGCAAAGTGATAGCTCATTTTAGAGATATAGCATTGCTCATCCTTGTAGTTCTACTCCATCGAGAGACCGCAGCCTCTATGGAGAAGATCCATGCTTGGATTCAAGACCTCCATGCGAACATGTGAGAAGATCCTATGGGATATCATCAAGACCCCATCTCCTTTGGATTTGGGATGAACTCTACCTTGTATCTTTCCCTTTATTGTTCATGTATCATGTTGATCTATGTGTTGTTAGTCTTGTGGATGTTGTTGACACAAGATTTAGGCATGATAAGAACACAATTAAGATGGCCTCAAATGAAAAATTTCTCAAAGTTAGAAAGTTCTGTATCTTCAAAAAGAGAAACTTTGATATTTGGGCCATAGTCATCCGATCTCATCTCTAGTGCCGAAGTTGTGTTCGAAGTACTGAGATTTCATATCCAGAACGCTATTCGGATGATTACGCCCCCAAGACAGCTTCAGATGGAAAAATGATTTACACGAATTGTCTTCATCTCGTTGAAACGAACGATTTTGATATAAAAATTGTCCCAATCCGAGTTCGTATGCAAAAGTTAGAGGCAACACTTCGTGGACCGGTCCTGAGTGAAAAAGTGACGCGAAAGAACGGACACACATCTAGGTGGTGTGTGATGGGTTGCTTGAGTTATTCGGTCTTTGCCGGCTGGATGAAGTTTGCAGGGATGGAGACCTTGCCGGCGTGGAAAGCTTGCCAGGGTGGAGACCTTGCCGGCGTGGAAAGGTTGCCGGCGCAGAAAGCTCGCCGGCATGGAAGCTTGCCGGGGTGGAAACCTTGCCGTGGTGAAACTTTGCCAGTGTGAAAGCTTGCCGGGTAGAAACCTTGCCTATGTGAAAGCTTGCCCGGTAGAAACCTTGCCGGTGTAAGAACCTTGCCGGGATGGAAAGCTTGCCGGGGTGGAGGCTGTCAGAGTCAAATTCGGCAGGAAGTTAAAGACGACCTCGTAAAGTATTGAAGATAACCTTGTTTAAAAAATGAGCAATAGGAGAGTTGTTCGTCTCTTCAAGGCGCACAAATTTTGTATTTTAATCTTCTTACTCGGAGGTCATATGCAAATTCCACGGCCTGTGCAAGGAACAAAACAGAAGTTTGGACCAGATTCGGGCTAAATCCGAGTTGGACTAGACCTAGGACTGTAGGATGTGAATTGATGTAAGGAAAGCCTAGATGAATCCTTTACTTGTACGGGAAGTCCAGTCGCCTCATATATATGTTAGGGGTGATGGCCGATTAAAACAACACACAATCGACATATCAACATACTACTTTTTCATCTATGTTTTATCTCTCCATCGTTTTCTCTCTCGTTCTTTGTTGTTATTTGTGTTTGAGTGATGTGAATACCGAGGCTCTAGGGGCAAGCGAATCGACCTTGGGCAGCCCATAGCCGCGGCACTCCCTGACGGGGTCCCTTCTGGGTGTGTGGTGTTTCGGTTCTGCAAAAGCACCCGTCGGTTGTCTTGTGTATTGCGCTGTCGGCCGGGTCTCGTTCGACCTAAGCTGCGGTGCATCACACCCGGCGTCAAGGGTACACGTGACGTGTTCATGTGTCAACACACATTTTGGCGGATCCACTGTGGACTAAAGATCAATCATCATCATCCATGATGTTTGATCTTCCCAAGCCATCTGAGGTAGACGCCTATAACATCATTAAGCCCAGTCTTGATGAGATATCGGCCGATCATCGCCAAATCTATGAGGAGTACAAGAAGGCGCGCGGGGAGAAGGAGTTGCAGGAGTTCCTTGCAAAATTCAAGAAGGATCGTCAAGGCAACATCACTCCAATTGAAGAAATCAAGTACCCTCCTCTTCAAGCCGACCAAGTTAAACCCACTGTGAGTACTACCTTTTGTCCTGAGTAATGGGCTGAGATTGAGAGTCGTATTGCTGATGGTAACAATCTGGTCTATCCAACTTTCATAGAAAATACTAATGCTCGGAAAAATATATCTCAATCGTCTAGTGGTAATTATGGTATAGCTGCTAACATGCAAAACCCTAATGTGACTTTACCTATTTCATCGGCAGCTCCCATGCCGATGGCTTATTTACCTACCCAACCAAATCAGATTGTGGCTACACCAATTAGTCCTACCATGAGCATGCCAGGTTCGGTGGCAACGCCGAACCAAACCCTACCTACAACTACAACCACTCGACCACTACCAAATTATGGGTCGACATACATGCCACAATTCCTACCTACCACTAGTAACCCTACTCCTCCTATGCCACTGCCACAAGCTTCATCGTCCACTATGGATGATGGTCTAGCTAATCTTGGAGACGAGATGGCTAAGGTGCTTCGAGAGAATTTTGGAGTTGAGTTACCTTGGAATCGGATTTACCAAAAGCCGTACCCCGAGTACTTCAATGCCATCCAGTGTCCTCCAGGATATAAAATTCCAGATTTTGTTATGTTTAATGGAGAAGGCACAAAAACCACGTGGGAGCATGTTAGTCAATATTTAGCACAATTGGGTGAGGCAGGATCGCTAAATGAATTGAAAGTGCATTTGTTTCCTTTATCATTAACTGGTACCGCATTTTCATGGTTTTCTTCTTTACCACATGGTTCCATTCGGGTTTGGTCGCAACTAGAGCAGAAATTTCATGATCACTTTTATAGCGACGACAATGAACTCAAGTTGTCACATCTAACATCGGTTAAACAGAAGCATGATGAATCGGTCTCCGATTACGTCAAGAGATTTAGAGAAACAAAAAACCGGTGTTAAAGTTTGGTGATAACTGAGAGAGACTTGGCAGACCTAGTGCTGTGTGGTTTGAGAACTCCCATTAAAGAAAAGCTAGAAGGTTATGAGTTCTTAAATATACACCAAGTCTTACAAAGGGCTTTCGCTCAAGAAAGCCGAAACAAAGATCACAAAGAAGTGCATAGATACAAAGCCGATCGTCCAAAGATGAATATGGTTGAATATGATAGTGATCACTCGGACGACGAGGGTGATATTTATGCTACTAAATTTTTTTGGCCATCTAAGGACAAAACCTTTACTTGCAATGTTCTGAAACTAATTCATAAGAATCTTGATGAAGAGATAAAGTTTACTTTTAACATTGCTAAATGTGATAAAATATTTGATGCTTTGCTGCAGGCTAAGATTATTAGAATATCTCATACTTTACCGCCGTTTGAATAGCTAAAACGGCGCGCTTATTGCAAGTATCATAATTCTTTTTCTCATGCTACTAACGATTGCAATGTTTTTCGACGACTGTAGTGACCATGATCCGAATGGACCGAAGTCTCTGTGTTCTGTGTCATCCCTAGATCGGTAATGCTGACACACACGGTACTTGAAGGATTTATAACAGAGTAGCAATCACACACTTATTACATCGAATGTCTCAAACGAAAACTTATTACAAAAGTCTATGGCATAAGGCCATCTAACAAAATAACAACGGAAGGCTTGGAAGATAAGTGAGTCCATCGACTCCAACGGCATAGCTGAGTGCATGACAAACGACCTATCACGTCTTACTCTTTGTCTGAAAAGTCTGCAACGTAACATGTTGCAGCCCGAAACGGGTCAGCACATGGAATATGCTGGCAAGATAACACAGTAGAGCAAGTAACAGAATAAAGGCTAACACTATATGCATATTTGGCTGGTGGAGGCTCTGAGGTTAAAGTTTTTGCGTAAAGCCAATTTTTTCCTACAACAAAGGAATAACTTTTTTTTTAACTATCATGGTAGTTGAAACATCATTGAGAAGGTACCTCCAACTCAATCCCAATTAAAGTAGTCATTATAAACCCAACAAATTAATTTTAGAGTGATGAGATCAACCAATAATTCAAGTACCAGATACTCAAGATTGTCCATAACCGGGGGCATGGCTAATCATGATTAGTTTGTACACTCTGCAGAGGTTTGCGCACTTTTCCCCACAAGACTCGATCTCCTCCGTTAGATTTCTCGCACTGCATGGTGTTTGAGAAAAGGATGACCGAGACACAGTCTTTCAGAAGCATTTACTCTTTACCCCGGATGGACCCGTACACCTACTTTCCCCTACATCAGCTAGTCCACCACTGAAAGAGCTCACACAACTTACTCATACTATGCCAGAGCCCATAATGGCATTGTGGCTGCACACGGAAGTTTCTAGCATGAATAGTCTTATGATCCCTTTGAGCCTGGCTGGTATTCCATAGGATAATCACACGGTTCCTCCGGGATTTCGTAGGACAACACTGGATTCTCCAGGTGCCCTGCAACCAATCCACCCAGATGTGTATTCAAGTAGCCACATTAAGTTGAACCACTAATTAACAACTCACATCTGTCATGGATTCTCTCAAACCCAAACCACGTCTACGGGCATAGCATGGCAACCTAAGCATAACGTAGAAGTAACTCCCAGTGGTTTGAAAATAATGCAGGTAATAGGTTCTACCTCAATCTACTTCCCAGACCCACAAGTAAAAATATCCTACTCATGCAATGTGTGAGGGTTTCATCTAATGCATAAAAACTGGGTAATAAAGGGTATGATCAAAGTGTTACTTGCCTTGCTGATGATTCACAAAACCTAGAAACTCGTAGTAGCACACTTCGCACTCCGCGAATTCTATCGCAAGCAAACAATATCATACATAAGCAACCAAGAAAAGATGCACAGATAAAACTCCAAATCAGATCTAACAAGAAAGTTCAACATAAGAACTCCGGTTTGCAAAAAGAATCAAATCAAATGGAGCAACGAAACTCAAACTACGAAAGAAACAAGATTCGTTTACTAGATTGTTCTAAGGTCAAATTTTACAGTAGCAAAACCTTGTTCAAGTTGGTTAAATGGAAAGAGGGCTTCGAGACGAAGATCTGGGCGCTTGAATCGCCTGATTTTGACTTTAGAGCGAAAAGAAAAACTAAAAACAAGATCAGGGCAGAAATCACGATCGAAAATAATCGTGGAAAAAGCCCTGGAAAAGAAAACTGATGAACACGAACAAACGTTTGTTGTCTGCGACTAACGGGCGAATAACGTTCGTTAAAACGAACGTACGGACGAACGTCCGCTAACTAAACAAACCAAAACAACCAAACCGATCTATTTTTAAAAAAAAATAGACCTAGGGTTTCTAAAAAAGCCGAACGGTTAAGAAAAACCGGCGGCGGCTCGGGCGTCTACCTCGACGGCGGCGGGCTCCGGCGGCGGGGCGGCGGTGCGGCGACGGTGTGGCGAGCTCCGGCGGTGGCTGGCGGCGGTGGAGGCGAAAGAGGTGGGCTGCTTATAAAGGGCCAGGGGGCGGCGGCTTGGGGAAGGGGCAGCCGGCGGCGGAGTACGCCTCAGCCACGACGGCTGGCGAGCGTGGCCAGGACTCCTGGTCGGAGTCGGGGGCGGCGGCTGGGTCGGACCGACTGGGCAACTTGTAACGCCCCGAACACACCCGCCGGGTGGTCGTTACTCCTGGCGAGATCTAGACTGGCCCCACATATCAATACTAGTCTTTTCTGCGCACTTTGTACTCACTCGTGCGCACCCGGGAGCAACTTCCCGGTCGGTCACCAATCCTGAAACTACTCCAAGTTGAGGACGCTTAACTTTGGAGTTCTATCCGAATGGGCTCCTCGAAAAGAAGGAATTCCTTATCGACATGAGTAGTCTGTCATCCCTAATAAGCCAGGCTATCACAACGACAGATACAATTGGCCATTAATGATGGACGATTGAACTTTTTTGAGATGCAAATTGATAAACAGCCCTTTCCAATGGACACCATGGATTTGGAGGGGAAGAAACTACTAATTCGGCCGGAGGTAGCCGAATCTGCTAATAAAAATAATATTGTCATTGGTGAGACCAGGAAAAATAAGGAGAGCGACAAGGTCTTGGGGAGACAAATCGTGCTTGACAAGCAACCCGGCGGCAAGGAGATAATCAAGATCACCATAAAGAATCCTACACTCGGGGGGCAAGTACAGGCGCAACAGGACACTCGAGTTAATTTTATTAAGCCCAAGAGTCATGAGGTTGGCAAGTGGAAGAAGAATGAAGCTAAAGTGCAGCATAAGAAAACCAAGCCAACTTTTGATATGTTGTTGTCCAAGTATGCCAGTCAAGCGACCGGTTCTAGCTGTAACCGGTCATCAAATTTTAAGCGCTCATGATTACCTCCTCGAGAAGAATTTCAGCATCATGCAAGGCCATATGGGTCATGGGCGCCGGGACCATGGATGCCGCCACCCTCCTATGCGCCATACTACATGGGAGATTTCAATGGAGGATGGTGGCAGCCCCCAATGGCCCCTTATGATTTTCATCCAGGTTGGGTAGAACCTAGGAGGCCCGTTCATGAGGGACTTTCTTATCCCACGCGAGTCCGTTTGAGAAGTGGTGTCAATCGTCCAATGCAATATAATCAATAAAGGGTTGGCAAGCAAGTGTGGTGTGCTAAATCACCAAGTGCTGAAATTTCAGAGCCTAGCAAGAAAAAGGAGAAGAATACTAGTGCTAAAACCATTATGATAGGCACTAAAGAATTAACAATCAAAGAGCCGATTATTGTTAGTAATCTGGCTGGTTCTAACAAAGATGTGGCTGCTGTGAAGCAGGGTCCCATGGCTAATGATCATGAAGCTAGCACAAGCAAGGACAAGTCGAGGGATCCAAAGTATACTCAGCCTAAGTGGTGCCCGTCAGGTCTGACCAAGGCACAAAAAAGGAGGTTCCAGCGCATGAGGAGTCAAGAGATGGCGGAACAGGAGGCCGAGAAGGAAAGGGATAAATTGTTCAATGAAATTCGGCCTATGGTACCTACAAAACAAATATGGATACCTGGCCAAGTACAAGGTGCAGTGTCTACTACATCCGTCACGGCAGCACCTACACCACCAAAGAAGGACGATGCCACTACAATTACATCGTCCCCACCACCTATTGATTCCACTTCGCTTGGACAAATTTCATAATCGATAAACATGTCCGAGGAGGAAGATGATATGTTGGATTATGAGCCTACACCGGTCCGCGAAGGTATCGATATCAATATGGTGTATTACTTACCCGCTGAATTTCATGCTATAGATGAAGAAGGGGAAGCAGCTCAGCTAGATTTTGGTCCTAAAAATGCTATATTCGAGAAGCCAAAAGAACCGGTGACACACTTGAAGCCATTGTTCCTTTAAGGTCACATTAATGGATCGTCGGTTGCTAGAATGCTTGTCGATATTGGTGCTGTGGTGAATCTTATGCCATATTCGGTCTTCAAAAAATTGGGTTTACCTGATGAACAATTGATCAAGACCAATATGGTGCTTAATGGATGTGAAGGCAAAGAGAAAACTGAGGCCAAAGGTGTGATGTATGTGGAGCTTACGGTTGGGAGCAAAACTTTGGCTATTGCATTCTTTTTTTCCGAGGTGCGAGGTAACTACAACGTCATACTAGGCCATGATTGGGTTCATGCAAACCAGTGCGTGCCTTCCACTATGCACCAGTTTTTGATTCAATGGGTGGATGATGAAGTGGAGGTCATTCATGCGGATAATTCGGCTTGTGTTGCTTTGGCCGATGCATCGGTGGATTGGCAGCATCCCAATGCTACTTGCTTGACGGGGCGTGACTTATCAGAATTTTCCCAGCGCCAACAAGAATGGCTTCGTGCCCGTCTCTTTAAAGTCGACTGAGTGCAATCGGCTCCAAGGAATGATATGTTTAAATGGATTCTAATTCCGAGAGGTTACAAAAACGTCTTATAAAATATCGGTCCAGTGAGAATGATATGTATGAGTCTATAGAGGAGTTAGATGATATGGATAAATTAGGACACGGTTTTACGTCGGCCAATCTATTAGAAGAGATAGACATAGGAGATGGTTCAATTCCTAGGTTGACATTTGTAAACAAAAAATTAAAAGCCGGTCATAAAGCTAAGTTGATATAGCTATTAAAAGAATATGTTTGTTGCTTTGCATGGGAATGTCATGAAATGCCAGGTTTAAGCCGAGAGCTGGCGGAGCATCGATTACCTATAAAGGCCGGTTTTAGACCATACAATCAATCGGCCAGAAAGTTTAATCTGGAAACATATGACCGGATCAAGGAAGAGATCGGTCGCTTTCTTGAAGCTAATTTTATAAGACCTTGCAGGTACGCAGAGTGGATTTCTAACATTGTACCAGTAGAGAAGAAAGGCTCCGGCAAGTTTAGGGTGTGTATTGATTTCAGAGATTTGAATAGAGCTACACCTAAAGATGAGTATCCCATGCCAATAGCCGATATGCTTATTAATGATGCTTCTGGACATAAGATCATTAGCTTTCTTGATGGTAATGCGGGGTATAACCAGATTTTTATGGTCGAAGAGGACATGTCCAAAATGGCTTTTCGATGACCCAGTTTCCTTGGCTTATTTGAGTGGACGGTGATGACCTTTGGATTAAAGAATGCTGACGCCAAAAATCAAAGGGCTATGAATTTAGTTTTTCATGATTTACTTGGTGTTATACTTGAGGTCTATATTGATGATATTGTTGTCAAACCGGATGCTTTTGAATCTCACTTAGCTGATTTGCGTTTCTCTTTTGAAAGAATGAAAAAGTATGGAATCAAGATGAATCCTTTGAAGTGTCCATTCGGCGTGTCAGCTGGCAAGTTTTCTGGTTTCATTATTCATGAAGATGGCATAGAAATTGATCCCAAAAAATATAGAGGCCATACAAAAAGTGGAGGCTCCAACATGCAAGAATGATATGCAAAAGTTCCTTGGCAAGGTCAATTATTTGAGAAGGTTCATAGCTAATCTGTCAGGGAAAGTTGATGCATTTACTCCTATCCTTCGGTTAAAGAATGATGTTGATTTCACTTGGGGGGCAAAACAGCAAGAGGCGTTTGATATGATCAAGAACTATTTGTGCACTCCTCCGGTGATGAAAGCGCCCAAGCATAGGGAACCCTGGAAGTTTTACATTGCAAGAGAAGAAGGTGTTATTGGTGCTGTTTTGACTCAAGAAACCGAAGGAAAAGAGCATGCTATTACATATTTGAGCATGCATTTATTGTACGCCGAGACAAGGTATACATTTATTGAGAAACTATGCCTATGCTTATAGTATGCTTGCACAAAATTGAGACATTATTTAGTGCCGAGTGAATGCATAGTAGCTTGTGAAACCGATGTCATTAAATACATGTTGCATAGGCCAATTCTTAGTGGTAGAATTGGTAAGTGGGCTTATGCTTTCATTGAATATGATTTGGCTTATGAATCTCTAAAATCCATGAAAGGCCAAATCGTTGCTAATTTTATTGTTGAGCATCGGATTAATGACCATCATGATGTTGATATAAAACTTATTTGATTAATACCTTGGAGATTATATTTTGATGGTTCAGTTTGTAGCAATGGCCAAGGTGTTGGTATTGTTTATATATCTCCTCATGGTGCTGTTTTTGAAGCCTCATGCCGCTTATAATATTTTTGCACAAATAATCAAGCCAAATATGAAGCATTGTTATTCGGCTTAGAGATGTTGCTTGCCATAGGTGCTACACATCTTGAGGCTTTTGGTGATTCGTTATTAGTAGTGCAACAAATATCCAAAGTCTTTCAATGTTTTGACGAATCACTTAATGATAAATGTCTAGATATGATTTCTCCTTTGGATTATTTTAGCGTTGCTCATATATCTAGACATGATAATTGGAAAGCAAATTTGTTGGCACAACAAGCATCCGTCTATCATGTTGGTCGTGGCATGTTTCATATTTCTGAATAGCCGATGTCTAGTCTTTCCAACATAGGGGAGGCCGAACCAGAGCCACCGTTTCGGCCACTAATGAAATATTCAATGTAGAAGAAAACAAAGACTGGAGGAAACCCATCATTGATTATTTGTGTGGTCCTATTAGAAGGGTGGACAGGACTGTTTGGCGTATGGCTTTCAAATACACAATGAGAGATGATGGTCTTTATCGCCGAACGGGTGATGATGTTCTTTTAAAGTTCTTGGACAAGGACCAAGTGAGAGTTGCTATGGGAGAGGTCCATGAAGGTATTTGTGGCACTCATCAGTCGGATCCCAAGATGAAATGGTTATAGCGACGTCCTGGGTTTTATTGGCTGACTATGATAAATGGTGGCTTTAGATATTATAAAGGGTGTGAAGCTTGTCAAAAATTTGGTGATCTTCAACTGGCTCATGCTGTTATGTTACATCTCATTATCAAACAGTGGCCTTTCAGAGGATGGGGTTTAGACTTTATTGGACAAATTCATCCGTCTTCCTCGAAGGGGCATCGGTTTGTATTGGTGGCAACCGATTATTTCCCTAAATGGTCTGAAGCAGTGCCTCTCAAGAACATGACACATACAGAGGTAATTAAATTCATAACCGAGCACATTATTCATAGATTCGACATTCCCCAAACATTAACTACATATCAAGGTTCATATTTCATGTCACACCAAGTCAGAGAATTTTCCGAATCTTATAACATAAAGTTGCTCAATTCCTCTCCATATTATGCCCATGCCAATGGACAAGCTGAGTCTAGTAACAAAATTTTAATCAAACTCATCAAGAAGAAGATTGAGGATAATCCAAGGAGATGACATGAGTTGTTGTTTGAAGCTTTATGGGCACATAGAATCTCAAGGCATGGTTCTACGAAGGTGACTCCATATGAGCTAGTATATGGTCAAGAGGTTCTTTTACTAGTGGAGGTAAATATGAATGCTTTGAGATTAGCCAAACAGAACGATTTATCGACAATAGACTTTTATAACTTGATGATGGACATTATTGAAGAGGTTGCCGATAAACGTTTGGTTGCTTTAAAGGCCATAGAGAAAGACAAGTTGAGGGTGGAAAGAACTTACAATAAGAAAGTTAAATTGAAGAATTTTCAAGTTGGCGATCTCGTTTGGAAAGTGATTCTGCCGGTTGGTTCAGGAGATAGAAAATTCGGGAAGTAGTCTCTAAGTTGGGAAGGTCCTTTTAGGATTACAAGAATAGTTCATGGAATTAATATTTGGTGGAATCCATACAAGGGACATTGTTACCTTGTGCTCTCAATGGCAAGTACTTGATGAAGTACCACCCGAGTGTGTGGCAAGAAGCCTAAGTAGGCAATGGCCGATATATGATTATCGCCCTTAGCACAAGCATGGATGATACATAATTATCGCCTTGAGAAAAATAAATGGCCGATGGAGTGTTGACATCGTCCTTAGAACAAACAAGGTACAAGTTATTTTTCGGCACACAAGCTTTGCTGAAAAACAGTGGGGCATGTGTTGACACCAGATTTTGGCATGGTCAAGAACACAATTAAGATGACCTCAAATGAAAAAGTACTAAAAGTGAGAAAGTTATGTATATTCAAAAAGAGAAACTTTGATATTTGGGCCGTAGCAATGCGATCTCATCTCTAGTGCTGAAGTTGTGTTCGAAGTACTGAGATATCGTATTCAGAATGCTATTCGGCTAATTACGCCCCAATACAGCCTCAGATGGAAAAATGATTTACATGAATTGTCTTCGTCTCGTCGAAACAATCGATTTTGATATAAAAATTGTCCCAGTAGGAGTTCGTGTGCAAAAGTTAGAGGCAACACTTCGTGGACCTGTCCTAAGTGAAAAAGTGAAGCGAAAGACTAGACACCCATCTAGGTGGTGTCTGATGGCTCGCGTGAGTTATTCGGTCTTTGCCGGCTGAATGAAGCTTACCGGGATGGAGACATTGCAGGTGTGGAAAGCTTTCCGGGGTGGAGACCTTGCCGACGTGGAAAGCTTGCCAGGGGTGGAAACATTGCCGGCGTGGAAAGATTGCCGGCGCAGAAAGCTCGCCGGCATGGAAACTTGCCGGTGTGAGCTTGCCGGAGTAGAAATCTTGCCGGGGTGGAACCTTGCCGGGGTGAAACCTTGCCGGTGTGAAAGCTTGCCTGGTAGAAACCTTGCCGATGTGAAAGCGTGCCAGGTAGAAACCTTGTCGATGTAAAAAGCTTGCCGGGATGGAAAGCTTGTTGGGGTGGAGGCTGTTAGAGTCAAATCAGACTAGAAGTTAAAGATGGCCTCGTAAAGTATTGAAGATGACCTTATTTGAAAAATGATCAACGGCAGAGTTGTTCGTCTTGTCGAGGCGCACAAATTTGGTATTGTAATCTTCTTAATCGGAGGTCATATGCAAATTCCACGGCCTGTGCAAGGAACAAAACAGAAGTTTGGACCAGATTCGGGCTGAATCCGAGTTGGACTGGAACTAGGATTGTAGGACGTGAATTGATGTAATTTTCTTGTATGGAAAGCCTAGATGAATCCTTTACTTGTAAGAGAAGTCCAGCCGCCTCTTATATATGTTAGGGGCGATGGCCGATTAAAACAACACACAATCGACATATAAATATACTACTTTTTCATCTATGTTTTATCTCTCCACCGTTTTCTCTCTCGTTCTTTGCTATTCTTTATGATTGAGAGCTACGAATCCCGAGGCTCTAGGGGCGAGCAGATCGACCTAGGGCAGCCCATAGCTGCCAACCTCCCTGACGGGGTCCCTCCCGGGTGTGTGGGGTTTCAGGTCTGCAAAAGCGCCCATTGACTGTCTTGCGTACCGCAATGTTTGTCGGGTCTCCTTCGACGTGAGCTGCGGTGCATCACCCCCGGCGTCGAGGGTACATGTGACGTGTTCATGTGTCAACAGATGTGTGATTGGACTTGTTCTTAAGTGTTTTTCCTTGTGATTTCTCTCTGTTCTTCCCTGTGTTCATCGCGTTCTTCACAGGAACCCCTCCATTTCATGAAAGACCGGCCTTAGGGTCTCCACCCTACATCATCTTGGTATCTAGAGCCAATGTTTCTCACGTATTTGGACCCCTCCCCCCGTTTCCAGCCTAATTCTGTTGTGTTCTTCCCCAAATTTGAAAATCCACACCAAAAATAGTCCCAATTTGTTTTGTGATCTGTTGGCTTGATGATGTTTTGTTGATTTTGTTCCGTGGACTTGCTTGGTTTCAAGTGGATCTAAATTCCCCACAAGTTTCTCCACTTTCTATCCAAAAATCTCTCAAATTTTGCCACCAAAATCATCAATTTCCGCCCCCAAATCGAGTTTCGAAGTCCCAATCCCGATCTGGAATCATCTGTCCGGACATCCGGGCCATCGGGCTGGACATCCGGGTCCCCGGACGGACATCAGGCTCATGGAGGGCAAAATCACACAAGTTTCTGGACATCAGGTCCCGGATTTCTGGACTCCACCCAGGATGTCCGACCCCTGTAACTTCACACTTTTTCGTTTCACCGTTTTATCCATAACTAACTCATCCTGAACCCGATTTTGACGTTCTTTAGCTCGTTTTGAAGCTATTGACATTCCGCATCACACAAAAATACCACCATCATCATTTGACTCCATATCTTTTTCAAAATTTGGCAAGTTTGCCCAGACCTTCCACCATACCATCTGCATAGCCACCATAGCATTCCGCAACCTAGCCAATTTTGTTCCCATCACATTTGTGGTTGCTTGAGTAGTGATTCGAGTCTCCAAAGGTGTTTAGGCTACTTAGGGATGATTGCTTATTTATCAACCACAACCACCACTTCTGCATACCCTTTGCCCACTATATATTTCGAACCGAACCTAACCCAATAATTTTTTAGCTTGTTTGAGTTGTGGCTTGTGTCTCCTAAGATGTTTCGGCTACTTAGGGACCGTTCAGTCAACTCTGACACCGTGTATAGCCCATCATACCCTTCCGCCACCATAACCCATTTTGACCGGGTTTCCACCAACAATTCCGCAACCACCAACGCATTTCCGCTACGAACATTTGACATTTGTCCTTGAGATTTTGAGTTGTGATTTTTTTTCGTTTCCTAAGGTGTTTCGGCTAATTAGGAATGGTTCTACATCAAGTGCACCACCTCTCAACATCACCAGGGATGGTAACTTCGACGACATCATTGTACATTCTCCCTTGACATTGTACTGTTAAGCCCTTGCCCATTTTGCGTCACTTGCCTATCGAGGCTAGCCTTTGAGTATTGCCGGCAACGTTACTTGTGCACATTAGTGATCATCGATCCGCACTTCCATTGCCTACATACCATATCATCTTGGTATCATCATATCATCCCTTGTGTCAAAAGATTGTTGGGGACATCAATACCATTGCTTTACCCACTGCCCCTGCTATTATGCATACTGGACCAATCACTAGAGCTCACGCACGCCAGTTGAATTACCAAGTACTTTCGTTTCTTGGTAATGATTCTATTGTTCATGAGAATATGACGCTGCCTAAAAGGGATACATTTGTGTTGATTACGAATGAAGGGCCTAGCATGGACAAGAGGGATGCACACTGGAGTAGGATCAAGCATGGAGATGAAGGCGCGTGTGAAGGGATCCAGAACGGCATTTCTAGTGCGTATTTGAGTACTTTGAAGCCACCGTGATGACTTCCAAGGACATGGACAAAATATTCAAGATACCCCTTCGTAAATTTCGTCCACAGCTTATTTTAGGTGCGGCGTCACCTTATTTTTGGGCCAGGCCCATGTAATTTCGAAATACTAAAGTATAGGCTATTTTTAGAGTCCGTATGTGTGGGGAAAACATAGTTAGGGTTGGTTTTCGACCCCTTCTCCAAGGGGCCATGAAATTCCCCCTCTCTCTACATATATATAACCATTTGGGCATCGTATAGACTTTGGGGTTTTGTTTAGATTAAAGTTCACCATAGCTACAACTTCGTGTACTTCGTGTGTGTTCAACGACCAGACAAAGACGTCATAGAACCTCACTTGATCAATAAATCTTTCCTCTTAAATTCGCAATATCCAGATTGCAATCTCAGTTTCTTGCTTGTTCTTCGTTTGCTTGTAGGAAATTGACCCCCGTGGTCAGGTTGATCGTGCTCCGACGTGGTCAATAAACTCCCAGAGTTGGTTTAGCAATTGCTAAGGTGCGACGTCCTCGCACGTTCGTAATCCGATCGTCAAAGTTGACTTCTTCCAAAACGATACCCACCATCTCATCGAAAGACGGGACACCTTTGCCTCTATCATTCCCGCATATACACAATTGCTATCTTTGTTTGTGCATTTCGCATCATGGCCATACAAAAAAAGAAAAGAAAAGAAGAATAAGCTTTTAACCAATGATAGAAATACAAAGAAGCTTGTAAGCAATAGTCATAGCATCATACCACATTGCACATACGATTGTCTTATCCGATCATCTTGGATAATCACCGGAACATCATACATAAATAGCATACCTAGGATAGAAAATTGATACATTTTGCATATCATAGGTTGTGCACAAGTGTCGTATCCACCCATTGAGCAATCGTGCTAGAGTCTCTCTTGAGTTGTGCAACACGAGCGTTTCCGTGGATTCCACTTTTTGTGCTCATTCCTTGGTTGCACGACCCCATTTATCTATCTGTGTGTGTGTTTTCGTGTGCCATTCTTTGCTATTTGTCTACTTGTTGCGCTTGCGAAATTGTGAATCTATTTCAACATTATTGACTCTGGCCTTTTGTATCAAATTTTTGTGCCACTTATCCTAACCAAGCCACTCGATAAG
The DNA here is from genome assembly GCA_902687465.1 of Secale cereale. Classification (NCBI taxonomy): domain Eukaryota; kingdom Viridiplantae; phylum Streptophyta; class Magnoliopsida; order Poales; family Poaceae; genus Secale; species Secale cereale. The sequence continues at coordinate 336,012,208 of LR738712.1, forward strand.
CTTTACATGATAGGTGTGAGTGAACAAGTCCGGTACCAATTCCACTATTCTTTCATTTCACATTGAGTGAAACAGGATACATCCTCAACTTTGGGAATAGGTAACTTGGTATTGTTAATCTCATCTCCTACTCACCTTTGCTCGAGTCTTGTGATGGATAGGCAAAGCATTTCATCTACTTCGGTCTAGACCAACAACAACAAGTTCGATGCATGACGAACCACTTATGAATGCTCAAATGGAGGAGCTCAAAGCCCTCATCAAGACCGCCAAGAGGTCTTGATGCAGGGCTAACCTGATCTAGGCCGATCTTTCACGATTAGAGGGATCCTTGAGGATGAACACGCAGAACATGAGGGGAAATCACGAGGGGAAACGAGGGAAAACACTCAAATCAACAAGAAACAATCGCACATGTGCTATATCCATGAACACAAAGAGAGATAGACAATCCAAATTCAACAAAGGAAAGATACAAGGTAACTAATTCATCTCCGTGTGGAGGTCTTGAGCCAGCGAGGGGTCATCTCGTGAGGGATCTTGAATCCGGTGTGGATCTTCTCTGTAGAGGCCGCGATCTCTCTCGTCGAGTAGAACCACTTTGGATGAGCGAAGCTCTAGGTCTCAAATGAGCTAACACAATGCTAACCCTAGAAATGAGGTGGGGGAGGAGTATATACAGTCTTAGCCATGAAAGGATAAGTGGAATAGTATACATGGGCCTCTGGCCCGACTATGCGCGCAGGCAGGCGCCGGATGTCCGGCCTGGGTGCCGGATGTCTGGGGCACGGGCCGGATGTCCGGCCTGGCGGTGGCCATTCTTCGTGTACCTTCTATTGCCCTTGCCGGATTTCCAGCGCGATGCGGATGTCCGGCCGTTGCTGAAGCGCCGGATGTTTGGGCTAGCCGCCAGATGTCCGGCCGCTAATGCACCAGCAGCTTCGGCTTCTTTTATCTTCGATTCCAGACTTCCCTCGTGGATGGTGTAGTTGGTCCTTGGCGTTTGCACTCCTCCTCGTCGTCCGTGAAGCTCCGAAAAATACATATGCATGCACATGAGTGGAGTGTCAAGTAGTATACCATCCTCGAAGGGGTCAAGTGGACACGTGTAAAGGAGATGATTCACCTTTATGTATGTGAAGTAGATGTCGCACGTGTCACTTGCCAAATGGACTCTTGACATGCTGATGTCCGAAGGATGCTCCACATCATCCCCTCCCCCTTGGAAGAGATCCGACCTCGGATCGAAAGCCAAATCACCATGGGAAAGAGATGGCGTCGCCGTCTCGAAGCGGTCGATCACCAAGAACTCATCATATTGAAGCTAGAAATGTTCACTCTCCAATGTCCCACCGTTTAGTGATTCCTTCAAAAGGATCAAGGACAACAAACATTTGGAAAACAAATGTGGTTAGCGCTAGTGCAAAACCAAGCATTGAAGAGGTGATTTACCCAACAAGTGTCGTCATCAAGCATAACATATGGTGTGACAAAGGATTGTGGCATGGCATGTAAGCACATCAATTGAGCACAATCGAGGTTATCATGGAAACAAGCATGTAAATGTGAGGTAGAGATGCACATATGTGTGACAAGAGAATAAGCATCTATCTCAAAGTCATAGAAAGGATGCATAAAATGCTCAATGAAAGGTCTATGGTAGGCATATGAATCATTCAGAACACCAAATAAAATGAAGTGCCTAAACACATGGGTAAAGTGCAAGACAATCCAAGCATAACGTGCATAGGGTGTAGTGAAGATAGTATGGCACTCAACACAATAGAAAGAGCAATTGTTCATCATGCGTGAGACAATCAAGTCAATCATGTGAAAAAGCAATGGGACATGGCATATGTGAAGAAATGACATTGTTGCAACCAAGTATGTGAGAGGAACAAGTAATCCAAGAATTGGATGCAAGGCATATACATCATGATGCATGGAGATGTGAAAATGGCAAGTAGAAGCAAGATCTCTAACATGTGCGCAATCAAGTGGTCCAAGATGATCAATAAGTCTCATGGTGTAAGCAACACAAGTAGTGTGACCCACAATATTCATGCTCATGGTTTTGGGTTTCTCGAAAGAGAAGGATATCACCTTGAAAGCATGTCCTTGTGCGTTCTTCACAATGCCGAAGCACAAGCAAGTGCGATGTAGAAGCGTCTTGGTGGAAGGTTGTGGGGACCCCGACTCATAAGTCGTGATCACCGAATGCACGTGTACAGTGATCCCAGAGATTAATGCTCACTGAACACACAGAAGCTGAATAACAAGATCTTACATCCATACATACCGTATTACACAAATAGGACCATTAAGGTCAAGTCTTGAGTATAACATCGCAGCGGAAATCTTCAATAACAACTTGGACCCATGCCATCTGCCTTAACCCTACAGGCATTCTGACTGGGAAGCGTCCTAGCTCGCATGCTCGTCACCAAGAAATCTTCATCATATCCTGCTCTCTCATGCCTGGCCAATAAAATAACCAGTGGCAAGCCAATGAGTACTTTGAATGTACTCGCAAGCAACACAAGTGTGATGACAGAATAATTATGCAAGGCTCTACTGCTAAATGGGCAGTTTTGCGAAAGCTAGTTTTTCATATGCAAGCATGATCATCATATAACATGGACATGCATGTGTCTGCAACAAGTATCAGGAGGTTACAGACATCATTATCGAGAAAGAGTTGTAATCAACTCTTGCTCAAGCTCATTGTGACTTTCTCACAATCACATCAACAGATTTACCCAAACCGTGTTGTTTTCCAGAAACTTATGGACATAGTCTAAGTAGCACCACCCAACTGTCCTTGACCGCGGACACGGCTATTCGAATAGTTTGACACTCTGCAGAGGTTGCACACTTTACCCACAAGATCCGGGGAACTTCCGTGTCATTCACGACCCGTGGTACCTCAAGTACCCGGGGTAAGCACCCGATCACTACCTTTCCCTAGACGACACTAACACAATGTCCACTCAATTGGTAACAGCCCCGTGCCAAACATTTCACATCTTAAAATTTGTGGAGCCTTGCTCTCATATTCATCACATACCACAAGCACGGGGTACCGACGGTGTGTCCGGTGCCCTGTAAAGACAGTCATGGCCGCCTATCCAAGCACGACCCCGTCCCGAGAGTGACCTCATGTCACCCCCGTCACTAGTAATGCGGGCACCATGCTAGTATCGACCTAGGTAGTCAATAATGCCCTTTCCCATATAAGGGTAGAGTGGTTGCGCATGATTGGTTGGGACAGTAGTCACACATAAATCTAATTCATCTTTGTAAACAACACTCTCATTAAGCCTCGGTACACTACTTCTTCACCAAGTAGTGCCCTAGTTTCTCATCATCTCCCAGGGGCATTAGTGGCACCCACTGGGTTATTTGCAAGTATGTCAAACCACACTTGTTTCACTCAATGCATAACCCTGACCCATTTTGCGTAGCCAACTACTATAGCATATATCTATCTACTCCCACCCACATAACCCTCATAGGAAGGTAGGGTCATGTTGGATGCAAGTTTCAATAGTAAAGTAACAAAGGTACCAACCAAAGTGGTCACCTCCTCTACATGATTCCGATGCATTGATAATAAGGTGCTATGAGACATGCATAAAAAGGTTTCTCGAACATGGTCAAAGGGCTACTTGCCTTATCCTTCCGAGTCTTCAAACCTTCTGGTCCATCTCCGAGTACTCCGTTTATTTCGTCAACTAATCGATGGAAACAATCATAATAAGCAACACAACAAAGCAAAAAATGAAAGTGCTCTAAAAATAGGAGTTGGACTTTTCTAGGATACCTCTGGTCATTTTGAAAAATGACCAAGGTGGTTTCATAGGTATTGGATCAATGGATAGTTTGGAACATTTCAATATGATGGAATCAAGGGGTTTATGATTTTGAAAGAAGTGTACAGAAATATATTTTTGAAAAATGAGCAAAGGCACCCACTTAACATTTCATGATTTTAGAAGCATCTAAGAGTTAGTCTCACTGGATTTGGAGTTCAAATGAATTTCCTAGGATTTTGCAAAGTTGATAAATATGAAGAAATGGCTCATTATTTGGTGAGGTACAGAAAGTATTAATAAAAATGTTCCAAAACTAAGTTTGGATATGACAAGCACCTAGGAATTTTAACCACTGCATTTGGATCAAATTTGAGCCCTCTGTGATTTTCTAAAATTCATCACAGAAATAGAATAATGACACTTTGATAATATTTGTGAAGGAAAAGTTTCTGGAAAAATGTGCATGTTGCACCATGTGATAGAGAATGATTTATGGAGCCAGAAGAAATTTGAATCATCAAGTTTGGATACTATTTGAATAGTTGAATGATTTTTGAAGCTGTCTGGTAAAAGAAAAAGGATAGGGAAAAGGGTTTTACCCTTATACAGCGCGCTGGGCGGGAGATAGCAGTGGGTTGGCCCAACGCCTCGGGTGCGCGGGCAACAGGGGCGACGTCGAAGGCGCCCTCGCGTACTGCGCCTTCACTGCGGGGACGCGGAATCAGGCGAACCCGCCTCCACTTGCGAGCGTGGCCTGGTGGCTGGGCCACTTACGAGCGGGGCCCGCCTGCAGGGCCTCCATCTTCTTCTTCCTCACGCGCGCTCTCCTGGACGAGGGAGCAGAGGACCCCGACGGCGACTGCCGGCGCTACGGAGCACCTCCGGCGACGCTCTGGCTATGAATGGGCTCAGCGAAGAACGCCGCTTCCACTCATGTATGCCACGGCTGCGAGGGATGACCGAGTCGACGGCGGCTTGGACGCCGGCGGACGGTGGTGTCGGCGAGATTTGGGCACGGTGCTATGGTGCGCCCTTCGATGAGAGGAAGAGCGTGGGAGGTCCGCCTAGCTCAGGGGAGTCCGTTGGTGGAGGTAGGAGAGGGAGAAGAGCTCGGGCTGGCACGAATTTGAGTGGAGGCCGGCGGCGGGACTCCGGCCAGGGAGGTGGCTGTAGGGAACGGGGAGAGCAATGGGTTGGCCTGGGGGCGTACGGGAGAAGGAGAGGGCCAAAGGAGCAGCAAGGGGGCTCGGGGGTGGCCTATAAATAGGTGGGCGGCGGTCCACCGAGGTCTCGTGCGCCGGCGAGCTTGTTCCCGTCGCTGCAAGCCACGGGGGCGCCCGTGGGTGTGCCCGGGGTGTTCGTGGGGTTGGTCCAGGCCTAGAGAAGGAGAGAGGGGGAGCGGGAATGCGCCAGGGCAGTGCGCGTGTGAGCATGCTCATTGGGGCTCTCGGTGACCACGGTGCGCGTGCGAGCAGGGGCCGGAGAGAGAGAGGAAGGAGTGGGCCGACCAGCTGCCGTGTCCCGGACGTCGAGGCGTCCTCGGGGGACACGAGGGGGAGGCCCGAGGTGGTCAGGGCTGGTGATTCGGGGTGGCTACAGTGCACCAGGGCACTATAGCGCGCTCCAGAGCGCCCGTTTGGCTGGCATGGCCGTGTCCTCGCCGCTCTGGACGCGTCCACTTTGCCCAATGATGTCTAGGGGGTCGAGGGAGTAGTAAACAAATGTGTGATGGTCTTCGATGCCATGGAGGGCCACTAGAGTGAGGAGGGAGGTGAAAGAGGAGGAGAATGCTGCTGAATAGAAGAGTAAAATGGGGTTTTACCCCCTCCAATGATTGAGCTAAGGCATGGGTGAGTTACAGGAGGTAGAAGATGATCAGGTTTACCTGTGGTAAGAATTTGAGGTAAAGGGAAATAAGGGAAGGGGTCAAAACAATGGTTTTGGTAAATTGGCAGAAGGTGTTTGATCATGTTTTGGGAAAGCAAATGACTTCCAATTGACATGGGACTTAACAGGATGGAATGTCACATACATTTAGGCCCTTCCACCAAATTTGAGCTCATTTGGGCAAAGTTGCCAATGCAACTCTTGTAAACCCTAAAAATCAACAGAAATGGATCCTCCAAGATTAAGTTAAGCAAATCATCTCCTCTTGATGCACCACTTCGTGTAGTGTCATCATTTGGGGTTGTGATCATGCCCACAAATTTTGAAGCCCCAGGTAAAAAGTTGGTAATGTAGAGTTGTTCAAATTTGGATCTGGTCAGAAAGGGTTTTGGGGCACTTAGATCAAGTTATGCTTCTCCAAAACTTGTGCCATTTGGCATAGATGCATAATTACATCTTTTTAGCATGTGCACCAAGTTTGAGAGCGTTAGGACAAGTTTGGCAATGTAAAGTTGCTCAAACTTCAAAATAGACAGAAATGGTTTTGAGGGGATTAGATGATGTTTCTTTGATCTTCAAGGCATGAGGCCTTGCAAGATCATCAAATATGTCATATTTGACATGATAGAATTTCCCTGGACTTTTTGGAGAATATTTCCTTTGTAAATATTTCAAAAGCTAGAAATATCCAGAAAGGGTTTTGGAAGGATTTGTCCAATATTTTGAACATGACCATGTGCTGAAACTCCTAGATATGGACAATATATGACCTATGAGTTTGCCTGAATTTTGGCAAATATTTTTGAAATAATTAAATATTTTTTTCCTATTAAAGACCATTTCTGGTCTAAAGAAAAAGCATTTAAATAAAATATAAAAATAACTTTTAAAATTATAATTTTGTGGTTTATGGGAGTCCTATACTGAATAGGATTCAAATATACTTTTTGAAAGAGTTTTCACACCCTAAATAAGGTACTTGCAGTGCAAACCTCAATTCAGGGGGTTTTGGAAAACTAATTTTAGAAAATACTATTTGGCCAAAATAATTTTATAAGAAAATACTATATACTGTTATATACACATGGCATGATCATTGGGAAAAGGTTTTGGATCAAGGAGATGAAGTATAAGAGTTGGAGGATTTATTTGATTTTCAGAGCACTAGCAAACAGCAGACAGAGAATCAATCAAGCAAAGTCAAAAAATTCAAAAGTTTTTGCAAATCCACATTTTTAGCATGATAATTAGCTTAAGCAATGTGGCATGAAAATCAGGGTGTGACAGACCTACCCCCCTTACTGGAATCTCGTCCCCGATATTCCCAGACTAGGCGTGGAAAGGAATACGGAGTCTTGGATACGGGGTAGTCTTCACTTCTTCTTGTTGGTTCTGCTTCCGAGTGGTGCTCCATGGAATCTTGAAGTACTTGGTGGTGTGGGTTCTTGCTTGTTGCCTTTGATGCAGGTTGCTGAGGGGTCTCTTGCATAGGTTAGGTTGGGTTAGATGTCAAAGGCTCGGTGATCGATGTCCTTGCGGGGACCGACTAGTTAGGAAGTCAAAAGTATTCCCAGAGTTGTGACTCGTGGAAAATTTGGTGCACGGAGGGTATCTCAGGTGGTAAATCTAGCTGGTAGCCGTCTACTATTTGTCCTGCAGTGGACTTGAAGAAGGTCGATAAATCTTGGTGTGAGCATTCCTTCGACACGGAAATGCTTGATCCCTTCGAGAGGAGTGGTTTGCAGATAGCTCGGTCTTCGACGCGGAAGTTTACATCTCGAGGATGGTGGTTGGTGTAGTTCTTCCTTCTTGACAGGGCGGTCTTCAAATGTCTTCTATCCAGCTGTATGTTTCTTCTTTTGTCTTCGGGCAGACAAGTAGGCCATCAAATAATGATGTTACCCAACTTGTCCAATTACTCCATGAAGTCTATGGAGTACGCAAGGTAAGCTGTGGTATTGGTGGTGGTCTCTTTTGAGTATTGGCAGAGGTCTTCCTCACTTAGAGCCAAGGCCCGTGGTCGGGATCTGACCAAGTTATGGCTCGGTGGGGCTTAAGGGTTTTCAAGGATTCTAGTGAGTGAGTGAACGTTTATTATCTTATCCTTAAGCACGGTTTCCAAGATGCCAATAGCTCCATCTAGCACTCCAAACGAATAACCTTATACCACTAAATGCATCCTCTTGTATAGACCAACTTCAATCACCACTTATGCCATACATAACCTCATGACTCTCAAGAGGTGGTCTAACAAAATTGTACTTGTCTACGATCCCCAAATCCATATGTATGTCTACCCCTAAAATCCATGGGTAGATCATACATGCTGCTAAGCTTAAATTAAACTCCACAATCCAAGCACTCAACCTATTCTTGCAAGGTTCAAGATAATGCATCTCTATTCTAAGGAAACACGTCATATGCCACTCCAAGATTTTGTTTCCTTCCTATAGATTAACTCCAATAGCCCGGTAATCTTCCATCAATCACCACATAATCCAACAATTCTACGAATCCGATGTCTACGGTGTTCCACAAGATCTCAAGTCCCTATAATATCCAAATACTTGGAAGGACTATGCCTTACGATAGTAAGTCCACCAAATTCCCATCATCTGGGTCAAGTAAACTCCAAGGTCATGATTATATAGACCCCTAAACCAACTCCGACAAATAATCCAATCTCCTAGTTTATTGTCCACCGAGAAGCATGATATCATGATCGAGACCATCAGTCTAAATCCAGTTTACTCCAAACCATGCAGACATATACAACATCTATACCCAACCAGAATCACATACAGAAATCCAATCTTCTACCCAACGAGAATTCCTACATGCTTCCCCAAAGTCGTGAACCCACCAATATGAAAACCTCACAATCCATCAAGGCCTCAGATAATTCCTCGAAGTCACTGATATAAAGCCACCACGTCATCTGTCTTATATCCTCAAATTGGTCTATCTATGGCATCTCCAGTTCTTGTGCTATATTAGGATGAAAATGTGCTCGTTCACTTGGTCCACTAGCTCCTTTACGAACCCAGTGTTGTGCAAGGTTGCAAAGGCTTAACAAGTTCTCTCACAATTTTATGGGTTAAGCACATGGTTAAGGATTCGTGCTGGAGTGTCTCGTGAAGTCTCAAAGGGTCTAGGAATGGGTTTCTAGCCTGGGGGTTTAAACATAACTCCCGGGGTTGCACTTGGTCGTGGGGGTTGTAGCAGAAGTCTTCAGTGCCAGTTGGTTGCCGAGGTAGAATCCTTGGTGCATCTTGTCTTGCGGGTCTTCAGTTGGGGAGAGAGAAAAGAGGGAAAAAGTAGCACATAGGAGGGAAATGCCTAAAGGGGGTTCTATAGTGCAGGTGCAAACAAATAGGTGCAAAGAGACTGAAACAAAAGAAACAAGGCAAGGAAGGTGATACAGTCGTGTACTTGTTGCCTAGGGCAAAAGTGCGACTTATATCAAAACACAAACAAATAAAAGCAAGCAACACACAATCATGGTTCTATTCGAACCATCATACGGACTCGACTGCGCATAGGGGGTACACGACTCATCCTACCCTAGGGGTTCTCGGACTCAGTGTCATCACTTGTGCCTCGTGCAGTCTTCTGAGTTTTCCTCAGGTGTTGCTATATCCCTTGTAGTTGTTTGATGAACGATCCGGGTTGAGCCTGAAGAGTCTTCAACAACTTCTCACCTGATGAGGTGATGTGGTGAAGGTGCCTCCTTGTAGCTGGCGTTGACTTGGTCTTCTCTTGTCTCTTTAATCATGACGATCCCTTGTGCCTTCTGGGGCGTCGAGGGTACCAGGTAGGCAATCCTTTATGCAATGATATTAATCAAGGCATAGTAGAGGTTCAACATGTCGGTTGCATTGATGACAACTTCGACACCAAGAGCGGGGGACGAAAAGAACCATTTTCCTGCTCACTATAGTGAGGCGGACCAAATGGCGAGGTTCTCATCCACCGGTGGTTGCCGACACAACAACGGTAATGACAAGGTTACTCTATTAGCTAGGTATATCATGGTCTTGCATAACCTATACCCTGGTCATCGTAGGCCAATGTTGCATCATCCTGGGGCACTGTCAAGGGTGTCACCATCTTCTGGGTCTTCACGTCCTCATTCCTCAAGGATGGATTCTTCTATTGGTATCGTCTTGTCGTGGTGTCACCACTCTTGTGTTCGGAATGGGTGGGTGAGTGTTTGGCAAGGTGTACTCCAGGAGGATTACAGAAAATCCAGTGGTCAGGGGCATAAGGGTTCTAGCGACCAAAGTTTTTGAAGGGGAAGAGATCTAGTATAGCCTAGTTTTCGAAAAACTGAGAAGGGAAAAGAAGCATAGATAGTTTTGAAAACTAGTAATAGTTTTTGAAAATAGTTTTACCCTAACTAACGACCATGCTAACTAAGGCTTCCTACAGTCAGGATGGCTCTCATACCAGCTCTGTGGGGACCCCGACTAATAAGTCTTGATCACCGCATGCACGTGTACAGTGATCCAAGAGATCAATGCTCACTGAACACACAGAAGCTGAATAACAAGAGTCTTACATCCATACATACTGTATTACACAAATAGGACCATTAAGGTCAAGTCTTGAGTATAACATCGCAGCGGAAATCTTCAATAACAACTTGGACCCATGCCATCTGCCTTAACCCTACAGGCATTCTGACTGGGAAGCGTCCTAGCTCGCATGCTCGTCACCAAGAAATCTTCATCATATCCTGCTCTCTCATGCCTGGCCAATAAAATAACCAGTGGCAAGCCCATGAGTACTTTGAATGTACTCGCAAGCAACCCAAGTGTGATGAGAGAATAATTATGCAAGGCTCTACTGCTAAATGGGCAGTTTTGCGGATAGCTAGTTTTTCATATGCAAGCATGATCATCATATAACATGGACATGCATGTGTCTACAACAAGTATCAGGAGGTTATAGAAATCATTATCGAGAAAGAGTTGTAATCAACTCATGCTCAAGCTCATTGTGACTTTCTCACAATCACATCAACAAATTTACCCAAACCGTGTTGTTTTCCAGAAACTTATGGACATAGTCTAAGTAGCACCACCCAACTGTCCTTGACCGCGGACATGGCTATTCGAATAGTTTGACACTCTGCAGAGGTTGCACACTTTACCCACAAGATCCGGGGAACTTCCGTGTCATTCACGACCCGCGGTACCTCAAGTACCCGGGGTAAGCACCCGATCACTACCTTTCCCTAGACGACACTAACACAGAGTCCACTCGATTGGTAACAGCCCTGTGCCAAACATTTCACATCTTAAAATTTGTGGAGCCTTGCTCCCATATTCATCACATACCACAAGCATGGGGTACCAATGGTGTGTCCGGTGCCCTATAAAGACAGTCATGGCCGCCTATCCAAGCACGACCCCATCCCGAGAGTGACCTCATGTCACCCCCGTCACTAGTAATGCGAGCACCATGCTAGTATCGACCTAGGTAATCAATAATTCCCTTTCCCATATAAGGGTAGAGTGGTTGCGCAGGATTGGTTGGGACGGTAGTCACACATAAATCTAATCCATCTCTGTAAACAACACTCTCATCAAGCCTCGGTACACTACTTCTTCACCAAGTAGTGCCCTAGTTTCTCATCATCTCCCAGGGGCATTAGTGGCACCCACTGGGTTATTTGCAAGTATGTCAAACCACACTTGTTTCACTCAATGCATAACCCTGACCCATTTTGCGTAGCCAACTACTATAGCATATATCTATCTAATCCCACCCACATAACCCTCATAGGAAGGTAGGGTCATGTTTGATGCAAGTTTCAATAGTAAAGTAACAAAGGTACCAACCAAAGTGGTCACCTCCTCTACATGATTCCGATGCATTGATAATAAGGTGCTATGAGACATGCATAAAAAGGTTTCTCGAACATGGTCAAAGGGATGCTTGCCTTATCCTTCCGAGTCTTCAAACCTTCTGGTCCATCTCCGAGTACTCCGTTTATTTCGTCAACTAATCGATGGAAACAATCATAATAAGCAACACAACAAAGCAAAAATGAAAGTGCTCTAAAAATAGGAGTTGGACTTTTCTAGAATACATCTGGTCATTTTGAAAAATGACCAAGGTGGTTTCATAGGTATTGGATCAATGGATAGTTTGGAACATTTCAATATGATGGAATCAAGGGGTTTATGTCTTTGAAAGAAGTGTACAGAAATATATTTTTGAAAAATGAGAAAAGGCACCCACTTAACAGTTCATGATTTTAGAAGCATCTAAGAGTTAGTCTCACTTGATTTGGAGTTCAAATGAATTTCCTAGGATTTTGCAAAGTTGATAAATATGAAGAAATGGCTCATTATTTGGTGAGGTACAGAAAGTATTAATAAAAATGTTCCAAAACTAAGTTTGGATATGACAAACACCTAGGAATTTGAACCACTGCATTTGGATCAAATTTGAGCCCTCTGTGATTTTCTAAAATTCATCACAGAAATAGAATAATGACACTTTGATAATATTTGTGAAGGAAAAGTTTCTGGAAAAATGTGCATGTTGCACCATGTGATAGAGAATGATTTATGGAGCCAGAAGAAATTTAAATCATCAAGTTTGGATACTATTTGAATATTTGAATGATTTTTGAAGCTGTCTGGTAAAAGAAAAAGGATAGGGAAAAGGGTTTTACCCTTATACAGCGCGCTGGGCGGGAGATAGCAGTGGGCCGGCCCAGCGGCTCGGGTGCGCGGGCAACAGGGGCGACGTCGAAGGCGCCCTCGCGTACTGTGCCTTCACTGCGGGGACGCGGAATCAGGCGAAACCGCCTCCACTTGCCAGCGTGGCCTGGTGGCTGGGCCACTTACGAGCGGGGCCCGCCTGCAGGGCCTCTGTCTTCTTCTTCCTCCCGCGCGCTCGCCTGGCCTAGGGAGCAGAGGACCCCGACGGCGACTGCCGGCGCTACGGAGCACCTCCGGCGACGCTCTGGCTATGAATGGGCTCAACGAAGAACGCCGCTTCCACTCATGTATGCCACGGCTGCGAGGGATGATCGAGTCGTCGGCGGCTTGGACGCCGGCGGACGGTGGTGTCGGCAAGATTTGGGCACGGTGCTATGGTGCGCCCTTCGATGAGAGGAAGAGCATGGGAGGTCCGCCTAGCTCAGGGGAGTCCGTTGGTGGAGGTAGGAGAGGGAGAAGAGCTCGAGCTGGCATGAATTCTAGCGGAGGCCGGCGGCGGGACTCCGGCCAGGAAGGTGGCTGTAGGGCACGGGGAGGCAATGGGTTGGCCTGGGGGCGTACGGGAGAAGGAGAGGGCCAAAGGAGCAGCAAGGGGGCTCGGGGGAGGCCTATAAATAGGTGGGCGGCGGTCCACCGAGGTCTTGTGCGCCGGCAAGATTGTTCCCGTCGCTGCAAGCCACCGGGGAACCCGTGGGTGTGTCCTGGGTGTTCGTGGGGTTGGTCTAGGCCTAGAGAAGGAGAGAGGAGGAGCGGGAATGCGCCAGGGCAGTGCGCGTGTGAGCATGCTCATTGGGGATCTCGGTGACCACGGTGCGCGTGCGAGCAGGGGCCGGAGAGAGAGTGGAAGGAGGGGGCCGACCAGCTGCCGTGTCCCGGAGGTCGAGGCGGCCTCGGGGGACACGAGGGGGAGGCCCGAAGTGGTCGGGGCTGGTGATTGGGGGTGGCCACAGTGCGCCAGGGCACTGTAGCGCGCTCCAGAGCGCCCGCTTGGCCGGCATGGCCATGTCCTCGCCGCTCTGGACGCGTCCACTTTGCCCAATGATGTCTAGGGGGTCGAGGGAGTAGTAAACAAATGTGTGATAGTCTTGGATGCCATGGAGGGCCACTGGAGTGAGGAGGGAGGTGACAGAGGAGGAGAAAGCTGCTGATCAGAAGTGTAAAATGGGGTTTTACCCCCTCCAATGATTGAGCTGAGGCATGGGTGAGTTACAGGAGGTAGAAGATGATCAGGTTTACCTGTGGTAAGAATTTGAGGTAAAGGGAAATAGGGGAAGGGGTCAAAACAATGGTTTTGGTAAATTGGCAGAAGGTGTTTGATCATGTTTTGGGAAAGCAAATGACTTCCAATTGACATGGGACTTAACAGGATGGAATGTCACATACATTTAGGCCCTTCCACCAAATAGCTCATTTGGGCAAAGTTGCCAATGCAACTCTTGTAAACCCTAGAAATCAACAGAAATGGATCCTCCAAGATTAAGTTAAGCAAATCATCTCCCCTTGATGCACCACTTGGTGTAGTGTCATCATTTGGGGTTGTGACCATGCCCACAAAAATATTGAAGCCCCAGGTAAAAAGTTGGTAATGTAGAGTTGTTCAAATTTGGATCTGGTCAGAAAGGGTTTTGGAGCACTTAGATCAAGTTATGCTTCTCCAAAAATTGTGCCATTTGGCATAGATGCATAATTACATCTTTTTAGCATGTGCACCAAGTTTGAGAGCATTAGGACAAGTTTGGCAATGTAAAGTTGCTCAAACTTCAAAATAGACAGAAATGGTTTTGAGGGGATTAGATGATGTTTCCTTGATCTTCAAGGCATGAGGCCTTGCAAGATCATCAAATATGTCATATTTGACATGATAGAATTTCCCTGGAATTTTTGGAGAATATTTCCTTTGTAAATATTTCAAAAGCTTGAAATATCCAGAAAGGGTTTTGGAAGGATTTGTCCAATATTTTGAACATGACCATGTGCTGAACCTCCTAGATATGGACAATATATGTCCTATGAGTTTCCCTGAATTTTGGCAAATATTTTTGAAATAATTAAATAATTTTTTCCTATTAAAGACCATTTCTGGCCTAAAGAAAAAGCATTTAAATAAAATATAAAAATAACTTTTAAAATTATAATTTTGTGGTTTATGGGAGTCCTATACCTAATAGGATTCAAATATACTTTTTGAAAAAAAAATCACACCCTAAATAAGGTACTTGCAGTGCAAACCTCAATTCAGGGGTTTTTGGAAAACTAATTTTAGAAAATACTATTTGGCCAAAATATTTTTATAAGAAAATACTATACTGTTATATACACATGGCATGATCATTGGGAAAAGGTTTTGGATCAAGGAGATGAAGTATGAGAGTTGGAGGATTTATTTGATTTTCAAAGCACTAGCAAACAACAGATAGAGAATCAATCAAGCAAAGTCAAAAACATTCAAAAGTTTTTGCAAATCCACATTTTTAGCATGATAATTAGCTTAAGCAATGTGGCATGAAAATCAGGGTGTGACAAAGGTGGTTCGCTCCCAAGAGCTCGAATGGTCAACTCACATGAAGTGCAAGTCGACACGAAGTCCAAGAATCCTACACATGCACACAACATAAAGAATGTATGCGCAGGGTAGATAAACACATCATCTATTATGATGGTTCTCGTCTCTTGCACATAACCAGTAGAGGCAAAACTGCATGAATAATATGATGCAACAATGGCTATATTCATGGCACTAGGCGTATGGTGCAAAGATGTAAGACAAGCATGCTTCACAAGAATTATGTCAAAGTCTCCAAATAAATGCGAGAATGCTATGGGGGCCATCTCATTATCAAGACTAAAAGCATTGTTGCACTCAATACATGGCAAATCATCTAGCATGCGAGAGGCAACATGTCGAGACATATGACAACAAGTAATAGAATGCATGTGAAAAGCATGGCAACGGTTGTCATCAACCGCATGAAATGAGCAAGTATGAATCGTGGGTGATGCACTACACAAAGGAAACATCGTAATCATGTTGTGCAAGCTAGTGGCACGAAGATGCAACACACTAGAGGAACTCATGGCAATCATGCCATGTGTGAGCAAGTAATAGATATAGGCAATGCGCATGACATATTGCAAGCACGAATACAAAGCAAGATCAAAGTATCATCATAAGCATTGGGCACAAAGCAATCATGGCAATATAAAGCAATATCTCCACTAAGCTTGCAAATACACATACAAGTACGAGAATCAATCATCATGTGTAATGCAAAGCATGGGTCACAAATGCATGTCAAAGTTATCGGAATGAGCATATCATCCGAAGTGAACATGGCAAGATGGGCATAAGAGATATAATGGACAATAACCCATAACCATGTGAGGGCCATGTAGAAGAAATGCGTGAAGTCTTCACGCAAAGGGAGTGGTGGAAAAGATAATACACGGGATCCCAACTCATCATTGCTCTCTAGAGCTCGTTTCGTCAACCCGTGCTCTTGCGAGGTTGACGACTAAGTATGGGTACCTACACAAAAGAGGCAAAAATCAAAGAAATTGTGCGCGTGGTAAATGTACACATCATCCATCTTGATTTGTATGTGCACGTGTGAGTTAGCACAAGATAAGCAATGCTCAAACAAATTTGAGGCACGATAGAGAAATATATCATACATCATGAAAGAATAATTGTCATGTATAGTAAGATGGGGGCACCAATTAGAGCAAGTATGTGGCACAACAATAGCATTTTCATTCATGGGGAGCATATTGTGCACACAATTATCAGAATCATGCAATGGATGGGATGGACCAAGATCTCCTAAAATGTATGACGAAACTATGGGGGTCTCCTCATGAGCATTATCTAAAGCATAATATGGAGAAGTGGAACAACATCCAAAACAATGCATGTCCGAAGCTAGGTAATCATGGCATGGCATATGACGGATAGGATGCGAAGGAAGCATGTCAATATCATCACAAGAAAAACAAATGCCAATAACCATGGGCTTGTCATCTATGCCATAAGTGCAAATTTTGTTTATCTTAATGGCATATGCATAGTTACTACGATGAGATTGCAAATATGACATATTATTGATCTCATGCATATCATATGACAAGTCAAGCGGATTATCAAACATGATGTGACCGAGAGAATTGGGACAAGAAATCCTATGCAACATGGCATCACAACTAATAGACTCCACATGGCAATCATCAAACTCATCATAAATGGGTAAATCATCGCATGGGGAAATCATACTAGAATGAAACATGGCAATAGGTGGATCAATATCATGCAAGCAATCAGTGTTAACATAGTCCACTAGTGGGACGAGAGAATCACCTTAATTTTTGTTACCTATTTCATTCCACTCATGTGTCATAGGTGACGTGGGAAAGACCAAATCGTGGTCATCATCATCTTGATGGAACCATGTGGGTGGTGCATCTTCTTACACCATGGCCATCGGGTTGTCCATTGGAGGGATGGACTCGTCAACGATTGGTGCGTCGTCATGTAGGAGACCTAGCACCAAAGAAAACACCCTCGGAGTAGAGGTTAAGTCGTTAGAAATCATTGTGGACTCACATGCCCTCTCAACTACCTCACTCACTAATTGTTTTGGCTCACTCACTCCTTCTTGGATGCTCTCACTCGTGTGGTTGGTGGAGTCACTCAAATGGCTCTCAACCTCACATAGGGTGTGTGGCATGTTCTCATGTGTGGGGCTAGAGGTGGTCACACTCATCCTCTCATAGGAAATGCACTCAGTGTCAGATATGGTGGAGTCACTCATATCACTCATTGTGGGGTGGCTCTCCTCACATGGAAATTGGGTCATCTCATGATATGTGGGTGTCGGAGAGGTGTATGTGCAAATGTCTCCATGCTCAACTCCTTTTGCCGCATCATCCATAACGCCTCCAAAGATGAATGTCATAGGAGGTGGCAAATCATCACTCCAAGATCAAAGAGAAGGACGCATGTACCCTCGTGTAGCTTGACTCGGAGTAGTAGTCATATTTAGGCGCCATCTTCATGTTGTTGAAGAGGTTCGTGCTCGTTGCCGTGGTCGAAGGGGATGGCCCTTGCTCGACCGTCTTGTAGCCGTCGTCTTGTAAGAGGCCCATATGATGTGGCACCTCGAAGCTCGTATCCATGACCGAATGGAAATTCCCATGCTCGGCCATCTTCCTTGAGGGGCTTCCGAAGATGGAAGTGTCGCCCTCGCTCGTAGGTGGTCTCCTTGTCTTTGAAAAAGTCGATGTAGGTGAACTCACATGAAGTAGGCGAAGATGTCGTATGTTCAAAGGCGAAGATGCCTTGATAATACTTGGCGAAGATGCCAGAGTGGTGATTGTAGCAGTAGCTCCTTCTTGGTGTTGCTTGCCTCACGGTCTTCTCTTTTGCTCTTGAAGATTGGCCTTGGCTTGATGTAGAGCTTGTTCAGACTTGTAGGTTTGCGCGTGTCTAGCATCTTCATGATGATGGTGTCGTTGTCGTGCTTGAACTATTGGTAGATGTCGTTCGTCCTCGTCATGCACATGATCCTTAGAGGTTACTTTCCCATCATGACGATGTTGATGGTCACCATGGCGGTGGGGACGTGGACGACTTGCGGTGGCATTGTATTTTCGCTCCGAAGACTTGTGACTTGAACGTCGCCGTCGAGAGGATGATGAAGGGGAAGAAGACTTGTAGTTGACCACCATGTGTCGGAGCTCCTCTATGTGTTTGTCAAAGGAGTCGCACACGTCATCGATGTAAGCCCTTCTCCTTGCCTCGGAGTGTCGTAAGTCGATGGCGATGTTCTCGAGGTGCTCTTGCATTGCTCGTAGTAGTCCGATGGTTTGCGTGTGGATGTAGTTGTTCGCGCCATCAATGTCGAAGAACGGAGATGTAAGGCTTTGCCTTTTCATCACAAGACTCGAGTAGTGGTGAGTGGGAGAAAGAGAAGAACTAGACCAGTGTACCTTACCCGATATTGAGAATGGATCAATGATCACTCAATAATGTATCAAGGAAATAGCACAATTGGTACCGATTCTTATCAATTCTCACACCTACACAATATTTTATGGAGTAGCTCGGTGAGGATAGTGGAATAAAAATTTGATGCAAAATGTTAGCAAGAGTCAATATTGTTGAAAGAGATGCACAAATTCGCAAGTGAAACAAGTAGACCAATAGCTAAGAATGGCACACGGGAACACATGCACAGATAGATAAATGTGTTTGTGCAACCAAGGATTGAGCGAAAAAATAAGGAATCCATGGAAAATGCTCTTGTCGTACAACTCTAGTGAGACACTAGCCGCTTGCTCAATACGAGGATACAAACTTGTGCACTACCTATATGAGACAAAATGTAGCGACTTCCTATCACAAGTATGCTATGTATGTATGATGTTCCGGTGCTTTTAGCACAAGATGATCAAGTATGATATGATATTTTGTGATGCTATGGCTCTTTCTTACAAGATTCTTTGTGACTCTTTTGCTTAAAAGCTTATTCTTTTTTGTATGGCCACTATGCGAAATGCACAAACCAAGATAGCAATTGTGTATATGTGGCAACAGTCTTGTGACACAAGAGATGATATGATGATACCAAGATGATATGGTATGTATGCAATGGAAGCGCGTGTCGATGATCACTAGTGTGCACATGTAACGTTGCCAGCAATACTCAAAGGCTAGTCTCGATAGGCAAGTGACGCAAAATGGGCTAGGGGTTAAGAATGCAATGGCAAGGGGGGATATACAATGATGTAATAAAAGTTACCGTCTGTGACGATGATGAGAGGTGGTGCTCTTGATGTAGAACCATTCCTAATTAGCCAAAACACCTTAGGAAATTGAAAAACCACAACTCAAAATCTCAAGGACAAATGTCAAATGGTGGTAGTGGAAAGGCGGTGGTGGTGGAAACCTGGTCAAAATGGGTTATGATGGCGGAAGGGTACGATGGGCTATACATGGTGTCGGAGTTGAAGGCACGATCCCTAAGTAGCTGAAACACCTTAGGATACACAAGCCACAACTCAAACAAGCTCGAACAAAATTGGGTTAAGTTGGGTTGGCAATGTATAGTGGGCGAGGTTATGCGGAAGTGGTGGTGGTGGCTGGTCAAGAAGAAATTGTCCCTAAGTAGCCAAAACACCTTAGGAGACTCAAATCACAACTCAAACAACCACAAATGCTATATGGATGAAAATGGGTTAGGTTGCGGAAGTCAGTGGTGGTATAGCGGATGATGTGGTGGATGACCTAGGAAAACTTGCCAAATTTCGAAGTATTTAATGGATTCGAATGATCATGGTAGTATTTTTGTGTTATGGGTGATGTCAAGAGCTTCAAAACGAGCTAAAGAACGTTAAAATCGGACTCCAGATGAATTAGTTATGCAAACAATGGTGAAACACGTGAAGGTGAAATGCCAGGGGCCGGATGTCCGGGGTGGAGCCCGGATTTCCGGGGGCTGTTTACAGAACCGAGTCAGATTTTGTGCTTCAGGGGCCAGATGTCCGGCAGGGAACCCGCATGTCAGTCCTGAGGCCCGTATGTCCGGCCCGACGATTCTAGATCTCATTTGGGGCAGAAATTTTCGAATTGGGGGCGAAACCTGATGATTCCAAGGGCAAAATTGGATGGATTTTGTGGATGGGTGAGAAAGATGGGGATAAGCTACATCCACTTGAAACCAAGCAAATCCACGGATCAAATCAACAAAACATCATCAAACCAACAAATCACAAAAAATGGGGCTATTTTTGGTGGGGAATTTTCTACTTTACGACGGAATCACACAAAATAAGGCTAGAAATGGTGGGGAGGCTCCCAATTCGTGATGAACCAAGGCTCATGATACCATATGATCACTAAACTAGGCGGGGGGCTCCAATTCTGCGTGAAATCGTGGCTCTTGATACCATATCATGCGGGGCTAACTTGATCTAGGCCGATCTTTCACGATTGGAGAGATCCCCGAGGACACGAAGAACACGGGAGGAAATCACAAGGGGAAATAAGGAAAACACTCAAATGCACAAGAAACAATCACACATGTGCTAGATCTGTCGGCACCCTGGTGGGTCGTGCTCACCTAGGCCCACTTCCTATGACCGTCTTCTGGTATATACGCCCTTCTGACCTAGAAAAAATAAGAAGAAAATGACTTTCAGGACGGAGCGCCGCCGTCTCGAGGCGGAACTTAGGCAGGAGCACTTTTGCCCTCCGATGAAGCGATTCTGCCGGGGGGGACTTCCCTCCCGGAGGGGGAAATCATCATCATCATCATCATCATCACCAACAACTCTCCCATCTTGGGAAGGGCTAGCTTCATCAACATCTTCAACAACACCATCTCATCTCAAACCCTAGTTCATCTCTTGCGTTCAATCTTGTTACCGAAACTATAGATTGGTGCTTGTGGGTGACTAGTAGTGTTGATTACATCTTGTAGTTGATTACTATATGGTTTATTTGGTGGAAGATTATATGTTCAGATCTATTATGCTATATATTACCTCTCTGATCTTGAGCAAGTTCATCACTTCTGAGTAGTTACCATTGTTCTTGAGGTCATGGGAGAAATCATGTTGCAAGTAATCATGTGAATTTGATATGTGTTCGATATTTTGATAGTATGTATGTTGTGATTCCCTTAGTGGTGTCATGTGAATGTTGACTACATGACACTTCACCATATTTGGGCCTAAGGGAATGAATTATGGAGTAGTAAGTAGATGGTGGGTTGCGAGAGTGATAGAAGCTTAAACTCCAGTTTATGCACTATTCCGTAAGGGACCGATTGGATCCAAAAGTTTAATGATATGGTTAGAATTTATTCTTAATACTTTTCTCGTAGTTGCGGATGCTTGGGGGAGGGTTAATCATAAGTAGGAGGTTTGTTCAAGTAAGAACAACACCTAAGCATCGATCCACCCACGTATCAAATTATCAAAGTAGAGAACACGAATTGAACCAACATGATGAAAGTGACTAGATGAAATTCCCGTGTACCCTCAAGAACGCTTTGCTTATTATAAGACACCATTTTGGCCTATCCTTTTCCACAAAAGGATTAGGCTATCTTGCTGCATACTTTGTTGTAGGGTGAAACCCTAGGTGAGAGCTTTTCACACTTGGAGGGGGGAAAGGAGCAAGAACACAAGAACATAAGATAAATCACTCAAACAAAACCAAAATCACACATCCACTAGAGTAGCATACATGAGATCCACAAGGATATAAGATCAATCCAAGGAAATAAGCACTAGGTAGAATTCTTCCCACTCCTAGAGGAGATGAGGTCTTGATGATGATCTACTCCCTTGGGAGGTCTTGAAATCCACAAGGATTCTTCCCAAGAGGGGTTTTGATCTCCAAGAGGAGGGTATACAAGGAGAAAAGCTCTCAATGTCTATCAAATACATTGCTATCCACCCCAATAAGCTAGGGAAAGATTATATATAAGGCTAGGGACAAAACTGGGGAAGGAGAGGATACAAAGGTCTAAAATGACCCTAAAAAAGTGGACAAGTCGTAGGTGTCCGGGCACCCAGGGCAAAGGGGTCCGGGCACCCGGAGATGGGCATGGTTGTAGGTGTCCGGGCACCCGGGGTCGAGGGACTGGGCACCTAGACTGGTGAGGGCTGAGCAGCGGAGGGCCGGACACCCAGGGGTGCAATGGGCCAGCCCAGGCAGGAGGCCGGGCACCCAGGGCTTGGCGGCCGGGCACCCGGGTTGCTGCCGAGGCAGCGGCTGGGCATTTGACCGGGCACCCGGTGCTTAGTGGCCAGGCACCCGGGGCCAGCTGGGGCTACGGCCAAGTGGGGGCTGGGCACCCGGGGTTGAGGCAGTCAGGCACCCGGCTGGTCCAGGGAGCTTGGCCCATTCCTCGTCTTCGATCTTCTTGTCCTCCTCCTTCTCTTGCTCCGTGCATACTTGTGGCTCCATCCCCTCCTTCTCATGATCATCTCCTTTGTAGCTAATAATGCACAACAAGTCCTTGTGAGGTAGAACCCAATTATCATGCAAATCCGAACGAAACTCAAAGAGGAGAGAATTCACCTCGTTCTCTATGGCGCATGCACGTGCTCTAGTCATTGGTCCCTTGGGTGCTTGAGGTGGTGACGGAGTGTCCATGGGGATGATGGAGGGATGCTCCGCATCATCTCCCCCCCCCCCCCACTTGGGGGAGATCTGTCTGCGGATCATGATCTTCATCACCATGGAAGCGTGACAAGTCCATGATGTTGAAGATGTCGCTTACGTTGAGCGCGGGGAATGTCGATCTTGTAAGAATTGTCGTTGTAGCGTGCTAACACCCTGAATGGCCCATCGGCGAATGGAAGAAGCTTGGATTTGCGCTCCTTGGGGAAGTGGTCTTTGCGTAGGTGTAGCCAAACGAGATCACCTTGTTGGAACACCATTGGTGCCTTGTTGGTGTTGAGCTTGGCGGCGAGACGTTGGACTTAACGCTCGACCGTGGACCGTGTTTCCTCATGCACCTTCTTGAGATAACTTGCGCTTGCACTTGTATCCATGTTTGCGCGTTCTTGGAGAGGCAGAGGTAGGATGTCCAAGGGCGACAATGGGTTGAAGCCGTAGACGACCTCGAAGGGGGACTTGCCGGTAGTAGATTGTTGTGCTTGGTTGTAGGCGTACTTGGCAATGGGTAGGCACTCCTCCCACTCTTTGATGTTCTTCTTTATCATCACGTGTAGTAGAGTGGCGAGCGTTTGGTTGGTGACTTCCATTTGGCCATTGGTTTGAGGATGATAGGCCATCGAGAATAGCAGGTTGATACCGAGCTTGGCGCAAAGTGTCTTCCAAAAGTAACTTATGAACTTGATGTCTCGGTCCGACACAATTGTCCTTGGTAGTCCTTGTAGCCTCAAGATTTCCCTACAAAAAATATTTACAACATGTGAAGCATCGTCTATCTTGTTTCAAGGAATGAAATGAGCCATTTTGGAAAGTGATCCACTACAACAAAGACGGAATCCTTGCAATTTTGAGCTCTCAGCAAACCTAACACAAAGTCCATACTAATGTCTTCCCATGGTTGAGACAGAATAGGAAGTGACATATGTAAACCATAAGATTCAGATTTAGACTTAGCTTTGCAGCATGTCGGGCACCAGTTGGTGTAGCGTGAGACTTCGCTGAACATCTTTGGACAATAGTAGTGCTTGGAGAGCGCTGCGAATGTCTTGTCGTGTTCGAAGTGTCCCATAAGGCCTCCTCCATGGGCCTCTTGCAAAATGAGCAAACAAAGAGAGGACTCGGGAATGCATAGTTTGTTAGCTCTCATAAGATAACCATCCTTGATGTAAAATCGTTCCCACGATGCATGCTTTAAACATTTAGCATAAGGAGTCGCAAAGTAAGCATCATCCGCATATAAGTATTTAATATGCTCAAAGCCAATGACATTCAACTCAAGTTGGGTAACAAGCATGCATTTGCGGGAAAGCGCATCCACCACAACATTTTCTTTGCCTTTAATGTACTTGATGACATATGGGAAAGACTATATGAACTCACTCCACTTAGCATGACGCTTGTTCTACTTAGTTTGACCTTTAAGATATTTGAGTGTCTCACGGTCCGTGTGAAGTATGAATTCACGAGTACGGAGATAGTGTTCACACACATGCAAAACTCTCACTAAGGCATATAATTCCTTATCATAGATGGGGTAATTAAGTTGAGCACCAGAATGTTTCTCACTAAAATACACAATTGGGTGCTTTTCTTGCATGAGCACGCCTCCTATGCCGGTACCACTAGCGTCGCAACGGATCTCGAAAGGTTTGTCAAAGTTCGGTAAGGATAGTAATGGTGCGTGGGTACGCAATTTTTTAGCTCATTGAACGCGGTATCTTGCGAGGTACCCCAAACAAAGGGTGCGTTCTTTTTTGCTCAAAGCATGATAAGGAGAAGCAATTGTACTAAAGTCCTTCACGAAGCGTCGTTAGAAACCGGCTAAACCAAGAAAGTTGCACACTTTTTGGAGGTTTGTTTGTTGGGGGCAAGTTTTCATTGCTTCAATTTTAGTTTCATCGACATGTACACCTTGTGAAGAGACGACAAATCCTAGGAAAACAACCTTATCAACGCCAGAAGTACACTTGTCCATGTTAGCATAGAGGCGCTCTTTCCGATGGGTTTGCAAAACCATACGGATGTGTGTGACGTGATCCTTAAGCGACTTGCTAAATACAAGGATGTCATCAAAGTAAACCACTACAAAGATGCCGATATAAGGTCGAAGAACGAAATGCATGAGACGCATGAATGTTCCGGGCGCTTCCGATAAGCCCATCGGCATGACCAACCACTCATATAACCCAAACTTGGTCTTGAAAGTTGTTTTCCACTCATCACCCTCTTGAATGCAAATTTGGTAATAACCAATTTTAAGATCTATTTTCGAAAAGATGGTGTCACCACATAATTCATCAAGCATGTCATCTAAGCGTGGAATAGGGTGACGGTATCTAACGGTGATAGCATTGATCGGACGACAATCGGAGCACATGCGAAAACTGCCATCTTTCTTAGGCACGAGAATCACTGGAATGGCACAAGGGCTTAAGCTTTCACGTACTTGACCATTGTCGATGAGTTTTTGAACTTGTGGTTGTATCTCCTTGGTTTTCTCGGTGTTGATGCGGTAGGGAGATGACGTGGAGCATCCTATGATCATCCCCATGTACACTATGAGTACTCCCCAAGCCCCAAGTAGACACATGATGAGACCTCAAGCATTCATCATTGGACACAAGGTGAGCCCGCTCCTGGATGCTTTCCCTTTCCATTCACGCAAGACATGGTTACTACCTAATGCAAAGACAGTATGTGTGCTAAGGAACCGAGGAGACGACCATGGAGATTCTCGAAGCATAGGACAAGTCCACACGGGAGCGGATCAAGAAGTGTGTCGAGTGGAGTTGCCGTGGAGCTATAGCGGCCGGACAACCAGCAGGAGCCCGGACATCCGGCGTGACCAACCAGAAGCAGACCAGAGAGAGGCAGACGCGAGGCGGCTCTACAGCGGCCGGACATCCGGCGCCCCGCGATGGGCCGGACATCCGGCATTTGACCGGAAATCCGGTGCCCAGCACAGAAGACACCCGCGACCGGACCCCGCCAGCCCGGATATCCGGCCCCCGCGCCCGGACATCCGGCACTTCATGAAGGCCCGGACATCCGGCCCCTGTCTGCGCACAGTGTATCGGTCCTCCGGCCCATGTATCACTCCAACTTACCCCTTCGTCCCCCTAGACTATAAATAGACCTCCTCCTCCTAGCTAGGGTTAGCTTTGTGTTAGCTCATTTGAGACCTAGATCATTGCTCATCCATAGTTGTTCTACTCCATGAGAGATCGCGGCCTCTACGGAGAAGATCCACACCGGATTCAGGACCTCCTCACGGAGAAGACCCCTCGCGGATTCTAGACCTCCTCACGGAGATGAACTAGTTACCTTGTATCTTTCCTTTGTTGGATTTGGACCATGTGTGATCGTTTCTTATTGATTTGAGTGTTTTCTCTCATTTTTCCTCGTGATTTCCTCTTGTGTTGTTCGTGTTCGTCCTCGGGGATCCCTCTATTAGTGAAAGATTGGCCTAGAATCGGGTTAGCCTCGCATCATATGGTATCTAGAGACAAGGTTTCTCATGAATTTGGAGCCCCCTCACCGTTTTCTAGCTTGATTTTTTTGTGTTCTTCCCTAAATTCGAAAATCCTCACTAAAAATAGCCCTATTTTTTGTGATTTGTTGGTTTGATAATGTTTTGTTGATTTTGATCCATGGATTTGCTTGGTTTCAAGTGGATCTAGAATTACCCCAAGTTTTACCATCTTTCACCCACGAAATATTATCA
This sequence comes from Secale cereale, assembly GCA_902687465.1. Lineage (NCBI taxonomy): Eukaryota > Viridiplantae > Streptophyta > Magnoliopsida > Poales > Poaceae > Secale > Secale cereale. Next base: position 336,038,554 of record LR738712.1, read on the forward strand.
AATTCGAGCCCAAAATCTCCATTTTCCGCCCAAAATCGCGTCCCGAAACTCGCATCTGGTGTTGTCCCAGACCCACCGGACGACCGACGTTTTACCGGACGTCCGGACCCCCACGAAGCACCGGATGTCCGTCATCTACCGGACGACTGGAACCACCCAACAGAAGAAAATAATTTTTTCCGACGAATTCCGGACGTCTGGTCACCGGACATCCGCAACTTTCCGGACATCCGATACCTATAGATTCCTACTTCGACTGATTTTTATATTATCCATAACTAATTCATCCGAACTCTGATTTTGATGTTCTTTAGCTCATTTTGAAGGTCTTGACATCCCCCATACCACAAAAATACTAGCATCATCATTTGACTCCATCAAATTTTATGAAATTTGGCATGTTTGCCTAGGCCTTTCACCATATCATCGGCATTGCCACCATAGCCTTCCGCAACCTAACCCATTTTCTTCCCCATAGCATTTATGGTTGCTTGAGTATTGATTTGAGTCTCCTAATGTGTTTAGGCTACTTAGGGACAATTGCTTCTTCATCAACCGCCACCTCCAAATCTGCTACCAACATTTGACATTTGTCCTTGATATTTTGAATTGTGGTTTTTCCGTTTCCTAAGGTGTTTCGGCTATTTAAGAACGGTTCTACATCAAGAGCACCTCATCTCATCATCACCGCGAGGTCGTCATCGACATTTTCCACTTCACCATTGACAACACCGTATGCAAGGACAGTAATTTCGACGGCATCATTGTATATCCCCCCTTGCCATTGCATGTATAACCCCTAGCCCATTTTTGCGTCACTTGCCTATCGAGACTAGCCTTCGAGTATTGCCAGCAACGTTACTTGTGCAAATTAGTGATCATCAATCCGCATCCATACCATATGATCTTGGTATCATATCATCTCTTGTGTCACAAGATTGTTCCCGCATATACACAATTGCTATCTTGGTTTGTGCATTTTGCATAAGTGGCCATATCCAAAAAAAAAATTTAGCAAAAGAGAAAAATAAAGAAGCTAGTAAGCAAGAGCCATATCATCAAAGTGCATCACAATATATCATATGATATCATATCCGATCATCTTGGATCATCTTGGGCTAAAAGCACCGGAACATCATACATACATATCATACTTGTGATAGGAAGTCGCTACATTTTGTCTCATATAGGTAGTGCACAAGTTCATATTCGTCCATTGAGAAATCGGCTAGCGTCTCACTAGTGTTGCGCGATAAGAGCATTTTCCGTGGATTCCACATTTTTCGATCAATCCTTGGCTGCACAACCACATTTATCTATCCGTGCGTGTGTTTCCGTGTGCCACTCATTGCTATTGGTCTACTTGTTTCACTTGCGAATTTGTGAATCTCTATCAACATTATTGATTCTTTCTAACATTTTGCATCAAATTTCTGTGACACTATCCTCACCGAGCTACTCCATAAGCCTTATTGTGTAGGTGTGAGAATTGACGAGAATCGGTACCAATTGTGCTATTTCCTTGATACATACTGAGTGATCATTGATCCATTCTCAACATTGGGTAAGGTACATTGGTCTAGTTCTTCTCTTTGAGCGATGCTTATCTTGTGCTAATTCACACGTGCGCATACACATCATGATGGATGATGTGTACATTTACCACGCGCATAATTTCTTTGGTTTGTGTTTCTTTTGTGGAGGTACCCATACTTACTCATCAACCTCGCAAGACCGCGAGTTGAAGAAACGAGCTCTAGAGAGCAACAATGACTTGGGATCTCGTGGATTGTCTTTGCGGCCGTTCCAATTGCGCTAATACTTCGTGCATCTATTCTACATGGCCCTCACATGGTTGTGGCTTATTGTCCACTATGTATCATTTGCCCATATTGCCATGTTCACTTTGCATGATATGCTCATTCATATGCCTTTGCCATGCATTTGTGACCCATGCTTTGCATTACACATGATGATTTATTTTACTACTTGTATGTGTGTTTGCAAGCTTGGTGGAGATATTGTTTGTTATTGCCATGTTTACTTTATGCCCAATGCTTATGATCATGCTTTGATCTTGTTTTGCTTTCGTGCTTGTGATATGTCGCATCATTGCCTATGCCTACTTTTTGCTCAGTTGACATGATTGCTATGAATTCATCTAGTGTGTTGCATCTTCGCTCCACTAGTTTGCACAACATGATTTATATCTTTGCTTAGGTTGCATCACCCATGATCATACTTGCTCCTTTCATGCGGTTGATGTCAACCATTGCCATGCTTTGCACATGATTCCCATTTCTCCTTGTCATATATCTCCATATGTTGTATCTCTCACGCTAGATGATTTGCCATGTATTGAGTACAACAATGAGCTTAGTCTTGATAATGAGATTGCCCCCATAACATTCTCGAATATTCGTAAATTTTGACATATTTCTTGTGAAGCATGCTTGCCTTCCCTCTTTGCACCATATACCTCGTAATATAGCCATTGTTGCATCATATTATTCCTGCACTTGTGCTTCTAATGGTTATGTGCAAGAGAAGATAACCATCATGATGGATGATGTGTTTATCTACCATGCGCATACATTCTTTGTTTTGTTGTGTGCGTGTGTAGGATACTTGGACTTCGTGTCGACTTCCACTTCACGTGAGTTGACCATTCGAGCTCTTGAGAGCGAACCCCCTTCTACCACGATGATTCTACATCGCACTTGCTTGTGCTTCGGCATTGCGAAGGACGCACAAGGACCCGCTTTCAAGGTGATATCCTTCTCTTTCGAGAACCACAAAACCATGAGCATGAATATTGTGTATCATACTACATGTGTTGCTTGCACCATGAGACTTCTTGGTCATCATAGACCACTTGATTCCGCACATGTTAGAGATCTTGCTTCGACTTGCCGTTTACACATTTCCATGCATCATGTTATATATACCTTGTGTGTTGCATCCAGTTTCTGGATTACTCGCTCCTATCATATGCTTGGTTGCAACAATAACACCTCTTCACAAATGCCATGCCCTATTACTTGTCACATGATTGACTTGTTTTCCTCACACATGATGAACATTTGCTCTTTCTATTGTGTTGAGTGCCACTTGATCTTCACTACACCCTATGCACATTATGCTTGGATTGTCTTTCCATATATGTTTAGACACTTCATGTTATTTGGTGTTGTGAATGATTCATATGCCTACCATAGACCTTTCATCGAGCGATTTGTGAATGCTTTCTATGACCTTGAGGTTGATGCTTATTTTCTTGTCACACATATTCGCATCACGACCTCACATTTGCATGCTTGTTTCCATGATGTTCCTGATTGTGCTCAATTTATGTGCTTACATGCCATGTCACAATCCTTTGCTACATCTTATGCTATGCTTGATGTCGACACTTATTGGGTTGATCACCACTTGAATGCTTGGTTTTGCACTAACGCTAACCACATTTGTTTTTCCAAGTGTTTGTTATCCTTGCTCCTTTTGAAGGAATCACTTGATGGTGCGGCATTGGAGAGTGCCCATTTCAAGCTTCAACATATGAGTACTTGGTAATCATCCACTTCTACACGACGACGCCATCTCTTTCCCATGGTGATTTGGTTTTTGATCCGAAGTTGGATATTTCCCAAGGGGGGGGGGTGAAGCAGAGCATCCTACGAACATCGCCATGTCAAGATTCCGCTTGGCAAGTGACATGTGTGATATCTACTTCACATACATAAAGGTGAATCATCTCCTTTACATGTGTTCCTTTGACCCCTTCGAGGATGGTATACTACTTGACACTCCACTAGTGTGCATGCATAGGTATTGCCGGAGCTTCACAAACGACGAGGAGGAGTGCAAGCACCGTGGAACACGTACACCATCTACGAGGGAAGCTTGGAAGCGACGACGGAAGAAGACGGAGCTGCTGGCGCATCAGCGGCCGGACATCCGGTGGCCAGCCCGGACATCCAGCACTTCAGCGGAGGCCAAACATCCGGCATCACCCCGGAAATCCAGCAAGGGAAACAGAAGGCACCCGAAGAATGGCCACCGCTAGGCCGAACATCCGCCCCCCAGCCCGGACATCCGGCGCCTGCCTGCGCGCAGAGACGGGCCAGAGGCCCATTATCCCCTTCTCACTTACCCCTTCATGAAAAAGACTATATATACTCCTCCCCCAGCTCCTAGTTAGGGTTAGCTTTTGTGCTAGCTCATTTGAGACCTAGAGCATTGCTCATCCATAGTGGTTCTACTCCACGAGAGAGCGCGGCCTCTACCGAGAAGATCCACAACGGATTCAAGACCCCTAACGGGAAGATCCCATGCGGATTCAAGACCTCCTCGCGGAGATGAACTAGCTACCTCTTTGTATCCCCCTTTGTTGGATTTGGACCGTGTATCTCATTGTGTTGACGATCTAGCACATGTGTGATCATTTCTTGTTGATTTAAGTGTTTTCTCTCATTTCCCCTCGTGATTTCCCTGTGTGTTCTTTGTGTTCATCCTCGGGGATCCCTCAAACCATGAAAGATCGGCCTAGATCGGGTTATCTCCGCATCAGCCATGGAGATGCTCGAAGCATAGGACAAGTCCACACGGGAGCGGATCAAGAAGTGCCTCAAGTGGAGTCATCGCGGAGATACAGCGGCCGGATATCTGGCAGGAGCCCGGACATCCGGCGCCACCAACTAGAAGCAGACCAGAGAGAGGTAGACTCAAGGCGGCTCTACAGCGGCCCGACATTCGGCCGACCCCTGGACATCCGGCGCCCCGCGATGGGTCGGACATCCGGTGCCTGCCCGGAAACCCATCGCCCAAGACAGAAGACACCCGAGACCGGACCCCGCCAACCCGGACATTCGACACTTCATGAAGGCCCGCACATCTGACCCATTCCCGGACATCCGGCCCCTGTTTGCGCACAATGTACCGGGCCTCCAGCCCATGTATCCCTCCAACTTACCCATTCGCCCCCTAAACTATAAATAGACCTCCTCCTCCTCCTAGCTAGGGTTAGCTTTGTGTTTCCTCATTTGAGACCTAGAGCATTGCTCATCCATACTGGTTCTACTCCCCGAGAGACCGAGGCCTCTATGGAGAATATCCACACTGGATTCAGGACCTCCTCACGGAGAAGATCCCTCGCGGATTCAAGACCTCCTCACGGAGATGAACTAGTTACCTTTTATCTTTCCTTTGTTGGATTTGGACCGTGTATCTCATTGTGTTGAGGATCTAGCACATGTGTGATCGTTTCTTGTTGATTTGAGTGTTTTCCCTCATTTCCCTCATTTCTCTTTATGGTGGTTCCCTCTCTCGCTACTCTCTCCATGATGTTTCGAAGCTTGCTTGTCAGTGATCACTTGGATTGGTGACATAGGACGAAGCACATATTTTCTTACCCTTCATCTTGAAGCTATATTGATTTGTCCGTCCGTTGTGTAGGACACCTCGGTCGTATTGCCAAGGTCGTCCCAAGAGAAGATGGCACACGGACATAGGGATGACATCACACTCCAAAGTATCTTTGTATGCGCCGATCTTGAAGGAAACTTGAACCATGTGCTCTACTTGTATCGTGCCGGAGTCGCTAAGCCATTGAACCTTGTAGGGACGAGGATGCTTCTTCTTCACTAGTTGTAACTTGGATCATAGTTCTTCCCTCGCGAGGTTATGGAAACTTCCTCCATCAATCATGACCTTGACGGAACGACCTTGAATGCCCACTTTGGTGTGGAAGATGTGGCATCTTTGTTCTTCATCGTGCTGTTGTTGGAGTGTCAAGACCTTGGAGACGACGAGAGCGGGACTTGAGTCGTTGTCGCAAAAGACTTGGTTTTCTTCATCTTCATTCACTTGGTGGTGCATGGCCACATGCTCGAGCGCCTCCATTTAATCTTCGCTCATGGAGTCGTATGATCCATCATCATTGAAGATCTTTGTCCGTTTATTGGTGCATTGGTATGACTTGTGTCCTCGGCCACCACAAGTGAAGCATTTCATTGAACTTGTCTTGACAAGGTCTTCGGGTGGTGCCGGTGTTGAAGCAGTTTTGGACTTGTATGAGCTTGCGGTGTACGAGTGGTAAAAGGTGCTTGCTTCGAACTTGACTTGTCGCCGGTACTTGGGTATGCTCTTGTAGAGGTAGGAGGTGCCTAAGGTGTGGGCGCTTGAGTGTAAGAGCCATAGTTCTTGGATGAGTACTTGGCGTATTTGAAGTCATCTTGCACTTGTCGCTCCGCTTTGGTTGCTTGGTGGACGAGCTCGAGAAGGTCGGTGTAGGGTTGAATGTCTGCAATCTTCTTGATAGGGTGGTTGATACCATTCAAGAAGCGAACCATCGTTTGCTCGTCATCTCCCTAGACATTTGCTCGAATCATAGCGATCTCCATTTCTTGATAGTATTATTCATGTGGGTCCAAGTTGTGATTGGTGTTTCACCTCTTGCTACTCTTCACGCGATGACTTGTTCCCACCAAATGGGAACGTAGGCTTGGAACTCGAGAGATGCCATGGCAATCTTCTTGTCCTCTTCAAAGTTGTGTAGGCGAAATATCTTGTCGACCTTCAATTCCCATGAGAGATACTCCTTGGGGTCGGTACTTCCGGAGAACTTGGGCATGGTGAACTTGAGCTTGCCAAAGCGTTGTTCTTCATCATGGTGACGATGGTGGTGTCGCTCGTGACGAGGTGGAGGATATTTGAATGCTTGCTCCTCGCGATGGTCTTGCCGGTTTGGGCGCGGTATGTTGTTCCGGTTTCGTCGCTCTTGCTCCGCTGCTCAGCGAGCAGCTTCCTCTTGTTGTGCTTGACGAAGTGCTTCTTCTTGTTCACGCACTTGGCGGCTGCGGTCGGCGAGGACTCTAGAAGGTTCCCGAAGAGCTTGTTGTGTGTTGGTTGCTTGATCGTCACGTCTTTCTTGTGCTTGCCGGAATGCATCGTCATCTTGATGTACTTGATGTTGGGGTTGTTGCTCTTGGCGTCTCGCTTGCTCGCGTGCTCGTACTCGATCTTGTAACCCATTGCCATGGAGTGGATTGTTTGGAGATTGTCGATCTTGATGGATGAGTTGTGGAGGTGGGCGAGGCCATGGAGGACTTGCATCCGATGAAGAGTAAGCCGAAGAATGGCGATTTGACCGCCGACTTGAATGGCGCCGTCTTCATGAAGTAGTCTATGATGTGCGGTTCACACTGATGTTGTGGAACTCTTCCATTTGTGTACGAAGGTAGGAAGCGAGTTGCTTGATGCGGTCGCCCAAAGCCTCACTTTCTTGATGAAGAGTCATTGGATGCCGAAGAGGTGGTTCTTGGTGAGGTAGTTTGGTGCTTCAACTTGGCGCTCAACTATCGGGTTTGTAGAAGAACTTGGCCTATCCATCATGTAAAGTGGGGGCGAGTAGGAAAATGAGAAGACAATACCAAAGTTACCTTTTTCGAAGATTGAAGATGTATGAAGTATCACTCAATGTGATGCTACAATAGGGGAATTGGTACCGGGTTTGTTTCTCACACCTACACACATAATGCTTATGGAGGAGCTTGGTGAGGATAAGTGGCACAAAATCTTGAAGCAAAATTTATTCAAGATATTGATAATGTTGAGAAGGTTCACAAAATGCATGTAAAGCAAATAGATCAAAGCCTAGTTTATCACTTGTAAATGCACACACAAAGACAAGTGGGATCCGTACAACCAAGGAATGAGCGGAATAAGTGTGGCCATGGAAAATGCTCTTCTTGCACGGATACTCGAGACACTCTAGCTTGATTGCTCGAATGGGCTAGATACGAACTTGTGCATCAACCTATAAGAGTAAATGTGCCATCTCCGAATCCGAACTTCCTATGTGTGTATCCACTATGATGCAACTATGCAAATGGCACGATGCTATTGCTAACAAGCTCTTTTTGTTTCTTCTCTTTTAGCTTAAAAGCTTTTTCTCTTTTTCTCTTTTTTTTCTATGCTTGATGATTGTGCCAAGTATGATAATAGAAAAGTATGTAAGATATGCACGGGAGGGACTAATGGCACAATGATGATAACAAGATGATTGCACGCTAAATGTAGCAATGCATGATACGCGTATCACTAATGTGCACAAAGAACGTGGCCCGACAATTCTCAACTTGCTAGTCCAATAGGTAAGCAACGCAAAGTGGCTGGGGGTTATCAAGTGCAATGGCAAGGTAAGAGATAAGATGTCGATGATGTTACCATCCTGGCTTACGGTTGGCGATTGTCCATTCCAGGTTCATGGCGGTGATGACGAAGTCACACCGTTCCTAAGTAGCCGAAACACCTTGGGAAATGGAAACCGCAACAAAAAATTGGTCAAATTTTGATGGAAGCAAATGGTGGTGGTAAAGATCTAGGAAGATGTAGGATGTCAAGAGCTACAAAACAAGCTAAAGAACACAAAAAACGGACTCCGGAGATGAAAGTTATGGCCGCAATGGTATTGTTGGTGGGCTGATTCGGGGGGGGGGTGGGTGCAGGCACCCGGGGGTGGGGGTGCGGTGCCCGGGGTGGTTTCGGGAAATTGGCCCGGGGTGCGGTCACCCGGTGGTTCGTGGTGCGGGCACCTGGTGGTCTCCGATTTGGGCGAAAATCTTTTGGAAATGGTCAATTTAGGTGGATTTTGTGGTGGGAAAGGTGGGGATGGGTGGGGGAAGGCTAGATCCACTTGCCAAACATCAAATCCATGGACCAAAACAACAAAATCTCACAAGATCTAACAAATTGCAATAAATAATTTGGGGCTATTTTTGTGGGGATTTTTGAATTTGGGGAAGAACACAACAAAATTAGGCTAGCAAATGGGGGGGTGGGACTCCAATATGTGAATCAACCTTGCTCATGATACCAAGATGTTGTCGGGTGAAACATTAGGTGAGATCTTTTCACACTTGGAGGCGGGAAAGCAGCAAGAACCTAAGAACACAAGAGAAATCACTCAAACAAAACCACAATCACACATCCACTAGAGTAGTATACATGAGATCCACAAGCATAAAAGATCAATCCAAGGAAATAAGAACTAGGTAGAATTCTTCCCACTCCTAGAGAAGATGAGGTCTTGATGAAGATCTACTCCCTAAGGAGGTCTTGAAATCCACAAGGATTCTTCCCAAGAGGGGTCTTGATCTCCGAGAGGAGGGGATACAAGGAGAAAAGCTCTCCATGTCTATCATATACTTTGCTATCCTCTCCAATAAGCTAGGGAAAGAGTATATATAAGGCTGGGGACGAAATTGGGGAAGGAGACGATACAAAGGTCCAAAATGACCCTGAAAAACATGGACAAGTTATAGGTGTCCGGGCACCCGGGGCAAAGGGATCCGGGCACCCGGAGATGGGCGCGGCTGTAGGTGTCCGGGCACCCGGGGTCGAGGGACCGGGCACCCGGACCAGTCAAGGCTGAGCAGCGGAGGGCCTGGCACCCAGGGCGCGCTGGGCCGGCCAAGGCAGGAGGCCTGGCACCCGAGGCTTGGCGGCCGGGCACCCGGGGTGCTACCCAGGCCGCGACTGGGCATTTGGCCGGGCACCCGGTTGTTGGCGGCCGGGCACCCGGTGCAAGCTGGGGCTGTGACCAAGTGGGGGCCGGGTACCCATGGTCGAGGCAGTCGGGCACCCTTGATAGAGGCAAAGGTGTCCCGTCTTTCGATGAGATGGTGGCTTTCGTTTCGGAGGAAGTCGACTTTGACGATTCGACTACGAACATGCGAGGACGTCGCGCCTTAGCAATCGCTAAACCAACTCCGAGACGTTATTCACCACGCGGGAGCACGATCTACCTGACCACGAAGGTCTTTTTCCTACAGGAAAAGAAAGAACAAGCAAGAAACTAAGAGTGCAATATGGATATTGCGAACTTAAGAGGAAAGCATTATTGATCAAGTGGGGTTCTGTGACGTCTTTGTCTGGTCGTTGAACACAACGAAGTACGCGAAGTTGCAGCTATGGCGAACTTTTATCTAAACTAAACTCAAAGTCTATACGACATCCTAAAGGCTGCATATACGGAGGAAGAGGAGGGAATTTCATGGCCCTTGGAGGAGGGGTCTAAAACCAACCCTAACTCTTGTTTCCCCACACATACAGACTCTAAAAACAGCCTATACTCAAGTATTTCGAAATTACATGGGCTTGGCCTAATAATAAGGTGACGCAGCACCCATAATAGCCTATGGACGAAATTTATGAAGTGGCATCTTGTATATTTCATCCAAGGCTTCACACACTCACTATGGTGGCTTCAAAGTCCTGAAATCATCACTTGTAACTCCGTTCTTGTTCCCCTTGCGCATGCCATCATCTCCATGCTTGATCTTGTTCCAATCATCATCCTTCTTGTCCAAGCTAGGCCCTTAATTTGTAAGCAAGACAAATGTATCCAATTTATGCAGCATCATATTCTCATGAACATTAGAATCATTACCAAGAAATGAGAGTGCCTGGTAATTTAATTGGCAAGCGCGAGCTCTAGTAATTGGTCCTGTATATGTATCAGTAGGGGTTGTGATGTGGAGCATCCCAAGGTCATCGCCATGGACCCTCCATCGCCTCACCAAGTGCCTCAAGGACCAGTGACACGTGCTCATGCTAGAGCTCTCGAGACCGAGGTGACGTCACTCCTAGCTCAACTTCCATATGAATCTTGCGAGACATGGTTACTACCTCAAACGGATGTGTTTTGTGTACTCAGGTGTGAAGAAGACCACATTGGAGATGCGCGTGAAGATGGACAAGTCCCCAAGCTCACGGACGAGGCTTTGAATCGAGGAGGGCTGAAGAAGGCTCCAGGCCCCGGTCATCCGGCCCCCTGGCCCGGACATCCGGCCCCTGGACAAACCACTACAGAAGGCCACCAGCGGTCGAGGCTACAGGGCCCGGACATCCGGCCAAGCAAGGCCCGGACATCCGGCCTCGGGCCCGGAAATCCGACGCCACTCTACAGAAGCCACCCGAGACTCAACCCCTCCAGCCCGGACATCCGGCCCCTCGCCCCGGACATCCGGCGTCCCGCGAAGCCCCGGACATCCGGCCCATCGCCCGGACGTCCGGCCTCTGATTGCCTACGCGCATCCTTTGGGCCGTGGCCCATGTATCCCTTCGCTCCGTACTCTATATATACTCCTTTCCCCACATCTTTTAGGGTTAGCTTTTGGATAGCTCATCATAGACCTTTGTGGTTCCTCTCCTACGAGACCGCGGCCTCTTCGGAGAAGATCCACCTCGGATTCAAGGCCTCCACACCGGAGAAGATCCCAAGGGATACCCAAGACCTCCTCTGGGAGAAGACTATCTTTCTACCATCGTGGTTGACTATGGATCGTGTATCTTGATGTGTATCGTGGATCTAGCACTTGTGTGACCGTGTTTGTGTTGATTTGAGTGTTTCCCCTCGTGATTTTCCTCCGTATCATCCTTGTGTTCTCCGTGTTCATCGTGGGATAACCTCCTTTCGTGAAAGATCTGTCGACTAGGGTTCCACCCTACATCATATTATGGTATCATGAGCATAGGTTGATCACGAATTTGGATCCCACACCATGTTTTCTAGCTTGTTTTTGTTGTGTCTTCCTAATTTCGAATTTCCCCACAAAAATAGCCCAATTTTTTTTTGTGATCTGTTGATTTGGCAAGATTTTGTTGAATTTGTTGCATGGATTTGCTGTGCCATGAGTGGATCTAGCTTTTCCTCACCTTTTCCCCAATTTTTCTCCGCAAAATCCGACGATTTTTGGCCCCAAAGTCACCGTGTGCAAGGAGTTCATCACGGCCTCGGGCACCCCGGACATCTGGCCCGTGCCCCGGACATCCGGCCTGGCCCGGACATCCGGCCCCTAGCCCGGATATCCGGCCTCCCGCAGCCACAAATCCCCCGATCCACCCCACCTTGCACTCTCCACCGCCATTTCCGTTCGGTATCCCACCAAACCTTCCACATACCACCACCACTTCTGAAACCACCATCGCTTAACCGCTCCGAGTTTGAAAAGTTTTTCTCCCATTTGTCTTGCATACTTGAGTTGTGGTTTCACCGTTTCCTTGGACGTTTAGGCTACCTTGGAACGGCAAGACGTCGACAACACCACCGCTCGACTTTGGCAAGGACGGTAACATCGACGACACCTTGTTCATTCTACCTTGCAATTGCATTGTCACCCTATGGACCATCTTTGCGTAGCTTTCCCATTGAGACTAGCCATCTGAGTATTGCAGGGCCACGACACTTGTGCACATTAGTGATAGCCATAGATATTTCATACCATATCATTATATCTCCGTGTGCCACTAGAGTGATCCGCATACACAATAGCTACCTTGATCCGAGAAGCATGCATAAGTGCCCAAAGAAAGAGCTCACAAGCTTTTAAGCAAAAGAGCCAACCAAAGCTTATAAGAAAAAGGAAAATAGAATCATACGCCTTGCATCAAAAGAGATCATATATCATAGCAATACAATCTTGTGCTAAAGCATCGGCACATCATACACTCATAGCATACTTGTGATAGATAGTCGTTACGTTTTGCCTCTTATAGGTCGTGCACAAGTGCGTATCCGCCTATTAAGCAATCGGTTATCGTCTCTCTAGTGTTGTGCAACACGAGCATTTTCCGTGGATTCCACATTTTCGCTCACCTTTGGTTGCACAACCACATTTATTTATCCGTGCGTGTGTTCCGTGTGCTACCTTGCTAGTGATCTACTTGTTGTATAAGAAAATTGTGAACCATTTTCAACATCATTGAGTCACTTTGACGATTGCATTGTAATTGTGCCACCATCCTAACCAAGCTCCTCTCAAAGCTTTACTTGTGTAGGTGTGTGAATCGACACGAAGTGGTACCAATAGTGCTATTTCCGGGTTACATTATTGAGTGATCATTGATCCATTTTCAACTTCGGTTAAGGTACTTTTGGTATTGTCTTCTCCTTTCTCCCACTCACATACTTGCTTGTGATGATGGATAGGCCAAGTACATCTACGAACCCGCCTTTCGACGATCCACAAGAAGCGAACAACTACGTCACCAAACTACATCTCTTCGGTGTCCAACGAGCTCTCCATCAAGAAAGTGAAGCTATGCGCGAGTACATTGGTCAAGTCGCCGAGGACGCACGCCAATTTGAAGCAAGAACAAGAGAGCAATTCGACACCATCAACTCCAACATGTCTACCCAATTTGATGAACTATGGACTTTGATAGTCAATCGACGTTCTTCTTCCACATCATCTCAAAGACGAAGCCGCTCAAGTCGACATACCGACTCCACGCATGGCTCAAGTACCCCTACATCCAACACTCTTCGTCAAGCCGCACGTCAAGATCGACATGACAACTAGAACCCACTTCATGACAAGAGTTCACAAGAGCTATTTGAAGAGCAAGAAAGTCGACATCGTCAAAACCAAGCTACACTTGAGCAAGCACAAGAACGGCAACGACTACGCCAACTACAACAAGAGCGAGTGCGTCAATACCAGGAAGAACAAGATGCTGAAGCTAATCGTCAAGCACATCAACGTCAAGAAGCTCAAGCTCTTGAGGCGCAATGAGCATTACGTGATGCACATCGCAATGTGGCAGCTCGCACTCGACACACTCGTCAAGAAGAGGATTTCCTTCGCGATGTGATGCAAGAGAGGCGCCACCAACCACGAATGCACAACGAAGTTCCTCCTCAAGCGCGACAAGAGCAACAACCTCAACAAGAACAACAAGCTCGGCAAGTACACCATGACAATCGACATCCACTTCGACAAGAGCAACATGATATTGCCAATCGCCAAAATCAAGAGCGCCCTCCCAATAGACAAGCAAACAATGAAGAGCATCGCTATGGCAAGCTCAAGTTCACCATGCCAAAGTTTTCCGGAAGCATTGATCCCGAAGACTACCTCTCATGGGCATTGAAGGTTGACAAGATCTTTCGCCTTCACAACTACAATGAAGAGAAGAAGATCGCAATGGCCTCCCTCGAGTTCCAAGACTATGTTCTCATATGGTGGGAGCAAATCATTGAGAGAAGAGAAGCAAAAGGCAAACCTCCTATCACTACTTGGGCTCAAATGAAGGAAGTCATGAGAGCACGCTTTGTGCCAACACACTACAACCGTGACTTGTTCAAGAAGCTACAACTCCTCAAGCAAGGTACCAAGTCGGTTGAAGAGTACTACAAGGAGATTGAGATTGCCATGATACGAGCAAACATCACGAAAGATGAAGAGCAAACGATGGCGAGATTCTTGAATGGACTCAACTATCCTATCAAGAAGATTGCGGACTTCCAGCCATACACCAATCTCCTCGAGCTAGTACATCAAGCAAACAAAGCGGAGCGACAAGTTCAAGAGGATTACAAGTACTCCCAGTTCACCTCTAAGAACTTCGGCTCCTACAATCAAGCTTCAACGACTTCGGCTACTCCTCCTACGTCTAACAAGCCTTCTACAAACTTCGGCGACAAGTCAAGCTACAAGAATGCGACTACATCAAGTCGGCCCCCTTCTACCAACAACTTCAAGCCAAGAGCTTCATCATCTCCAACTCCACCCGAGGACACCTCCAAGACGAGTTCCATCAAATGTTTCAAGTGACAAGGGAGAGGCCACAAGTCATTTGAGTGCAAGCCCATTCGCACCATGATCATCAACGATGACGGATCTTATGACTCAATGAGCGACGATGATATGGAAGCCCTTGAGCATGGAGCTATGCATCGCCAAGTGAACGAAGATGAAGACCATCAAGTGTTTTGCGACAATGACTCAAGTCCCAACCTTGTTGTCTCCAAGGTCTTGACACTCCAACACCAACAAGATGACGACCAACGATGTCATATCTTCCATACCAAGGCCGGCATCAATGGACGCTCCGTCAAGGTCATCATCGATGGAGGAAGTTGTCACAACTTGGCAAGCGAAGAGCTATGCGACAAGCTTCAATTGGTCAAGACGAAGCATCCTCACCCCTACAAGGTCCAATGGCTCAGCGACACCAGAATTCTTCGAGTCGAGCACACCATGCAAGTCTCCTTCAAGATAGGCGCCTACGAGGACACACTTGAGTGTGATGTGGTCCCAATGTCCGTGTGCCACCTTCTACTTGGACGGCCATGGCAATATGATCATGGAGTCACACACAATGGACGGACAAATCACTATAGCTTCAAGATGAAGGGAAAGGAATTCGTCCTACGACCAATGTCTCCAAGTCAAGTAGCCGCCGACAAACACTTACCTACAAACCATCGTGGAGAGAATGGTGAGAGAGTGAGCCACCAAAAGGAGAGTGAGATCCACAAGCCAAATATGAGCGACTCCACGATGAGCGAGAAGAAACAACTAGTGCTATTTGCCACCAAAAGTGAGATGAGAGAAGTGTGTGAGAACCCATCGAGTGTCTTTCACCTTGTGCTTTTATGCAAAGGAGAAGCCAAACCTACTAACACTTCACCACCTCTACCTTTAGTGTTGTATCAATTTTTGCAGGAATTCTCGGACGTCTTTCCCGATGAACTACCTCCGGGTCTACCTCCACTTCGCGGAATAGAACACCGCATTGACCTCATACCCGGCGCACCACTTCCAAACAAGGCTCCTTACCGCATCAATCCAGAGGAAACCAAGGAGATACAACGGCAAGTGCAACAACTCATCGACAAAGGTCATGAATCGCATGGAGGAGGACTCATGGGACACTTTACGTGACAAGACATTTGCTACGCTCTCAAATAACTACTTTTGGCCCAAGATGCTCTATGACGTCTCACGCCTCACCAACCGATGTTCTACATGCCGCAAAGCTAAGTCCAAAGCTCAATCTCGTGGTCTTTACATGCCACTTCCTATTCCATACCATCTATGGGAAGACATAAGCATGGACTTTGTACTTGGATTGCCTAGGACTCAAAATGGCAAAGATTCCGTGTTTGTTGTCGTGGATAGATTCTCTAAAATGGCTCATTTCATTCCTTGTAACAAGATCGACGATGCTTCACTTGTTGCAAATCTCTTTTGTAGAGAGATCCTTCGTCTACATGGAGTGCCCAAGACGATCGTGTCGGACCGGGACGTCAAGTTCTTGAGCTACTTTTGGAAAACCCTATGCGCCAAACTAGGAATCAAGCTACTCTTCTCTTCGGCATACCATCCACAAACCGACGGCCAAACGGAGGTGACAAACCGCACACTTTCGATGCTTCTTCGCGTGTTGATCAA
Organism: Secale cereale; assembly: GCA_902687465.1. NCBI lineage: Eukaryota > Viridiplantae > Streptophyta > Magnoliopsida > Poales > Poaceae > Secale > Secale cereale. The sequence continues at coordinate 336,054,795 of LR738712.1, forward strand.
GAAGAACATCAAGGAATGGGAGCAATGCTTGCCCATCGCCGAGTACGCCTACAACCGCGCAAGACATTCGACTACCGGCAAGTCCCCGTTCGAGGTCGTCTACGGCTTCAACCCGTTGTCCCCATTGGATATCCTACCTCTACCTCTCCAAGAGCGCACGAACATGGACGCAAGTGCACGAGCAAGCTATCTCAAGAAGGTGCACGAAGATACAAGGGCAATGATCGAGCGACAAGTCCATCGTCTCACCACAAAGATCAACGTCAACAAGGCACCAATGGTGTTCCAACCGGGAGATCTTGTTTGGCCTCATCTTCGCAAGGACCGTTTCCCCCACGAGCGCAAGTCCAAACTACTACCTCGCGCCGACGGACCCTTCAAGGTGCTTGGACGCTACAACAACAACGCCTACAAGAACGACATCCCACGAGACAAGTACTCCGTGAGCGATACTTTCAACATCAAGGACCTACCTCCTTTCCATGGTGATGAAGATTTCAATTCGAGGTCGGATCTTTCCCAAGGGAGGGGAGATGATGCGGAGCATCCCAAGGTCATCCCCATGGACCCTCCATCGCCTCACCAAGTGCCTCAAGGACCAATGACACGTGCTCGTGCTAGAGCTCTCGAGACCGAGGTGACGTCACTCCGAGCTCAACTTCCATATGAATCTTGCGAGACATTGTTACTACCTCAGACGGATGTGTTTTGTGTACTCAGGTGTGAAGAAGACCACATTGGAGATGCGCGTGAAGATGGACAAGTCCCCAAGCTCACAGACGAGGCTTTGCATCGAGGAGGGCTGAAGAAGGCTCCAGGCCCCGGACATCCGGCCCCCTGGCCCGGACATTCGGCCCCTGGACAAACCACTATAGAAGGCCACCAGCGGTCGAGGCTACAGGGCCCGGACATCCGGCCAGGCCCCGGACATCCGGCCAAGCAAGGCCCGGACATCCGGCCTCGGGCCCGGAAATCTGGCGCCACTCTACAGAAGCCACCCGAGACTCAACCCCTCTAGCCCGGACATCCGGCCCCTCGCCCCGGACATCCGGCGTCCCGCGAAGCCCCGGACATCCGGCCCGTCGCCCGGACGTCCGGCCCCTGATTGCCTGCGCGCATCCTTTGGGCCGTGGCCTGTGTATCCCTTCTCTCCGTACTCTATATATACTCCTTTCCCCACATCTTTTATGGTTAGCTTTTGGATAGCTCATCATAGACCTTTGTGGTTCCTCTCCTACAAGACCGCGGCCTCTTCGGAGAAGATCCACCTCGGATTCAAGGCCTCCACACCGGAGAAGATCCCAAGGGATACCCAAGACATCCTCCGGGAGAAGACTATCTGTGTACCACCGTGGTTGACTATGGATCGTGTATCTTGATGTGTATCGTGGATCTAGCACCTGTGTGACCGTGTTTGTGTTGATTTGAGTGTTTCCCCTCGTGATTTTCCTCCGTAACATCCTTGTGTTCTCCGTGTTCATCGTGGGATAACCTCTTTTCATGAAAGATCTACCGACTAGGGTTCCACCCTACATCAGGTTGTGGGTGTAACTTTGTCAGTGATGTCCTCATCATCCTCCCCTTCTTGAATGGAAGTCGTCCTTGACGGAGGCTCATCTTCCACACCCAAGTAAGGCTTCAAATCTGCAATGTTAAAAGTGGGACTAACCCCAAAATCTGCAGGCAACTCACGTTTATATGCATTATCATTTATTTTCTCTAACACCTTAAAAGGACCATCAGCACGTGGCATTAGCTTTGACTTGCACAAATTAGGAAACCTATCCTTGCGCAAATGTAACCAAACAAGATCTCCAGGTGCAAAGACAACACATTTTCTACCCTTATCTCCAACAAGTTTATATTTAGCATTCATGCGCTCAATATTTTCCTTAGTTTACTCCTGCATTTTTAAGATCAATTCAGCACGTTGTTTAGCATCAAAATTAACCTTCTCCGAAGATGGAAGAGGTAACAAATCAATAGGTGCACGAGGTAAGAAACCATACACAATTTCAAAAGGGCACATCTTAGTCGTAGAATGCAGCGAAAGATTTTAAGAAAATTCAATACGGGGCAAGTATTCTTCCCATATTTTCCTATTATTCTTCAAAACAGCCCTAAGCATAGTAGACAAAGTTCTATTAACTACTTTAGTTTGTCCATCAGTTTGGGGGTGAGATGTAGTACTAAAAAGCAGTTTAGTCCCCAATTTAGCCCATAAACATATCGAAAAGTGGCTAAGAAATTTAGTATCATGATCTGAAACAATAGTATTTGGCACACCATGCAAGGGAATAATTTCACGAAAGAACAAATCAGCTACACTAGCAGCATCATCACTTTTTTGACATGGTATGAAGTGTGCCATTTTTGAAAATCTATCCACGACAACAAATATGATATCCCTCCCCTTCTTTGTTCGAGGTAAACCCAAAACAAAGTCCACAGATATGTCTTCCCATGGAACACTTGGTACAGGCAAAGCTATATATAAACCATAAGGATTGAGTTGTGACTTAGCTTGTTGACATGTAGTGCAGCGAGCAACAAAATGCTCAACATCCCGTCTCGTCTTTGGCCAAAATAAATGTGTAGCAAGTATGTCCTTCGTCTTCTTCATGCCAAAGTGTCCCATTAATCCTCCTCCATGCGCCTCCTGCAACAACAAAAGACGAACGGAGCTAGCTGGAATGCATAACTTGTTAGCACGAACACAAATCCATCATTAACGACGAACTTGTTCCATGTTCTCCCTTATTTACAATTCTACAATACATCTTTAAATTCAACATCTTGGACATATTGATCTTTGATGGTCTCCAACCAAAATATTTTAAAGTCAAGGTTTGAAAGCATAGTATAACAACGATACAACGCATCAGCAATAACATTTTCTTTACCCTTCTTTTGTTTAATGACATAAGGGAAAGTCTCAATGAATTCAACCCATTTAGCATGTCTACGGTTCAATTTAGCTTGACTTTGAATATGCTTCAAAGATTCATGATCAGAATGTACAACAAATTCTTTGGGCCATAAATAATGTTGACATGTTTCCAAAGTCCGAACAAGAGCATATAATTCCTTATCATAAGTTGAATAGTTCAGACTAGGCCCACTCAATTTTTTAGAAAAGTATGCAATAGGTTTACCATCTTGTAATAATACACCTCCTAACCCAATTCCACTAGCATCACATTCAAGCGCAAAAGTCTTATTAAAATCAGGAAGTTGGAGTAAAGGAGCATGTGTCAACTTATCTTTCAATACCGTGAATGCTTCTTCCTGCGTGTAGTACCCCAAACAAAAGGTACATCCTTCTTTGTAAGCTCATTGAGAGGTGCAACAATGGTGCTAAAATCTGTCACAAAACACCTATAGAATCTAGCGAGGCCAAGGAAACTCCTCACGTGTGTGACCGTTTTGGGCTGCGGGCAACTCTCAATAGCTTCAATCTTGGCTTTATCAACCTCAATTCCCTGTGGAGTAACAAAATAGCCAAGAAAAGATAGTCGGTCGGTGCAAAAGGTACACTTCCCAAGGTTACCAAACAAACGTGCATCACGTAGAGCAATAAAAAATAGCACGTAAATGTTCCAAGTGTTCCTTCAAAGATCTGCTATAAATCAATATATCATCAAAGTAAACTACCACAAATCGTCAAATGAAAGCACGTAAAACTTCATTCATTAATCTCATGAAAGTACTAGGTGCATTAGTTAACCCAGAAGGCATGACTAACCACTACGCAAATGCTTCCAAACTTAGTTTTAAATGTTGTTTTCCATTCATCTCCCAATTTCATATGAATTTGATGGTATCCGCTACGCAAATCAACCTCTGAGAAAATAGTAGAGCCACTTAATTCCTCAAGCATGTCATCTAGCCTAGGAATAGGATGACGATAACGAATAGTAATATTATTGATGCCTCTACAATCAACACACATACGCGATGTACCATCCTTTTTCGGCGCTAGAATAATAGGAACATCACAAGGACTAAGGGATCCGCGTATATAATATCCTTCGTCTCCTCTGGATTGGTACGGTATGGTACGCGGTTGGATAGCGATGCACTAGGAATTAAGTCAATCTGATGCTCAATCCCTCGAATAGGTGCTAATCACGGTGGCACGTCTTGTGGAAAGACGTTCGTGAACTCCTGCAAAATGTTAGAGACAGCATGAGGCAAAGAGGAAGGCACATCCTCGAATGAAAATAATGCCTCTTTGCACACAAAAGCATAGAAAACAGATTCGCCAAAATCTAGATCGTCAATATCAGATTTAGTGGAAAGTAAACATCCACTTTTTAATTTAATTTCATATGCAACATGAGATGATGGTGTGTTATTAGGCTTCATTTGTTGCATAAATTCTTTTGCCATAATATGATTTTCACTCTTATTTTGCTCCTGTTTTGCTTTATTAGCTCTATTAATATCATCTTTGAAAATGGAATCAGGAGACATATGAAGCAAAGTAATATGTATATCCTTATGAACAAGAGTGTACTGATTGTTTCTACCATGGTGTACATATTTTTTTATCAAATTTCCATGGTCTACCAAGTAATAAGGAACATGCTTGCATGGGTACCACATCACAATCAACATAATCATCATATGTAGAGATACTAAAATTCACACGGACAATACGTGTTACCTTAACCTTGCCGCTGTTCTTGAACCATTGGATGTAGTAAGGATGTGGATGTGGTCTTGTGGTGAGAGATAGCTTTTCCACCATCTCCATGCTAGCCAAGTTGTTGCAGCTCCCTCCATCTATGATGACGCGAACATAACGTTCCTTCACAACTCCCTTTGTATGGAGAAAATTATGCCTCTGATTTTGCTCCGCTTGTGTGACCTGCACACTCAAAACATGTCTTCAGGAGCCATGTATTGCGTCTCATTTTCAGAATCATCTCCACCGTGTTCTTCACGTGTAATAAGAGCCAAAGTCTCCTCATCATAGTCACTAGCGGACTCATAACCACCATCCTCAGTATCAATCATGACACGCTGAGATGGGCATTTGTTCGCATAGTGACCACGACCAGTGCAACGACGACATATAACATCATGTGCTGGCCGTGTGGATGCCGTGGATGAAGAAGAGCTCTGTGCAGGACGGGAAGGCCAGAAGTAACGGATGAAGAAGATTGTGGTGCAGCCCGATGTGTGGAAGTAGAGGATGCACGCGGTGTCCATGATGAAGGTCGACCTGCAGAAAAATTAGTTCGCGCCAAGGCATGTCGATCATGCACTTCACATTCAGCTTTGCAAGCAAGATGGAATAAACGAGTAATATTGTTATACTCCTTATACTCTTAAATGGTCTGAATCGCTCTATTAAATCCACCCATAAAACGTGCAAGCATAGCTTTAGTATCCTCACCAATACCACATCTAATCATGCCAGTTTGTGATTCCTGATAATATTCCTCTACCGAATTTTTTCCTTGTCTTAAACGCTGCAATTTATGTAGTAATTCACGTTGATAATATGGTGGAACCCAACGACTAGGCATAGCAGTATTCAAAGCAGCCCAAGTAGTTGGAATATTATTCGGATATAATCTACAATGTTCAGACCACCACACACAAGCTAAACTAGTGAAAGCACAAAGAGCAGCAACAACACGTCTCTCCTCGGGATATTCTAAATATTGTAAAACGTTGTTCGGTTTCTGACTCCCAAGTAAGATATATATCAGGAACGTATCTACCCTCAAATGCTAGAATATTCAATTTCAGTTTAGGGAGATGGTCATGATCTCGTACCTGAGGGGGTGGTGCAGCCCTACCATTGCGATTATTTGCATGTGGACGACCTGCTGGTTGTGGTGCTGGTGGTTGCACGTAGTTCTGATTTTCATCAACCTCATCCTCGTAATCTCTCGCATAATCGTCCTCCTCCTCAGCAGTAGCAGGAGCCACAGAAGTATCAACAGCAGCACCAACAGTTTGGCCAGGCTCAAGAGGGACACAGCTCGCTTTGCGGAGAACTGTTTCACGGCATGGAGGTGGTTGTTGTTGTTGTTGCAATGGTGCAACAGGTTGAGGTAGACACGCAAGCACTTCAGCGAATTTGGCTCCAACTTGGTGTCAATTGACTTCTCAATGTTATCCATCCTTGCTAGTGTGTCGCCAAAACTAGTCATCACATCTTCTACCTGTTGACCCATCATTTGCTGAAATTTATCATGCAACTCCTTATTCGTCTTGTTCTCCCAGTCAGTCTCATCAACTTAGCATCCTGCCATGGTTAGCAGCGATAGAAACACACAAGAATATGATCCTACAGACTACTAGAAAATGGTGGTAGTGGAGCGTCACAAATCGGTCAAGCAAATCTCAAATTCTTACCAGTTCTTACCCAGCCATAGGTGGTAATCGGCAACTGTTGTAGTCAAAACTCGCAAACCTTGGACAAAGAGATTGCCAGGTGGTGTCAAACGCACGATGTAGATGTATGTGGAGCTGGGAATGCTTATGATATGGTAGAAAACATTTCAGCAATAATCTATTCTGAGATGCAAAGGTGAATAAACGCTCAACGACGGTACTATGCTGGTCCTAGGCTAGACCGTACTAGAGACGCGAGCCTAGAACACTAACAAAATTACGGCGCTGCACGTAATAGATACGTCTCCAATGTATCTATAATTTTTTATTGTTCCATGCTATCATGTATTCTGTTTTGGATGTTTAATGGGCTTTATTATACACTTTTATATTATTTTTGGGACTAACCTACTAACCCAAGGCCCAGTGCAAATTGCTATTTTTTGCCCATTTTAGTGTTTCACAGAAAAGGAATATCAAACGGAGTCCAAACGGAATGAAACCTTCGGGAGAGTTATTTTTGGAACGATATCAACACCGAAGACTTGGAGTACACGCCAGGAAGCAAGAGAGGCAGCCACGAGGGCAGGGGGCGTGCCAAGGGGGGTAGGCACGCCCCCCGCCCTCGTGGCCCCCCCATTGCTCCCCGACGTCCCTCTCCAGCCTATATATACCCACGTACCCTGAAACTACCGAGGCCAACAATGAAACCCTAATTCCACCGCCGTAACCTTCTGTACCCGTGAGATCCCATCTTGTGGCCTGTTCCGGAGCTCCGCCGGAGGGGGCATCGATCACGGAGGGCTTCTACATCAACACCATAGCCTCTCCGATGAGTTGTGAGTAGTTTACCACAGACCTTCAGGTCCATAGTTGTGAGTAGTTGACATCGTATTTGTAGCTAGTCCACCATGCATAATCTTTCATACGTGTCACTCTTGATTCATTGCACATCCCGGTACACCGCCGGAGGCATTCATATAGAGTCATACTTTGTTCTAGTATCGAGTTGTAATATCGAGTTGTAAATCAATATAAGTGTGATGATCGTCATTATTAGAGCATTGTCCCAAAGAAAAAAAGAAAAAAGAAGAAGAAAGGCCAAAGAAAAAAAGAAGGGCCCAAAAGAAAAAAAAAGGAAAAGAAAAGAAAAAAGGGGACAATGCTACTATCTTTTTCCACACTTGTGCCTCAAAGTAGCACCATGATCTTCATGATAGAGAGTCTCTTGTTTACTCACTTTCATATGCTAGTGGGAATTTTCATTATAGAACTTGGCTTGTATATTCCAACGATGGGCTTCCTGAAATGCCCTAGGTCTTCGTGAGCAAGCAAGTTGGATGCACACCCACTTAGTTTCTTCTGTTGAGCTTTCATACATTTATAGCTCTAGTGCATCCGTTGCATGGCAATCCCTACTCACTCACATTGATATCTATTGATGTGCATCTCCATAGCCCGTTGATACGCCTAGTTGATGTGATACCATCTTCCTCTTTTGAGTTCTCCACAACCACCACTCAATTCCACCTATAGTGTTATATCCATGGTTCACGTTCATGTTTTGCGTGAAAGTTGAAAAAGTTTGAAATTTTTTAAGTATGAAACAATTGCTTCGCTGAAACCGGGGTTGTGCATGATTTGAGTATTCTTTGTGACGGAGATGGAGCATAGCCAAACTATATGATTTTGTAGAGATGAACTTTCTTTGGCCATGTTATTTTGAGAAGACATGATTGCTTTGTTAGTATGCTTGAAGTATTATTATTCTTATGTCAATATAGACTTTTGTCTTGAATCTTTCGGATCTGAACATTCATGCCACAATAAAAAAAATTACATTGAGAATTATGTTGGTTAGCATTCCACATCAAAAATTCTGTTTTTATCATTTACCTACTTGATACGTCTCCAACGTATCTATAATTTTTGATTGTTCCATGCTATTATATATTCTGTTTTGGATGTTTAATGGGCTTTATTATACACTTTTATATTATTTTTGGGACTAATCAACTAACCCAAGGCCCAGTGAAAATTGCTGTTTTTTTGCCTATTTCAGTGTTCCGCAGAAAAGGAATATCAAACGGAGTCCAAACGGAATGAGACCTTCGGGAGAGATATTTTTGGAACAATATCAACACATAAGACTTGGAGTACACGCCAGGAAGCGAGAGAGGCGGCCACGAGGGCAGGGGGCGTGCCCACGGGGGTAGGCGCGTCCCCACCCTTGTGCCCCCCCCCCCCCCCCCCCCCCCCCCCCCCCCGTTGCTCCCTCGACATCCCTCTTTAGCCTATATATACCTACGTACCCTGAAACTACCGAGGACAACAACAAAACCCTAATTCCACCGCCATAACCTTTTGTACCTGCGAGATCCCATATTGGGGCCTGTTCTGGAGCTCCGTCGGAGGGGGCATCGATCACGGAGGGCTTCTACATCAACACCATAGCCTCTCCGATGAGTTGTGAGTAGTTTACCATAGACATTCGGGTCCATAGTTATTAGCTAGATGACTTCTTCTCTCTCCTTTGATCTCAATACAAAGTTTGCCTCGATCTTCGAGGAGATCTATTCGATGTAATCTTTTTGTGGTGTGTTTGTCGTGATCCGATGAATTGTGGGTTTATGATCAAGCTTATCTATGAATAATATCGGATTCTTTTTTAAAAAAAATTATGCATGATTTAAATATCCTTTCAAGTCTCTTCGAATTATCAGTTTGGTTTGGCCTACTAGATCTATAGTTCTTGCAATGGGAGAAGTGCTTGGCTTTGGGTTCAATCTTGTGGTGTCCTTTCCCAGTGACAGCAGGGGCAGCAAGCCACGTATTGTATTGTTGCCATCGAGGATAAAAAAGATGGGGTTTATATCATATTGCTTGAGTTTATCCCTCTACATCATGTCATCTTGCTTAAGGCGTTACTCTGTTCTTATGAAACTCTAGATGCATGCTGGATAGCGGTCGATGTGTGGAGTAATAATAGTAGATGCAGAATCGTTTCGGTCTACTTGTCACAGACATGATGCCTATATACAATGATCATGCCTAGATATTTTCATAACTATGCGCTTTTCTATCAATTGCTCAAAAGTAATTTGTTCAACCACCATAGAAATCTGCTATCATGAGAGAAGCCACTAGTGAAACCTATGGCCCCCGGGTCTATTCTCATCATATTAATCTTCCATCAACTATTTATTGTACTTTGCATTATTTACTTTCAATCTCTATACCAAAAATACCAAAAATATTATCTTATCATATCTATCAGATCTCACTTTTGTAAGTGACCGAGAAGGGATTGACAACCCCTTTTATCGCATTGGATGCAAGGTCCTTATTTGTTTGTGCAGGTACGAGGGACTCGCGCGTGGTATCCTACTAGATTGATACCTTGGTTCTCAAAAACTGAGGGAAATACTTACACTACTGTGCTGCATCACCCTTTCCTCTTCGAGGGAATACAGCGCAAGCTCGAGAGGTAGCAATAATCAAGGGGAAAGCACACTCTGAATTTTTTTCCGCCTTTTTTTGGCGCTCCTTTTTTTTGCCAAAAACACTATAATGGCGAGTGTCTCAAAACTCTTCCCAAGTCAAACTAAGATGAGAGGCACGGAATTTTTTTGACTAATTTTTTTTGAAAATCAGGAAGCGATGACCAAAAAGTGTGGTAAGAAAACAATATGATGGCATGTGTCTCAAAAGACTCAGAAAAGCCTAAAACGGGATAGAGAAAAATATATTCACCTGCCGAATTTTTTTGCCGAGACCTACGTAGGCAACGAAACACGAATCCGAAACTAGATGGATCTCGAGAACAAACCTAATATGAAAAGAACTCGGATTGGTGGTGGATATATGGTGGTAGGATATGGCAGCGGTGCTAGGATATGGAAGCGGTGGTGGTATGGCAGCAGCGATGAATATGCTGAAGCGGCGGCGTGACAAACTGTGACAGAACTCAAAACTCTAAAGGACTAAACACTAAGACCAGCAACTAGATACGACGATGCAACTGCAAATTCAAAAAAGCAAAACCCTAAAAGGATTATGCAAAGGCCCAGATTGGTTCGGATATGATGAACTAACCCTATTTTTTGGCTTTTTCATGGATTATAGGTATGAAGAAAATACTGGATCTAACTATGAAAAACTTGAAAATCTCACTAAGCAACCTGGATATCTGATACCACTTGATAGAGGTAAAGGTGTCCCGTCTTTCGATGAGATGGTGGCTTTCGTTTTGGAGGAAGTCGACTTTGATGATCCGACTAAGAACGTGCGAGGACGCCGCGCCTTAGCAATCGCTAAACAAACTCCGTGATGTTATTGACCACGCCGGAGCATGATCAACCTGACCACAAAGGTCTGTTTCCTGCAGGCAAACAAAGAACAAGCAAGAAACTGAGATTGCAATATGGATATTGCGAATTTAAGGGGAAAGCTTTATTGATCAAGTGGGGTTTTGTGACGTCTTTGTCTGTTCGTTGTACACAAACGAAGCACGCGAAGTTGCAGCAATGGCGAACTTTTATCTAAACAAAACCCAAAGTCTAAACAACACCCTAAAGGCCATATATATGGAGGAAGAGGAGGGAATTTCGTACCCCTTGGAGGAGGGGGTCCGAAACCAACCCTAACTCTTGTTTGCCCACACATACGGACTCTAAAAACAACATGTACTCAAGTATTTAGAAATTACATGGGCCTGGCCCAATAATAAGGTGACGCAACACCCATAATAGCCTCTGGATGAAATTTATGAAGTGGCATCTTGTATATTTCGTCCAAGGCTACACACACTAATTATGGTGGCTTCAAAGTCCTGAAATCATCACTTATAACTCCGTTCTTGTTCCCCTTGCGCATGCCATCATCTCCATGCTTGATCTTGCTCCCATGATCATCCTTCTTGTCCAAGCTAGGCCCTTCATTTGTAAGCAAGACAAATGTATCCAATTTATGCAGCATCATATTCTCATGAACATTAGAATCATTACCAAGAAATGGAAGTACTTGGTAATTTAATTAGCATGCGCGAGCTCTAGTAATTGGTCCTGTATATGTATCAGTAGGGGTTGTGGGTGTAACTTTGTTAGTGATGTCCTCATCAACCCGGGTGGTCCCGGCGGCTTGGCCCATTCCTCGTCTTCTATCTTCTTGTCCTCCTACTTCTTCTCTTGCTCCGTGCATACTTGTGGCTCCATCTCCTCCTTCTCACGATCATCTCCTTGGTAGCTAATAATGCACAACAAGTCCTTGTGAGGTAGAACCCAATTCTCATGCAAATCCAAACGAAACTCAAAGAGGAGAGAATTCACCTCGTTCTCTATGGCTTGTGCACGTGCTCTAGTCATTGGTCCCTTGGGTGCTTGAGGTGGTGACGGAGTGTCCATGGGGATGATGGAGGGATGCTCTGCATCATACTTGCTACTATTATCGTTACTTGCTCATTATAAAATTATCTTGCTATCAAACTACTCTCCTACTTACAATTTCAGGAGTTGCAGACATTACCTTACTGAGAAACACATGCCATTTCCTTCTGCTCCTCGTTGGCTTCGACACTCTTACTTATCGAAAGGAGCTACAATTGATCCCCTATACTTGTGGGTCATCAAGGCAATTTTCTGGCGCCATTGCCGGGGAGTGAAGCACTTCTGGTAAGTAGAAATTGGTAAGGAAACATTTATATAGTATGCTGAAATTTATTCTCACTTGTTACTATGGAGAACAATCCTTTGAAGGGTTTGTTCGAGGTATCTTCACCTTGACCGGAACCACAATTAGCTACCCCTCAACCCATAGCACCTACTGAAAATATTGAATATGAAATCCCTTCGGGTATGATAGAACAACTGCTAGCTAATCCTTATGCAGGAGATGGAACCGAACATCCTGATATGCACTCGATATATGTGGAACAAATTTGTGGATTGTTTAAGTTTCCAGGTCTACCAGGAGACCAAGTTATGAATAAGGTTTTTCCTTTATCTTTGAAGGGAAAATCATTAGCGTGTTATAGGCTATGCGATGATAGTGGATCTTGGAACTGGAACCGATTGAAAATGGAGTTTCACCAAAAAAATCCTATGCATCTAGTTCATCGTGATCGGAATTACATATGTAATTTTAGGCCTCGTGAAGGAGAAAGTAGCTCAAGCTTGGGGGAGGCATAAGTCAATGTTATATTCATGCGCCAATCATGAGCTCTCAAGAGAAATTATTATTCAGAATTTGTATGCTCGGCTTTCTCATAATGATCGATCCATGCTTGATATTTCTTGTGCTGGTTCTTTTATGAAAGAACTATTGAATTTCGGTGGGATCTTTTGGAAAGAGTCAAACGCAACTCTAAAGATTGGGAACTCGACGAAGGTAAAGAGTCGGGTATTAAGCTTAAGTATGATTGTGTTAAACTTTTATGAATACCGATGCCTTTTCAAAGTTTAGCACTAAATATGCACTTGACTCTGAGATAGTAGCCTCGTTTTGTGAATCCTTTGCTACTCATGTTGATCTCCCTAAGGATAAGTGGTTTAAATACCACCCACCTATTAAATAAGAAATTAAAGAACCAGTACCAGTTAAAGAAGAAACTATACTTTATAATGTTGATCCAATTGTTCCTACTGCTTGCATTGAAAAATCATCTTTCCCTGTTAGGATAAATGAGCATGCTAAAGTTTCAACTGTGGTTAACAAAAGTTATATTAGAACATCTAAAACTGATGAACAAATTAAAGTATAGCATAATATTGCTATGGTCAAGGATCTTCTGGAAGAAAATGTAGATGGGCATGTTATTTTCTTTAATGAAGAAGCTGCTAGAATTGCCAAACCTGATAAAAAGGACAAACATAGACCTGTTGTTGGCATGCCCATTGTCTTGGTCAAAATAGGAGATCATTGTTATCATGTTTTATGTGACATAGGTGCTAGTGTGAGTTATATCCCTTACTCTTTATACCAAGAAATTATGAATGACATAGCACCTGCAGAGATAGAAGACATTGATGTCACCATTAAAATGGCTAATAGAGAAACTATTTCACCAATTGGGATTGTTAGAGATGTTGAAGTCTTGTGTGGGAAAATAAAATACCCTACTGATTTTCTTGTTCTTGGTTTCCCACAAGATGACTTCTGTCACATTATCTTTGGTAGAACTTTCTTGAACACCGTTAATGCTTAGATAGACTGTAGGAAACAAACTGTCGGTGTTAGTTTTGGTGATGAGTCTCATGAATTTAATTTTTCCAAGTTTAATAGAAAGCTTCATGAGGAAGAATTGACTAGTAAAGATGAAATTATTGGTCTTGCTTCTATTGTTGTGCCTCCTACTGATCCTCTAGAACAATATTTGCTAGACCATGAAAATGATATACATATGCATGAAAGAAATGAAAGAGATGATATTTTCTTTGAGCAACGTCCTCTACTTAAACACAATTTACCTATTGAAACTCTAGGAGGTCCTCATCCACCTAAAGGTGATCCTGTGTTTGAATTAAAACAATTGCCTGACACTTTGAAATATGCTTATCTTGATGAAAAGAAGATATATCATGTTATTATTAGTGCTAACCTTTCAGAACATGAAGAAGAAAGATTATTTAAAGTTCTAAGGAAGCACCGAGCTGCTATTGGATATACTCTTGATGATTTAAAGGGCACTAGTCCCACTCTATGTCAGCATAAGATTAACAAGGAACCTGATGCTAAACCCGTTGTCGATCATCAATGTCGGTTAAACCCGAAGATGAAAGAATTGGTAAGAACAGAAATATTAAAACTTCGAGAAGCAGGTATAATCTATCATATAGTTGATAGTAGATGGGTATGTCTCGTTCATTGTGTTCCTAAGAAAGGAGGTATTACTATTGTTCCTAATGATAAGAATCAACTTATTCCACAAAGAATTGTTACATGCTATAGAATGGTAATTGTTTTTAGAAAATTAAATAAAGCAACTTGAAAAGATCATTACCCTTTGCCTTCTATTGATCAAATGCTAGAAAGATTATCAAAGCACACACACTTTTGCTTCATTGATGGATACTCTGCTTTTTCACAAATACTTGTTTCTCAACCTGATCAAGAAAAGACTACTTTTACTTGTCGCTTTGGAACTTATGCTTATAGACGTATGCCTTTTGGTTTATGCAATGCACCTGCTACATTTGAAAGATGTATGACTGCAATATTCTCTGACTTTTGTGAAAAGATTGTGGAAGTTTTAATGGATGATTTCTCTGTCTATGGGAAGTCTTTTGATGATTGATCTTGGTTGAGTTTTGCAGAGATGTGAACAAACAAGTCTTGTCTTGAATTGGGAGAAATGCCACTTTATGGTTAATGAAGGTATTGTTTTGGGTCATAAGATTTCCGAAAAGGGTATTGAAGTGGACAAAGCCAAGGTTGACACAATTGAGAAAATGCCATGCCCTAAGGATATCAAAGGTATTCGTAGTTTCTTAGATCATGATGGTTTCTATAGGAGATTTATCAAAAACTTTTATAAAATTTCTAGGCCTCTCACTAACCTTTTACAAAAGTATGTTCCTTTTGTTTTTTATGATGATTGCTTTGAAACCTTTCAAACACTTCAGAAAGCCTTAATTTCCGCACCTACAGTTCAACCACCTGATTGGAACTTACCTTTTGAAATTATGTGTGATGCTAGTGATTATACTGTTGGTGCTATCCTAGGACAAAGAGTTGATAAGAAAATAAATGTTATTCATTATGCTAGTAAAACTCTAGATAGTGCTCAAAATAATTATGCTACCACTGAAAAAGAATTCTTAGCAGTTGTGTTTTCTTGTGACAAATTTAGATCTTACATTGTTGATTCAAAAGTAACTGTTCACACTGACCATGCTGCTATTAAATATCTTATGGAAGAGAAAGATGCTAAACCTAGACTTATTCGGTGGGTTCTCTTGCTACAAGAATTTAATTTGCATATCACTGATAGAAAAGGAGCTGATAACCCCGTAGCTGATAAGTTGTCTAGACTTGAAAATGTGTTTGATGACCCACTACCTATTGATGATAGTTTTCCTGATGAGTAGTTAGGTGCAATAAATGTCACCAATAATACTCCTTGGTATGTTAACTATGCTAATTACATTGTTGCTAAATATTTACCACCTAGTTTTACTTATCAACAAATGAAAAAGTTATTTTATGACTTAAGATATTACTTTTGGGATGACCCACATCTTTATAAAGAAGGAGTAGATGGTATTATTAAACATTGTGTACCTGAGCATGAATAGGGACAAATCTTTCGAAAGTGTCACTCTGAAGCATATGGAGGACATCATGCTGGAAATAGAACTGCTTACAAGGTATTGCAGTCTGGATTTTATTGGCCCACTCTCTTCAAAGATGCTCGTAAGTTCGTCTCATCTGATGTTTGGGGATTTGATTACATGGGACCTTTTCCTTCCACTAATGGGTACACACATATTTTGGTTGCTGCTGATTATGTTACTAAATGGGTAGAAGCTATTCCAACCAGTAGTGCTGATCACAACACCTCTATTAAAATGCTTAAGGGAGTTATTTTCCCAAGGTTTGGAGTCCCCAGATATTTGATGACTGATGGTGGTTCACACTTTATTCATCATGATTTCCATAAACTGCTTGCTAAATATGATATTAACCATAGAATTGCATCACCTTATCATCCTCAGTCTAGTGGTCAAGTTGAGATTAGTAATAGAGTAGTAAAATTAATTTTGCAAAAGACTGTCAATAGGTCCAGGAAGAATTGGTCCAAGAAATTAGATGATGCACTTTGGGTTTATAGAATAGCTTATAAAAATCCTATGGGTATGTCTCCTTATAAAATGGTTTATGGTAAAGCTTGTCGTTTGCCTCTTGAGTTAGAACATAAAGCTTTTTGAGCAATCAAGGAACTCAACTATGATTTCAAACTTGTTGGTGAAAAGTGGTTGTTTGATATTATCTCATTAGATGAATGGAGAACCCAAGCTTATGAAAATGCCAAGTTATTTAAAGAAAATGTTAAAAGATGGCATGATAAAAGAATCCAAAAGCGTGATTTCAAAGTTGGAGAATATGTTCTTTTGTACAACTCTCGTTTCAGGTTCTTTGCACGCAAACTCCTCTCTAAATGGGAAGGCCCCTATGTTATTGAGTAGGTTTACCGGTCTGGAGCCATCAAGATAACTAATTCTGAAGGCACTAACTCGAAGGTTATTAATGGGCAATGAATAAAGCATTATATCTCAGGTATGCCCATTAATGTTGAAAGTAATATTATTCGAACTTTGACACCGGAAGAACACATAAAAGAATCCTTCTGGAACACCTCAGAATCGTCAAAATAAGGAGGTATGTGATACGGTAAGTAAACGGACTCCAAAAATCCGCAGATTTTTTTATCGGTTTTGGAATATTTACAAAATTAGGAAAATAAAAAGCTACCAGGAAGCGTACCCTCGTGGGCACAATACACCAGGGCGCGCCCAGGTGGGTTGTGCCCACCTCGCATACCTTCTGAACTCCGTTTTTCTACAGCTTACTTGTATCCCAAGATAAAAATTCTTTATATACCTCCCGAACCTATTGACCACCGTATCACAGAGAAATCTTCTGTTTTCTTTTCTTGTTGTTTTCCTGTCAGATCTGAGATCATGTCGTCCCAAGGCTCGGGAGACGGGAGCCCTTCCGCCCATGAGTCTTTTGATATCTATGTTTTTAAGCCTGCACATGCTTGGTCCACGGATGAGGAGCAAGAAGATGAGCCCCTTCCTACTCGATTCCAACGGGAGACCAAGGAAGCATTGGGCAAGAAAATATTGAAGCTCGAGCTGGAGAACGAAGACCTAAGGGACAAAAATTTTAGCCTACGATGCAAGTTGGAAGAGCTCACTACAACATCATCACCACCACCATCTTCTACACCACCAAAAGAAAACTAAGTATCGGGTATGGGCACTCCCCTTGGCTTTAGCCAAGCTTGGGGAGGTGTCCCGGTATCGTATCATCCCTACTATCCTTTTGCATTTACTTATCTTAGTTCGATCTTTTGCTTTAGAATAAATGAAAGCTAGTTCGATCCTTTCTTTTTTAGATTGCTTAGTGATCTATCTTTGTAATCGTCTGTGAGAAATATAATAAAGTTTAGTTTTGAGTTTTGCTTTCTTTATCTTCCTATTGCAATAAAAATAAAGGTTATAATTTAATGAATAAAAGAAAGGAAATAAATTACGAGGGTCATATCCTAATCTTATGGCAGGTGATGGCACGACATAAAGAAAAGTATATGTAAAAAAATATTAGAGGTTGACAAACATAGCATTGGTCAATGATGCAACTCACGAAAGAATTAATAAGGGAATAGAAGATTCACATATAAATATACTATCCTAGAAATCTTTTGTGATTGTGAGCCCCCATCAAAATATTATATGCCAAAATTGGTGATGTTGGACAAGGAAGAGAACTTAATGATTTATGTTTGTTCATATTCACATAGAAGTCATATTGTCATAGATCCTTTAACATGTGGTGCTTGCCCAATATCTTTTCTAGCCAAAAACTCTGTATTAAGTAGAGATACTACTTGTGCATCCAAAAACCCTTAAACCCAAACCTTTTTCAAGAGTCCACCATACCTACCAATGGATTGAGTAAGATCCTTCAAGTAAGTTGTCATCGGTGCAATAAGGAAATAAAAATTGTTTCTAAAAGTGTGAGATCATTTAGTGTAAGAGAAAATTGAGCGTTGAACGAACTTGTGATGGTGAAGAATAAAAGTGACAGGATGCATAAAGGTTGCTATCACAAGGGGCAATGCAAAGTGGCGTTCTTTTCACTAAGGGATTGAGCATACAAATCAAATAAGCTCATGGCAACCTATGCTTCCCTCTGCGAAGGGCCTATCTTTTACTTTTACGCAAAGATTCAAGGTTTTCTCTCTATTCCCTTTTATTTTTATCCTTTGGCAAGCATCATGTGGTGAGGAAAAAAATAGGCACATATGTCAAGTTGAATATGGGTGACATGAGTTATTATTGTTGACATCACCCTTGATGTCAGTATGTTGGGAGGCGAAACTATAAGACCCTACCTTTCTATGTGTCCAGTTGAAACGTTTTGCTCATGTGTATGCGGTGAGTGTTAGCAATTATAGAATACTATATGATGGTTGAGTATGTGGACTTTCCTAAAGGCTCCGATACGTGACCCTTTTGAAAAGATGACGAATTGTAGTTGCCAAGTTGACTGAAAACTCAGTTTTTTGGTTTCTAATAGAGTTTATGCTTTATACTTCAGTTGTGTGATGAACTGTTACTTATTCATGAGAAGTTTATGGTACAAGTTTTATGATAAAAGTATTATGTTTAAATTTGTTGCTGTCATAATAATCAACATGATGCTTCTATGTCTGTATATTGTTTTTATCGACACCTCTCTCTCAAAGCATGTGGACATGTTTTTCGTTTTCGATTTTCGCTTGAGGACAAGCGAGGTCTAAGCTTGGGGGAGTTGATACGTCCATTTTGCATCATGTTTTCGTACTGCTATTTATGTTGTTATTATGCATAATAATGCTTTTTGGAGTAAGTCTAATGCCCTTTCTCTCATAATTTGAAGGTATACACCAAGAGGGAGATTTCCGGCAGCTAGAAATTTGGACCTGAAAAAGCTACGTCAGGCCACCTATTCTGCACAACTCCAAACAAGCTGAAACTTAATGGGGATTGTTCATGGAATATTTAAGAAATGCTGGAGCTGATAACCACCAAAGGGGGCCCACGAGGTGGGTACAACCAACCAGGTGGGCACAACCCACCTGGGCATGCAGGGCACCCAGGAGCGCCCCGGTGGGTTGTGCTCACCCAGGCCCGCTTCAAAAAGACTTTCAGGACGGAGCGCCGCTGTCTCGAGGCAGAACTTGGGCAGGAGCACTTTTGCCCTCCGGTGGAGCGATTCCGCTAGGGGAACTTCCCTCCTGGAGGGGGAAATCATCGTCGTCATCATCATCAACAACTCTCCAATCTTGGGGAGGGCTATCTTCATCAACATCTTCAACATCACCATCTCATCTCAAACCCTAGTTCATCTCTTGTGTTCAATCTTGTTACTGAAACTATAGATTGGTGCTTGTGGGTGACTAGTAGTGTTGATTACATCTTGTAGTTGATTACTATATGGTTTATTTGGTGGAAGATTACATGTTCAGATCCAATATGTTGTTCAATACCCCTTTGATCTTAAGCATGCTTATCATTTGTGAGTAGTTACCTTTGTTCTTGAGGTTACGGGAGAGATCATTCTGCAAGTAATCATGTGAATTTGATATGTGTTCGATATTTTCATAGTATGTATGTTGTGATTCCCTTAGTGGTGTCATGTGAACGTCAACTACATGACACTTCACCATATTTGGGGCTAAGGGAATGCATTGTGGAGTAGTAAGTAGATGGTGGGTTGCGAGAGTGACAGAAGCTTAAACCCCAGTTTATGCACTATTCCATAAGGGACGAATTGGATCCAAAAGTTTAATGTTATGGTTAGAATTTATTCTTAACACTTTTCTCATAGTTGCAGATGCTTGCAGGAGGGTTAATCATAAGTAGGAGATTTGTTCAAGTAAGGCCACATACACATACGGTTAACAAAAAAAGTTTGCGATTTAATTACCTACTATTCCCCTGACCTAGTTTATAAGTAGGATTTAACTAATCAAACACGAATTCATGTCGCCAAAGATTTTATAGTTGGATTTGTATTTGAACATAGTTTCCAATTATATAATTTTATAACATGCATTAACATTTTTTTAGTTAAATTTGAGGGCAAAGTATGGCACGGAATATTAAGGGGGCTATAGACCAAGATGGAGGTAGTAGCACACGGCCGCTCTCTACGCAGCGACGCAACCGTCGCCCGGCTTGTAGGCGACCATTTCATGTGTGTTGAACTACTCTATGCGTGTGGTTGCTTGCGGTTGAGGCGGCCGCGGCGCGCTCTACTCTCGCGTCCGTCCGGGTGCTCTGCCCTCGTCCCTCCATGCGCGCTGCCAGTGTTAGGGGCCGGCACACGATCACGCACGTTCATGTGCATGCGGTTTCGCCGGGCGCGACACGATATTGCAGTTACCCGCTGCAAAAACTGCCATGCGGACGTACAGAGAATCCAGGCCGCCCGGCCCCCATCTATTCCTGTGGACATATATATTCATCTCTCGCGTCACACGACACAATAAGCACACCCATGACAACACATACAGAGAGGACATCCAACGGTTCCAATGGCGATCCACGTGGCTCCAATGGCGCTCCTAGCGGCCGACGATGGCAACGACGGGCAGTTCACCACGCATCACATAGTGAACACCCACGTGAGGCGGAAAGCCCTCTCGGTGGTGTACACAAACGATCCTGTCTCGCTGGAGAGCTCCATCCAAACTATGGAGCAGTTCCTTGCCGAGGACAAGTACCAAGTGGTCAGCTTTGACCTCGAGTACACTATCGGTCCTGCCGGGCATGATTAGAAACTTGCAGTCGCCCAGTTGTGCATGCGACATGACGTCCTCATCTACCACTACCACCTGGCCACAAGGCCTTGAGAGCGTTTCTCTAGGTTTGTCAACAGCTCCGACTACAGTTTTGCTTCGGTAAACACCACCTACGATCTAAAAGCGCTCAAGGTTTCAGGCTTGAAATGCCCGAATCTTGTCAACATCCAGCACCACTACAAGGTTTGGGGCAGCGACAAAGACAAACTAAACTCCCTGGTTGACCTCGCCTCGGCCATCATCGACCCCTAATACATGAAGATGAAGAATGAGAGCAAGAAGGTCAAGTATGTGGCCAAGGACGCGTACACAAGCTACGAGATGTATAGGCAGATTGTTGACATGAGGAATTGTCTTGTTCCTGCCCCAGACGAGGGATTGAGCCACAGAGAAGTGGCGGGAGCGTCACAAGAAGTAAATGTCTAGATGATCGTTTCTCCTACTTTAGAATGCATGCAATTTTTATTGAGGTGTGTGCGAATGATCTGTATAGTCTTTTATGTAATTGGATGTTTATTTCAGTTTTATATATATACATGTTATTCTTCTATAGACAGAGCAAATCACATGGCTTATTAGCAACAATCGTCTGTGTTATTATTGGTCTTCACAAACATTTGTGATTATGGACCTATTTGTCGCGTATCACACACATCTTGTTTAGTTGAACCGTTTCCATTGTGTTGCCTAATCACACATAGTTCATCATAGTGAACCGTATGTTGTATATCGCACACACCTTCATCTGGCTGCCCGTTTGTTTTGTTCCTCCTCATCGCAAATAGCTAATTGAAGTGAATCGTATGCCCTGCATCGCACACGCAAATAAAATCTGAACCGTGTTTGATGCATCCGTCATCGCAAATGGTTTGCACCTTTCTGACGTGTTTTTTACACCATCGTCTGCGATTATGGCATCACACACAGTTTCGTCGAAGGATCTCTGATCGTAGTGTCGCGTTTGGACCATCCTACAGTAGTGCATGGAGATGAAGGCGCGTGTGAAGGGATCCAGAACGGCATTTCTAATGCGTATTTGAGTACTTTGAAGCCTCCGTGATGAGTTCCAAGGACATGGGTGAAATATTCAAGATAACCCTTCATAAATTTCGTCCATAGCTTATTTTAGGTGCTGCGTCACCTTATTTTTGGGCCAGGCCCATGTAATTTCGAAATATTGAAGTATAGGCTATTTTTAGTGTCTGTATGTATGGGGAAAATAGAGTTATGGTTGGTTTCGAACCCCTTCTCCAAGGGGCCACGAAATTCCCCCTCTCTTTCTCCATATATACAGCCCTTAGGGCATCGTTTAGACTTTGGGTTTTGTTTAGATTAAATTTCGCCATAGCTGCAACTTCGCGTACTTCATTTGTGTTCAATGACAAGACAAAGACGTCACAGAACCCCAGTTGATCAATAAAGCTTTCCTCTTAATTCGCAATAACCAGATTGCAATCTCAGTTTCTTCCTTGTTCTTCATTTGCCTACAAGAAATAGACCTTCGTGGTCAGGTTGATCGTCCTTCGGCATGGTCAATAACCTCTTGGAGTTGGTTTAGCGATTGCTAAGGTGCGACGTCCTCGCACGTTCGTAGTCGGATCCTCAAAGTCGACTTCCTCCAAATGATAGCCACCATCTCATCGAATGACGATACACCTTTGCCTCTATCAAGTGGTATCAGATTTCCAGGTTGCTTGGTGAGATTTTATAGTTTTTCATAGTTTAGATCGAGTATGTTCTTCATACCTACAGTCCATGAAAAAGTCACACACAAAATTAGTGTTAGTTCATCATATCCGAACTAGTCTAAGCCTTTGCATAGTCTTTTCTATATTTTGCTTTGTTGAATTTACGGTTGCATCGTCGTGTCAAGTTGATGGTCTTAGTGTCTAGACTGTTAGAGTTTCGAGTTCTGGTCATATGTTGTCACCACGCTGCCACAACATCTTCATCGCCCCTGCCACATACCACCACCGATCCGTATCGAGATACCACCACCGATCTGTATCCATATACCACCACCGATACCATATACCACCACCCCTGCCATATACCACCACCGCTGCCATATTGTACAACCATATGTCCACCACCAATCCGAGTTCTTTTCATTTTAGATTTGGTTTCGAGATCAATCTAGTTTCGGATTCGTGTTTTCTTGCCTGAGTAGGTCTCGGAAAAAAATCGGCTAATGAAAATATTCCCCCCCTATCATGTTTTTAGGCTTTTATAAGTCTTTTGAGACACGTGCGATCATACTATTTTTACCGCACTTTTTGGTCATCGCTGCCCTGATTTCCGAAAAATAGTCAAAAAATTCATGCATATCCTCTTAGTTTGACTTGGGAAGAGTTTTGAGACACTCGCCATTATAGTGATTTTTGGGAAAAAAGTAGGAGGGCAAAAAGTCCAGAGTGTGCTTTTCCCTTGTTTTCGTGCCGCGCCAGGATTTTGTTTGTGTTCTAGGCTCGCGTCTCTAGCATGGTCTAGCCTAGGACCAGCACAGTACCGTCGTTGAGCATTTATTCATTTGCATCTCTCAATTGATTATTGCTGACCCTTTTTGCTACCATATTATAAGCCTTCCTAGCTCCACATACAACTACATCATGCATTTGGCACCACCTAGCAATTGCTCTGTCCAAGATTTGAGAGTTTTGACTACAATGGTTGCCGATCACCACCTACGGATGGGTAAGAACTAGTAAGAATTTGATATTTGCTTGACAGATTTATGACGCTCCACCACCACCATTTTCTAGTACTCCATAGGATCATATTCTTGTGTGTTTCTATTGCTGCTAACCATGGCAGGATCACAAGTCAATGAGACTGACTGGGATAACATGACGAACAAGAGTTGCATGATAAGTTTCAGGAAATGATCCATGGCCAGGTGGGAGATGTGCTAAACAGATGTGAAGAGCCCATGGAGAAGATAGATGGCATGGAGAAGTCATTCGAAACAAAGCTGGATAGCAAGTTTAATGAATTCCTCACGCGCCTTCCACGACCACCACGAGCTGCACTTGTCGCACCTCTACAACAACAACAACAACGCCCACTTCTGAATGAGTTTGGACGAGCAAAGCATATTCCTCTTGGGCATGGCCAAACTTCTGTTGCTGTTGTACCTACTATTGATGCTTCATTGGCTCCTCCTACTGCTGCTATTGTACCTACTATTGATGCTTCATTGGCTCCTCGTGCTGTTGCTGCTGTTGTACCTACTATAGATACTTCATTGGCTCCTCCTGTTGCTGTTGCTGCTGGTGCCGAGGAGGATGAAATTTATGACGGTGATTACGAGGATGAGGTTGATCAAAATAAGAACTACGTGCAACCACCAGCACCACAACCACCAGGTCGTCCACATGCAAATAATTGCAATGGTAAGGCTGCACCACCCCCTGAGGTACGAGATCATGACCATCTCCCTAAATTGAAATTGAATATTCCACCATTTGAGGGTAGATACGTTCCTGATATATATCTTACTTGGGAGTTAGAAACCGAACAACGGTTTACATGTTTAGAATATCCCAAGGAGATATGTGTTGCTGCTGCTCTTTGTGCTTTCACTAGTTTTGCTTGTGTGTGGTGGTCTGAACATCGTAGATTATATCTGAATAATATCCCAACTACTTGTGCTGCTTTAAAAACTGATATGCGTACTCGGTGGGTTCCACCATATTATCAACATCAATTACTATAAAAATTATAGCGTTTAAGACAAGGAAAAAATTATGTAGAAGAATATTGTCAGGAATTACAAACTGGTATGATTAGATGTGGTATTGTTGAGGACAATGAAGCTATGCTTGCACGTTTTATGGGTGGCTTAAATAGAGAGATTTCTAGTGTATAAGGAGTATCATAATATCACTCGTTTGTTCCATCTTGCTTGCAAAGCTGAACGCGAAGTGTGGGATCGACATGCATTGGCGTGGACTAACTTTTCTGTAGGTCGACCTTCATCATGGACATTGCGTGCATCTTCTACTTCCACACATTCTGCTACACCGGGCCTGCACAGAGCTCTTATTCATCCATGTCATCAAAAGGGCACACAAGTGATATTATTTGTCGTCGTTGTAAGGGAAGAGGTCATTTTGCGAGGGAATGCAAATCTCAGTGTGTAATGATTACTACTGAGGATGGTGGGTATGAGTCCGCTAGTGACTATGATGAGGAGACTTTGGCTCTTATTACAAGTGAAGAACACATTGGACATGATTTTGAACAAGAGACGCATTACATGGCTGCTGACGACACTGACAGGTATGACTATTTAGTTGATCAACGTATTTTCAGTGTGTAGATAACACAAGCTGAGCAAAACTGATAGTGGCAAAGGTGTCCCGTATTTCGATGAGATGGTGGCTATCGTTTTGGAGGAAGTCGACTTTGACGATCCGACTACGAACGTGCGAGGACGTCAAGCCTTAGTAATCACTAAACCAACTCCGAGAGGTTATTAACCACGCCGGAGCACGAACAACCTGACCACGAGTGTCTATTTCCTACAAGCAAACGAAGAACATGCAAGAAACTAAGATTGTAATCTGGCTATTGCGAATATAAGAGGAAAGCTTTATTGATCAAGGAGGGGTTCTGTGACGTCTTTGTCTGGTCGTTGAACACAAACAAAGTACGCGAAGTTGCAGCTATGGTGAACTTTAATCTAAACAAAACCCAAAGTCTAAACGACGCCCTAAGGACTGTATATATGGAGGAAGAGGGGGTGAATTTTGTGGCCCTTGGAGGAGGGGTCCGAAACCAACCCTAACTCTTGTTTCCCCACACATACGGACTCTAAAAACAGCTTATACTCAAGTATGTCGAAATTAAATGGGCCTGGACCAATAATAAGGTGACGCAGCACCCATAATAACCTCTGGACAAAACTTATGAAGTGGCATCTTGTATATTTCGTCCAAGGATTCACGCACTCATTATGGTGGCTTCAAAGTCCTCAAATCATCACTTATAACTCCATTCTTGTTCCCCTTGCGCATGCCATCATCTCCATGCTTGATCTTGCTCCAATGATCATCCTTCTTGTCCAAGCTAAGCCCTTCATTTGTAAGAAAGACAAATGTTTCCAATTTAGGCAGCATCATATTCTCATGAACATTAGAATCATTACAAAGAAGCGAAAGTACCTGGTAATTTCATTGTCGTGCGCGAGCTCTAGTAAGTGGTCCTGTATATGTATCAATAGGGGCTATGGGTGTATCTTTGCTAGTGATGTCCCCATGAAAAAACAGAGGCACAATTTGTTCCATACAAAGGAAGTTGTGGAGGAACGTTCTGTTCGGGTCATCATAGATGGAGGGAGCTATAACAATTTGGCTAGCTTGGAGATGGTGGAGAAGTTGTCTCTCACCACAGGACCACGTCCACATCCTTACTACATCCAATGGTTCAACAACAGCGGCAAGGATAAGGTAAGACGTATTGTTCGAGTGCATTTTATTATAGCTACATATGCTGATTATGTTGATTGTGATGTGGTACTCATGCAAGCATGTTCCTTATTACTTGGTAGACCATGGCAATTTGATAAAAATTATGTACACCATGGTAGAAACATTCAGTATACTCTTGTTCATAAGGATAAACATATTACTTTGCTTCCTATGACTCCTGATTCCATTTTGAAAGATGATATTCATCGAGCTAGCCAAACAGGAGCAAAATAAGAGCAAAAATCAGATTGTGGCAAAAGAATTTGAGCAACAAATCAAACCTAATGAAAATCCATCATCTCATGTTGCATCTGAAATTAAATTGAACAATGGATATTTACTTGCCACCGAATCTGATATTAATGATCTAGATTTCAACAAATCTATTTGCTATGCTTTTGTGTGTAAAGAGGCATTATTTTCATTCGAGGATGTGCCTTCCTCTTTTCCTCCTACTGTCACTAACATTTTGCAGGAGTTCGCTGATGTCTTTCCACAAGACGTACCATCGGGATTACCACCTATTCGAGGGATTGAGCATGAGATTGACTTAATTCCATGTGCATCGCTACCCAACCATGCACCATACCGTACCAATCCAGAGGAGACGAAGGAGATTATGCGTCAAGTACAGGAGCTACTAGATAAAGGTTATATACGTGAATCCCTTGGTCCTTGTGATGTTCCTATTATTCTAGTGCCAAAAAAGGTTGGTACATTGCGTATGTGTGTTGATTGTCGAGGCATCAATAATATTACTATTCGTTATCATCATCCTATTCTTAGGCTAGATGATATGCTTGATGAATTAAGTGGATCTACTATTTTCTCCAAAGCTGATTTGCGTAGTGGATACCATCAAATTCGTATGAAATTGGGAGATGATTGGAAAACAACATTTAAAACTAAGTTTGGATTATATGAGTGGTTAGTCATGCCGTTTCGGTTAACTAATGCACCTAGTACTTTCATGAGATTAATGAACGAAGTTTTACGTGCTTACATTGGACGATTTGTGGTAGTTTACTTTGATGATATACTGATTTATAGCAGATATTTGGAGGAACATTTGGAACATTTACGTGATGTTATTATTGCTCTACGTGATGCACGTTTGTTTGGTAACCTTGGGAAGTGCACCTTTTCACCGACCGAGTATCTTTTCTTGGCTATGTTGTTACTCCACAAGGAATTGAAGTTGATAAAGCCAAGATTGAAGCTATTGAGAGTTGGCTGTAGCCCAAAATGGTCACACAAGTGAGAAGTTTTCTTGGACTTGCTAGTTTCTGTAGGCATTTTGTGAGAGATTTCAGCACCATTGCTGCACCTCTCAATGAGCTTACAAAGAAGGACGTGCCTTTTTTTTGGGGTACTGCATAGGAAGAAGCCTTCACGGTATTGAAAGATAAGTTGACACATGCTCCATTACTCCAACTTCCTGATTTTAATAAGACTTTTTAGCTTGAATGTAAGGTTAGTGGAATTGGATTAGGAGGTGTGTTATTACAAGATGGTAAACCTGTTGCGTACTTTTCTAAAAAATTGAGTGGGCCCAGTCTGCACTATTCTACTTATGACAAGGAATTATATGCTCTTGTTCGGACTTTGGAAACATGGCAACATTATTTACGGCCCAAAGAATTTGTTATACTTTCTGATCATGAATCTTGAAGCATACTAAAAGTCAAGCTAAATTGAACCGTAGACATGCTAAATGGATTGAATTCATTGAGACTTTCCCTTATGTTATTAAACACAAGAAGGGTAAAGAAAATGTTATTGTTGATGCATTGTCCTGTCGTTATACTATGCTTTCACAACTTGACTTTAAAATATTTGGTTTGGAGACCATCAAAGATCAATATGTGCATGATGCTGAATTTAAAGATGTATTGTAGAATTGTAAAGAATGGAGAACAAGGAACAAGTTCATCGTTAATGATGGATTTGTGTTTCGTGCTAACAAGTTATGCACTCCAGCTAGCTCTGTTCGTCTTTTGTTGTTGTAGGAGGCACATGGAGGAGGATTAATGGGACACTTTTGCGTGAAGAAGACAGAGGACGTACTTGCTACACATTTCTTTTGGCCAAAGATGAGACGGCATGTTGAGCGTTTTGTTGCTCGCTGCACTACATGTCAAAAAGTTAAGTCACGACTTAAACCTCATGGTTTATGTATGCCTTTGCCTGTACCTAGTATTCCATGGGAAGATATATCTATGGACTTTGTTTTGGGCTTACCTCGAAGGGGAGGGATATCATATTTGTTTTCGTGGATAGATTTTAAAAAATGGCACACTTTATACCATGTCATAAAAGCGATGATACTGCTAATTTTGCTGGTTTGTTCTTTCGTGAAATTATTCGCTTGCATGGTGTGCCAAATACTATTGTTTCGTATCGTGATACTGAAATTCTTAGCCACTATTGGAGATGTTTATGGGCTAAGTGGGGGACTAAACTGCTTTTAGTACTACATCTCACCCCTAAACTAATGGACAAACTAAAGTAGTTAATAGAACTTTGTCTACTATGATTAGGGCTGTTTTGAAGAATAACGAGAAAATGTGGGAAGAATGCTTGCCTCATATTGAATTTGCTTATAATCGTTCGCTGCATTCTACTACTAAGATGTGCCCTTTTGAAATTGTGTATGGTTTCTTACCTCGTGCACCTATTGATTTGTTGCCTCTTCCTTCTTCGGAGAAGGTTAATTTTGATGCTAACAACGTGCTGAGTTGATCTTAAAAATGCATGAGTTAACTAAAGAAAATATTGAGCGCATGAATGCTAAATATATACTTGCTAGAGATAAGGGTAGAAAATGTGTTGTCTTCGCACCTGGAGATCTTGTCTGGTTACATTTGCGTAAGGATAGGTTTCCTAATTTGCGCAAGTCAAAGCTAATGCCACGTGCTGATGGTTCTTTTAAGGTGTTAGAGAAAATAAATGATAATGCATATAAACTTGTGCTGCATGCAGATTTTGGGCTTAGTCCCACTTTTAACATTGCAGATTTGAAGCCTTATTTGGGTGAGGATGATGAGCTTCCGTCGAGGACGACTTCATTTCAAGAAGGAGAGGATGATGAGGACATCAATACCATTGTTACACCCACTGCCCCTGTTATTATACATACTAGACCAATTACTAGAGCTCGCGCATGCCAATTGAATTACCAGGTACTTTCATTTCTTGGTAGCGATTCTATTGTTCATGAGAATATGGCATTGCCTTAATTGGATACATTCGTGTTGATTACTAGCATGGACAAGAGGGGTGAACACTGGAGTAGGATAAAAAATGGAGATGAAGGCGCACGTGAAGGGATCCAGAACATTGTTTCTAGTGCGTACTTGAGTACTTTGAAGCCTCCGTGTTGACTTCCAAGGACATTGATGAAATATTCTAGATACACGTTCATAAATTTCATCCATAGATTATTTTAGGTGTGGTGTCACCTTATTTTTGGGCCAAGCCAATGTATTTTTGAAATACGAAAGTATAGGCTGTTTTTAGAGTCCATATGTCACTATTGCAGGATGCTGCTAATGCGACACTACGATCAGAGACCCTTTGAGAAACTGTGTGCGATGCAATAATCGCAAACGGTACTGTATGAAAACCGTCAGAAATATATAAAAGGTTTGCGATGACGGATGCATCAAACACGGTTCAGGTTATAGTTGCGTGTGCGATGAAGGCCATACGGTTCAGGTCAATTAACTATTTGCGATGAGGAGGAACGAAAGAAACGAGCAGCCAGATGAAGGAGTGTGCGATTCACAGCATACGGTTCACTCGGATGAACTATTTATGATTAGGCAACACAAAAGAAACAGTCATCCAGATCAAGGTGTGTGGGATATACGGCATGCGGTTCACTCTGATGAACTGTTTGCATTGATACATGAGAACAGAAATGGTTCAACTTAACAAGATGTGTCTGATACGCGGCAAACAGGTTTGTAATAAGAAATGTGTGTGAAGACCGATAATAGCACAGACAGTTGCTGCCAATAAGACGTGTGTGTTGTGCGATGGGATTGCATACAGAACAACTTATATATATATATATACAGCCGGTCTATTCTCATAACATTATGAGAATAATATTCCCATAACACTTCCGAACTGCATTGTGTTACTGCATTGGAAAGCTATGCGCACTTCTTCCTTCTTCTGTTCTGAACCGCAGAGAGGGGCAGTAGCAACCCTTCACGGAGCAGCGTTTCTGGCTAGTTTGATCGATTTCTATTGTTTTATTTGTGTGTGCGCTGATTTAATATGTGATTAAACACGCAATTCTGCGAGAAAACGACGGAAATCATTGGATTTGGCGGATCTGCCTCTGTTCTTCCGCACGGGCAGGAGCTTCGCATCGTGCTGGCGGGGTTCATATTTGATTTTATAGCGTGATCCTAGTGTGTTACTAATTTCGTGTTCATGTTTGTGTTATTCTGCGACAGATTAATTTGCTAATAGGATTGAAGTTTTAGGATAATTGGTCGAGTATCTCACTATTCTAGCGCAAAAACGGCAAGGTCTCTGTCCTCCCGCGTCCGGATCAAAATTGTTGTGTTTTTTATGTAAATTTTCTGTTGTTTTCGGAAATTACGTGCTGCCTTGCACCTATCCGTATGAATTGCAGCGGATTAAGTTGTTAATTTTGAATAATTTAACTTTTCTCCATGTTTTTTGTGTTCGAGCGGGCGCCACTGGCTTTGGTCGTTACTCAAGATGTTTTTTGAGTTTTTGCGCATTATATAGTTTTTAGAACTGCATTACAGCCTGTGTTTTTCGTCTGCGAATCATGGAGGGGTGAACTGCAGTAATATGCAATGCGCGGTGAATATTGTAGCGCGGTGAACTGCAGTAATATGCAATGCGAGCCTGTATGAACTGCATTACAGCCACGGGGGG
>LR738712.1:336086149-336111406 GCA_902687465.1 Secale cereale
GGGGCTAGTTTAATTAGTTTTTTTGCTTGGTCAAGCACGGTGGACTGCAGTAATATGCAATGTGAGATGCACCTTGTCATGTTACCGCACTGCTTTATTTGCCGATTTACCTTTTTTTGGGTTGTGTCTGTACATATATATATATTGGTGGGTCAATTGACTCCCCTCCCACCTTATCCCTAGCGGATCCCCTCCCACCTTATCCCTGGTGGCGAACATTGCCTGCTCTTTTTGCCACTCCTCCTCGATCTGTCTTCTTCCCAACCAGACCCTACGCCTGGCAATGGATTGCACGTGCGGCTGCCTCGCAAGGTTGGAGCCCATGCTGGAGACATGCGTTTTTTCTGAAGGGTTGGTTCTGAACCAGAGGCAGCGGCACAGCGCGCTCTGTTCCCTTCTCTATTCTTCAGGTATTGGATTTCGGGCTCCATTCGTCCATCAGATGACTGACGATGATGTCAATGATTCATGTGTATGTATTTCTAGCATAGTCTTTTAATGTGTTGTGTGTAGTTAACACTATCTGAATATTTGTAGCAGTATTAGTTTCTGAAGAAACATTTTTCACTAGGTATAAGTGAACTGCTTTTCAAATAGAGTTTTATTATGAATATTGTAGGAGCAGCAACAATTTTGTCTATTCAATATTATTATATGTTGACATCAATATTTATTATGAAGATTGTAGTAGCAATTTAGTTTCTGAAGATTGTGACCTTGTTCTTATTTTGTTCTTATTTTCTGTTCTTGTTGATTTGCTTGCAGAAATTCCCTTCTGGTCTAGTCAGGGTAACAGAAAGTTGTGTTAATTTGGTCTTGGTTAGCAAGAATGGATATCATGATGTTGATGTTATGTATTCTGTTGGCTCTGATGATTGTTTGGTTATCAAAGATGGCTGGAAGGAATTTGTGTCGGTGTACTAGAGTAGGGGTACCCTAGTATCCCGAACTTGTGCACGGGCAGTCGCAACACCCCGCGGCAGGGCTTGCCGGGTGACCGCCAAGGTCCTCCGTGGTTCCTTTGGAGCCATTCAAGAACAAAGTACTCAAGCCAAGGCGGCAAGAGGAGCTTGCCGGGAAGGCCACTTAAGGCACAAGACCCCGGCGAGAGGAGCTTGCCAGGAAGGCCAACCAAGGCATCCCAAGGAACTTACCGCGACGCGCCACGCGTCCCAGCAAGGCCCGGTGAGCGACAAGCTCCCGGACGCGACAAGACAACGACCGCGGCAAGGCGCTTGCCGCGGCAAGCTACCACTCTGTACCCGCGCTCCAGCACATCCACCACGTGTCGCTCTGGGACCATCCCAAGCATACGTGGCGGGAGGCTGTGCAGCCAGGGGTACGAGGTGGCAAGCGGCGCTGACAAGATTGCCGCCATGGCGAACGGTGGCGCCCCTGACGGCCCCTTTTTGCACTGTTTGGGCGACGTCGATGGGCATTTAATGCCCTTGTCCCCTGCCGTCAGGGTTAGGTATGGAACACTGTATAGGTAGCTGTACCAACTACAACAGTTTTCCAGTTTTACCCTCAACTGCGTTGCCACCTGTCGGTGACCCCTTGAGCATATAAAAGGAGGCTCATGCGCAACGTAGAGAGGGGTTCGAACACTCTCACGCTCGGTCTCGTTAGCGCTCCCGAGCCAAGAACTCAATACAAATCACAAAGCAAGAGTAGGGTTTTACGCATCCGTGCGGCCCGAACCTGGGTAAACTGCTCGTGTGCTTCGCCTCGATCCGCTCTTTCTGCGATCTCCGCCCCCGCCGAATCGAAAGGGACCCGGTCCCATAGGTGTGCGTGGATTCAGTTTCCCCGACATCTTTGGCGCGCCAGGCAGGGGTGCGTCGAGATTGTGTGAACCTGATCCGGCGTCCACACGAGCTAGATCTTCATCATCTTCATCAACATGCCGCCGAAGAAGAAGGCTTCGGAGGCAGCTGCTCCGTCCGCGTCGATCCCACCACCGCCGGAGCCAACGGCTGGTGGGATAGACGCCGGCAGAAGAACGGGCGCCGACGAGGGAGCTCACGGTGCTGCCAGGTCCAAGGACAAGGTTGCGCTGCCCATCGGCGGCGTAGCCAGCTCCCACGACGACCGGGCGCACTCCAAGACCTCGGCGTCTGTGTATGCACCGCGCCCATCCCAGGAGGCGCGGGACCGGCAGCGTCATGGTACTCACGGTACCATACGTTTGCTGGGCCAAGATCAAGCTGGCGGATCTCGGAATGCTTAAGACCAGCATGCACGCCAACATGCCGGCACGAGCAAGGCACGGTCACCCGGACGGGATACTGCTCCTTCTAACATAGTTAGAAGTCCGAGCATATCCCGCTCCTCGCACCGTTCTCCACCGCTACCCACCACTCCAGCAGAAGCTTTGGCACGAGCTCAACTGCTCCTAGACTTTTTTCCAGCGGCAGACAAGACCGACGACAGGAGGGCCACCATTCAGAGTCTCATCGCCTTCGCCAACGGTGACACTCCGCGGCAGCCGAGCACATCGCAGCCGTGGCAAGTCAGCCAGGCACGGGCCGATGGAGACAAGACCGGTGGGGGTGCAACCACCGTGCACTCTCCGCCCCGAAGGCCAAGATCACCGACTCGCCGGATCAACATCGACGACGACTCCACTGCGTCATCAGATCCACGAGCTCGTCGCGATCAGCGCCAAGTTCTTCACGAACGACAACAACAAGACGCATGCACTCGCATCGAGCACCGAAGAGAAGCGCGGCGTCAATCAGACCAGCACGCTGGGCCCGCTGTCGACATGCATGCGCCAGGGGAACCAGGCGACTTGACGTACGCGGTAGGTTGTCCTGCGTTTACTCGTGAGCTGCGGCAAGTCTAGTGGCCCAGTATGAAGAATTTCAAGCCAGACGTACCAGAGAAGTACGACGGCAAGACGCATCCGTCGGAGTTCCTCAGCATCTACACCATTGCGGTGCAAGCTGCCGTGGGGCGAGACGACAAGATCCTTGCCAACTACTTCCCGCTGGTGCTCAAACCCAACGTCAGATCCTGGCTCATGCACTTGACGGACAACTCCATATCCTCCTGGGCTGACCTATGCCATCAATTTGTCGGCGCCTTCACAGGCGGCCACAAACCTCATGGCCAAGAGAGCGACCTTCATCTGCTCGCCCAGAAGGAAGGAGAGCCCCTGCGCAAGTATATCCAGAGATTCAGCCATGTACAGCACAACATCCCAGATGTCCACCCTGCCGCGGTCATCAGCGCATTCCATCAGAACGTGCGTAACCGCAGGATGAGGGAGGAGATGGCGATGTGCTAGATCAGGGACGTCAGTGAGCTTTATGCCCTGGCCGACAAGTGTGCACGTGCTGAGGAGGGGAGGAAACTCCCCGGAGAGGATACAGGAGCAGGAGGATCTAACAGTGAGGATGCTGCCCCGGCAAAGAAAAACCGGCGGCGGAACAACAGGAAGAAGAAAAGCAAAGAGGTGCTAGTCGTTGAGCAGTCCGGCAATGAAGGTGGCGCCAAGAAAGCCCAAGTTGGTAGCTCCGGCAAGGAGACTGCCGCATGCACCAACTGCCAGGCTGTGGCGGCCGCCGACAAGCAGGACGGCACCGACAAGCAGTACTGCAAGATCCACTGCACCAAGGGTCATGACCTCCAGAACTGCAAGAGGGTCGAGCAGCTTGTTGAGAAGCAAAAGGCTGAATACGAGCGACGCGACAAGGAGAAGGCCCAAGGAGGTGATGGAGGATCCCGCAAGAAGCGGTCATTCAACGGCCGGGGAGGACGCCGTGACAAGGCCAAGCAGCGGCAAGGAGACAGACCTCCCCGCGGCCGCGACAAGGATGAAGACGACGACGACGATGAAGACATGGATGATGTCGAGAACAGTGAGCAGGAGTTCCAGAAAGCCATAGAGGTCTTGTGTGTTGACGGCGGTGCTTCTCTGCATACTTCACACCGCCAACTCAAGCAGTGGGTGCGGGAAGTCAATGCGGCAGAACCACCTGTCGAATCACGCAAGCTTCTGAAATGGTCTAGCACGCCTATCATCTTTGATATTGAGGACCACCCTGATCACACAACTGCGGTCGGGTGGTTGCCGATATTGGTTTCACCAACTATCCGCAACCTCAAGGTCACTAAGATGCTGGTTGACGGCGGGGCCGGCTTGAACTTGATCTCCTCCGCTGTACTCCAGAAACTCCAGATCCCTGACAGCGAGCTCGAAGAGACCGGCACATTCCAAGGAATCAACCCGGGAAGGGGCAAGCCGAAGGGGAAGATCACGTTGCCAGTGACATTTGGC
The DNA here is from genome assembly GCA_902687465.1 of Secale cereale. Lineage (NCBI taxonomy): Eukaryota > Viridiplantae > Streptophyta > Magnoliopsida > Poales > Poaceae > Secale > Secale cereale. The sequence continues at coordinate 336,090,435 of LR738712.1, forward strand.
GGCGAGTTGAACTTCAGGACTGAGAGGGTCACTTTTGACGTTGCTGATTTTCCATTGCCTTACAATGGGATACTCGGCCGTCCAGCACTCGCCAAGTTCATGGCAGCCTCTCACTATGCATACAACATGCTGAAGATGCCAGGCTCGATAAGTGTCATCTCTGTCCCTGGTGACAAGAAGGATGCTCTTATCTGCGTCGACAAGATCTATCGGGAAGCAGCAGCGGCAACAGATCGCAAGTCACTTGCCGCTGAAGCTCCCGGGGGGAAGAAGAAGACCAAGTCCGGCAAGAGTTCTGATGCCCACGCCGGCAAGCGCACCTCTTCGGAGTGCTGCGCTACCATCGAGGATGCACCATTGAGCTCCACCGGCAAGTGTAAGAAGACAATGGCAGCTCCGCCAGCGACCAAGAAGGTGTCCGCCAAGGAGGATGGCACTGGTGGTACCTTCACCATCAGTGCCACTCTTGACCCTAAATAGGAAAGCGCACTCGTTGCTTTCCTGCGGGCGAACGTCGATGTGTTTGCGTGCCAACCGTCTGACATCCCCGGTGTTCCCAGGAAAGTAATTGAGCACCACCTTGTCATCTGTCCTCATGCGTGGCCCGTCAAGCAGAAAGTCAGGAAACAAGCAGTGGAGCGCCAAGAATTCATCGCAGAAGAAATCAAGAAGTTGGAAGCAGCAGGCCTTGTCATAGGAGTGCTCCATCCTACGTGGCTGGCCAATCCTGTAGTCGTGCGCAAGGCAAACGGGAAATGGAGGCTTTGTATCGACTTCACTGATGTGAATAAAGCTTGTCCCAAATACCCATTTCCCTTTCCGTGCATTGACCAGATTGTTGGCTCCACGGCCGGATGTGACTTGCTTTCATTTCTTGATGCATACTCAGGATACCATCAAATCTTCATGGCAGAAGAGGATGAGGAGAAGACCGCATTCATTACTCCATGTGGCACGTACTGTTTCATACGGATGCCTTTCGGTTTAAAGAATGCTGGTTCAACATTTGCAAGAGTAGTCCATACAGCTTTTGAGCCACAAATTCACAAAAATGTGGAAGCCTACATGGATGACATAGTGGTCAAGAGCAAGGACAGGACAACCCTGATTCAATATTTAGACGAAACCTTTGCAAATCTAGTCAAGATCCAGCTCAAGCTCAACCCCGAGAAGTGTGTGTTTGGAGTCCCTTCCGGCAAGCTTCTTGGGTTCTTCGTGTCTCAGAGGGGAATTGAAGCCAATCCCGACAAGATCAAGGCCATTGAGCAGATTGAAGCACCGAAGCGCATCAAGGATGTGCAAAGACTTGCCGGTTGCGTGGCTGCTCTCAGCAGGTTTATTTCTAAGTCTGCTGAGCGCGCCCTGCCATTTTTCAAAATTTTGAAAAAGGCAGGTCCAATGAAATGGACTCCGGAAGCGGAGGCTGCGCTGCAAGACTTGAAGAGATACCTGTCCTCCACTCCAATACTTGTCGCACCTAAGCCACAAGAGAAGTTGATGCTGTATCTAGCGGCGACCAATCAAGTGGTTAGTGCTGCGTTAGTAGCGGAGAGGGAGGCAGATGATGAGCTAGCAACCGCGGCAGGAGCATCCAACGACAAGCAGGGGGCTTCCCCGACAAGCTCTGGTCCCGACAAAGATGGATCTGCGCAGGCGCAAGAGGAGATACAGAAGAGAATGGTGCAGCGCCCAGTTTACTTTGTCAGTTCCCTTCTGCAGGGGGCTAGGTCAAGGTACTCTGGTGTGCAGAAACTGCTTTTCGGCCTCCTCATGGCCTCGAGAAAGCTGCGCCATTACTTCCAAGCACATGAGATCACAGTTGTCACTCGCTTTCCGCTGAAGAGGATACTGCAAAATCCAGAAGCAACAGGCAGGATTGTTGAGTGGGCACTGGAACTGTCAAGCTTTGGCCTCAAGTTTGAGAGCACTTCAACTATCCAAAGCAGAGCATTGGCAGAATTCATAGCAGAGTGGACGCCAACACCAGATGAAGAAATTCCAGAAACGAGCATCCCCGTCAAGGAAGCAAGCAAAGAGTGGCTGATGTACTTTGATGGTGCCTTCTCGCTGCAAGGCGCCGATGCTGGTGTGCTGCTTGTCGCACCCACCGGAGAGCACCTCAAGTACGTAGTCCAGATGCACTTTCCCAAGGAGCAAGCAACAAACAATACCGTAGAGTATGAAGGTTTGCTTGCCGGTCTCAGGATCGCGGCAGACCTTGGGATCAAGAAACTCATTATCAGGGGTGACTCACAGCTTGTCGTCCGCCAAGTGAACAAGAATTATCAGAGTCCGTTGATGGAAGCCTACGTTGATGAAGTGAGAAAGCTTGAAGAGCACTTTGACGGCCTACAGATGGAACATGTTCCAAGAGCTCAAAACGACATCGCAGATGGCCTGTCGAAGTGCGCCGCACTTAAGTTACCTGTGGAACCAAGGATCTTTGTGCTCAAGCTGACTCAACCATCCGTAACACCATCAACTGGACAGAGCAAAAAGAGGAAGTTGATTTATGGTGACTATTTTCCGGCAGAGCTTCCCGAAGCCGCCGCCAAGAAGGTCCCCAAGATCAACACCAAGACCGCTGAGGGGCAGTCTGCTCTGGCAAATCCTAGGGTTTGTTCCGTCGCAGCAAACGCTCCCTACAAGTTTTGCTCCGGCAAGCTTGCCGGGGAACATCAAGCTTCGGCTGAGCCGCAGGTCCTCGCCGTAGAAGCGGATGTTCCCGCAGCAGCAGATGTGCCTTTAGTCCTTGTTGTCGAGCCACAGGCTCCAGCATGGGCACAGCAGATTGTCTGTTTCCTCCAGACAGGAGAACTTCCCGAAGAACGAGAAGAAGCGGAAAGAGTAGCCCGGCAGTCAAGTATGTACCAGTTTGTCGACAACGCACTGTACAGAAGAAGACTCAACGGTGTGAAATTGAAGTGTATTCCCCGGGAAGACGGACAAAAGCTATTGGCAGAGATACATGGAGGCATATGTGGCCACCACATTGGCGCAAGAGCACTTGCCGGCGAAGCATTCCGGCAAGGTTTCTTTTGGCCGATAGCCCTCCAGGATGCAACTGCACAAGTAACCAAGTGTGAAGCGCGCCAGTTCCATTCCAAGCAGATACACCAACCAGCTCAAGCTCTCCAGACGATCCCTTTATCCTGGCCATTTTCGGTCTGGGGGCTCGACATCCTCGGCCCCTTTCCACGCGCAGTCGGGGGCTTTGAGTACTTGTACATTGCAATCGACAAGTTCACAAAGTGGCCGGAAGTGGAAGCAGTGAGGAAGGTGACCGCACAGTCAGCAGTCAAGTTCTTCAGGTCGATTGTTTGCCGCTTCGGGATCCCTAACAGGATTATCACCGATAGCGGTACGCAATTCACGAGCCACACCTTCATGCAGTACGTCCAAGATCTTGGCGCCAAGGTCTGCTTCGCTTCTGTTGCTCACCCGAGAAGCAACAGTCAAGCGGAGAGGGCGAATGCTGAAGTGCTGCGTGGCCTCAAGACCAGAACTTTCAATAGGTTGTACAGGTGCGGAAGAAACTGGATCGAGGAGCTGCCGGTGGTTCTTTGGTCGATCAGGACGACGCCAAATCGAGCCACTGGACAGACACCTTTCGCTCTAATCTATGGAGCAGAGGCAGTTCTCCCCACGGAACTCGTATACGGGTCACCTCGAGTGCTCGCTTATGATGAGCTCAAGCAAGAGCAGCTGCGACAAGATGACGCGCTGCTCCTTGAGGAAGATCGTCTTCAGGCTGCGGTACGAGCTGCTCGCTACCAGCAAGCTTTGCGCCGCTACCATAGCCGCAAAGTTAACGCCAGAAGTCTCGAGGAAGGCGACCTTGTTCTTCGGCGCGTTCAGTCCGCCAAGAATTCCAACAAGTTGACACCGAAGTGGGAAGGACCTTACCGGGTGAAACGAGTCACTAGGCCTGGCGCTGTCCGCCTTGAGACCGAAGATGGCTTTCCGGTGAGCAACTCTTGTAACATTGAGCATCTTCATAAGTTTTACCCGTAAGGCGCAGTTGCCGCGACCCGCTCCGGCAACGACCTTTTGTACAAGTCTTCCCGCTGCTGCATGTAATCCCTTGTACAAAGCCGGGCGCAGACCCCGTGCATCAGTAAAGCTCATGTGCTCCGCACATCTTGTCAATTTCATGCTTTCTATATTTTGCATGCGTTATCTGACGCTTTGTGCAGCACCTACCCCCGGTAAGCGATAACGAGCCGAAAGGCTCCATATCTGTATTTTCTCTTCTTTCTTTTTTTTTCTCAAGGAAAAGAAGGTTCCCTCGCGCACAAGTTTGCCGGGGGGGAAGGAGAAGATAGTGGTATGGACCAGGTGTCATTCAAAAAAGTTTCGCCTTGCCAGGAAGCAAACAACAGAAAAGCTAAGTTGCCAAAGTTTGAGCAATCAGATTTTTAAATTTTTAAGTTATCTTCCTTGAACGACCGTGCTTTGTATGGAAAACCTGTGCGCGGAGGAACCTACTCGTAGCTAGTTCCGCCCTTACTTTGTTTCGAGTCCGCTCAATGACTTAAGTGTGTTGCGACTAGTGTCGCGCCCTTACTTTGTTTTCGAGCCCGCTCAACAACTTAAGTGTGCTGCAACTAGTTGCGACAAGGTTTCTTGTCGGTAGAGGCACCGCCAGCAGGCTGCTGATGTTCCGCACTCAGCGCTCGCGGATAAGGTGCCCGCGCCGGCAAGTTCCCTAAAAGCGTAGGGCAGAAACATACAAAGGAAGGAGTCAAGTAAAGGAAATAGCGTTGCAATTACAACCCAAAATAGAGTTATAATACAAGATAGCTTGTCGCAGCTCTAACAGATTGTTCTCATAACATGATCAGCAGCGACAAGGAAAGAAGAAAACGGGCGGCCTAATCTACGCGATCACCCTCAACCCTCTTGATCCCGCTCACCTTGTCCACAATGGGTGCGACAAGGGCCTTGAGCACCTCCAGATCAGCATCCGGCGGCAGGGACTTGGGGACGTTGGTGAGGTTGAGACCTGGATTGCGGAAGGCCACCTTCACCAACACCTTTTGAAGGGCTCCCACGCAGAGCTTCCGCGACTCGTCCGCTAGCTGCTTTGGGATCATCTCCCGGAATCGCTGGAGGGCCGTCGCCACGCCTTTGAAGAACAAGGTGAGCTTGGCGCTGGGGTGGAGGTTCTCATCGGAGGAATACCCAAGATACTCCGCCCCCAGCTGCGCCAGCTCCCTGTCGATATCTGCGGCAGCATTGACGAGACCCTCCGTCCAGTGCTCCACAGTCTCCCTAAAGGTGTTCTGGGCGACAGCAGCACTCGCCAGCAGCGCCTTCTCGGCCTTGATCTCCTCCTTCAAGGCTGCCTCCCGCTCCTTGGCGCCGTCCAGCGTCTTGGTCAAAGTGGTTAGCTTCAACTCAATATCCGCGCTGGAGTCCTTGGCGGCGGCAAGCTCCTTGCCCTTCTCGGCGAGGCGAACCTGTATCTCGGAGTGGCTGTGGGCGTCCTTCTCACGCTCATGCTTGAGCGCGGCAAGCTCCTCGCCGCTCGCCTTGAGATCGGCCTCCAGCTGCGCCACCTTCGTCTCCAACTCCTTCTTGGCGACCTCGGCAGCTGCGCAGCGTCCTCTGCTTCCTTGAGGGCTCCGCCAAGTGATCGCTCGCGCGAGGCAAGCTCCTACTCGTGGCTGTCGAGGTTGACTTTCCACTGCGCCAGCTCGCCCTCCCGCGTGGACAGCTTCTCAGCGGCAAGCCGCTGCTGCTCTTCGACTTCGGCCTTCTTGAGGAAGAAGGCCGTCTGCTCTTCGGCAAGTTCCTGCCGCTCCTCTGCCAGGGATCGGAGAGCTGCCTGGTTGAGGGCCCGGAGCTCCTCCGCGCACTTCTCGATGTCAGCTCCCGCCTTCGCGGCAAGAGCCTCTCGGGACTCCAGCTTGGCATGCCGAGCGCGGTAGAGCGACAGCAGCTTCCGCAGCAGCCGCTCCTCCTCAGGCTCGCCGCTGCTGCTGCTCGGCGCGTCGACCAGCGTCAGCCCAGCGGAGGCGAGCACCTCTCCGTCGAAGATTTCTCCCTCAACCGGCGCCCTGGAGCTTGAGGCCCAGGGGAGTTTGATGAAGACGCCGTCGCCGGCCTTCAAGTAGGTGCCTGGCTCGGGCTCTTCGTAGCCTGGGGCTGCGGCAGCGGCGGAGGGCTCGACGGTCGGTGTAGCGCCTGGCGCTCCTGCGGCCTCAGGGCCGTCAGTGCGATTGCCGGACCCCTCGCCAGCTGCTGCGGCGGCAGCCTTAGCGGCCTCGTCGCCGGCGGGATCGTCAGCACCAGCCGCCTCTTCGGTGGCAACGGCGTCGTCGGTGTTGCCGCGCGCGTTCTCTTCATCAGCAACCTCCGTCTCCATCGGCTCCACAGCAGATGGATCTGACGGCCGGAAAGGGGAGAAAAACAATCAAGCAAATATCCAAAAAAGAAGAATCAAAAGAAGGAAGCCCAAGGGAAGTTTGAAGCAAAGGGATTACCTGCGCGGGCCGGCTCCTCGGTAAGGTTCCTTGCCGGGGAACTCTCCCTTGGCGGCGTAGTTGTAGTCCCCACCGGCGGAGGGCCGCTGGTACTGTCCCTCGCTGGAGAGCTCCCCCTTGCCGGAGGACTCTCCCTTGCCGGGGAAACCCTTGCCGGAGAGCTTTCCCTTGGCGGCGTAGTTGAAGCAGATGGCACGTCGAGGGCGGTCTCCGGGCGCTCCTGGTGTGGGTGCTCTGCTCCTACACAGATCAACAAACAAATATCAGCAAAGAAAGAACGCCCATGCGCGCCTAACAGCAGAAAGTGAACCATACACTTACGCTGGGGGCTGCGCTGGGGGATGCTCTGAAGATCAGTTACCGGGTCCGGCAAGTTTGTCTCAGGCGCACCCCCTGCTGTAACGGTGGGCTCGTCCTCGATGACAATCACCGGGACCTTGGCTCTCTTTGCCGCCCTCTGGGCCAGAGTTCTAAAAAGGAACAAGTTCAGAGTAAGGCAAAAGAGATGCAAGACAAAACAGCAAGAATTGAAGCAATGCAAGAACAACAAGAATCTTACTCTTCTACCTCGTCGGAGCTGAGCGCGGAGAAGTCGAAGTCTGGCTCACGCCCGGCGCGAGGAGGCGGAGGAGTGGGCTCCCTTGGCCGCTTGGCGGGAGCAGTGGAGGTGGTCTGAGACGACCCCACTCCGGCTGCCGCCGAGGCGTGAGGAGCGGCAGGAGCAGAAGCGGCGGTCCGGGAAGACCCCGCTCCAGTTGCAGCAGATGCGCGAGGTGCTCCGGCAGCAACCTTGCTTGCCGCGGTGGAGCGTGTCACGCGGCGCGGCGGCTGTTGACCCGTCTGCCACTCCGTTACGTCCCCGGCCTTGCGGAGACGCCTTCTTGGTGGAGCTGGAGGCTCTGCTGGTGGCGAGCTGCCTGAAGATGAGGAGGAAGAGGAGTCGATCTCCAGCGAGCCGCTTGTATCCTCGGCGGGCTCGCTCGACTCGTCGCCCTGCTCGGTGGGCTCGCCCGACCCGACACCCTGCTCGGCAGGCTCGCTCGACTCGGCGTCTTGCCCGGCAGGCCCCTCCTCGCCGGCAAGCTCCCCTCGCTCGGCAAGGCTTGCCGCCTTTGCTGCATCCGCCTCCTCCACGGTGAATCCAAACTCGCCCGCGGCTGCGGCTGCCGTCGCCTCTTCCAGCCTAGTGGCGATGCGCTCCAGCTCTGTGTCAGTGGTGTCGCGGGTGAGGCCTTTCTTCTCGTCGGAGCGGTTCGGCACTTCTTCCAAGTTATCGAAGAACTCCTGCACGGCGTCATCGGCAGGCTCTTGCCAAGTTGGGTCGATCCCATGAGAGTCGCACAGCGGCATCATTGCGCGGATGCGGCTGAGCGCGGAGTTGTTGCACAGCGGGACGACGCCCCTCGGCAACCTGAACACTTCGAGATGATCGGGGTCATACTTGAATAGCTCCTGGAGCATCGCGTTGAGCTCTAGGACAGTGAAGTTGAAGTTGAGGCCCGGGCGCAGCCTCATGATGTCCGCCGCATTCTCGAACTCCCAGGCGGGTCTCTTCCTCTCCTGCAGGGGGCGATGCGGCGGCGAAGGAAATATGCACCAACTGCGCCTACGTTGAGCCCAGCAAGCCTGAGGCGTTGGATTCGGGCGACGGCAGTCTTTAGCCTACCGTCCTCCAGGGCCAAGTCGCTCCAATCATTGCCGCGTACTACAGGGGCTTGGCGCCGGGCGGTGAATGGCTGCGGGTTCTCCTCGACAATCCAGCACCACCGTGCTCTCCATTCCTCCCATTTGCTGCGGAGCTCTCCCTCCAGATAAGCTTCCTTCTTGTGGGCCCTCGAAATCCAGGAGACTCCGCCGGATAAAGGCTCTCCTCTCTCAACTCGGGGCGTAAAGAAGTGGCGGAAAAGGGCTACATTGGGATGGACTCCGACCAAGTTTTCGCAGAGATGTGCGAAAACTGCCATGGTCAGAACAGCATTGGGGGTGAAGTCAAGGAGGTGGAACCCGTAGGTGTTCATAAGGTCACAGAATAATTCAGAGAAAGGCGGGCAGAGCCCGGAGTAGAAGAACAAGGCGAAGAACGCGTATCCGTTCGGAGCCATTTTACAAGCGGCGGCTGGGAGTACCTTCGTGCGCGGGTGCGCCCGCGTCTCCCCCGACCAGAAGAGGTAGTAGTTCTCCCTCAGCTCCCTCGCGGCAAGCTTGGGGGGGGGGAAGACAGCCCGCGCCTTTTGCAGCGCCGCGAGCCGCTGCGCCTCGGCCGACTTCACGCCCTTCCCTTTCTCGGCTTTTGGAGCCATGGCGGAAGTGGTGAGGGGGGTCGACGGCGTTGGTGGTGCTGGTGGCGACGGGGGCCGGAGCGCTGCTCTCTTTCAGCTTTGGGAAGAAGGGGAGCAGCGGAGGTTCTCAAGGTTGGAGTAGCAACGGGCGGATGGGCGAACTGCCCCTGTTTCCCCTGCTTATAAGGAGGGAGGGGGCGGACGTTCCGCATTTCCGAATAAAGAAACCACCCACGATCTCTCCCACAACGCCGCAATCAACGCGTGCCGTTCGGGGAGGGCACGGTGGATACGGAGTAAGATACGGCGTGCCCCAGGCCGCGCGTGCCCGTGCACTGTTTTGGGCCTAGCCCAACAGCGCTCGGCACCGTGTATGGCCCAGGCCCGGGGGCTCCTGTCGGTGTACTAGAGTAGGGGTACCCTAGTATCCCGAACTTGTGCACGGGCAGTCGCAGCACCCCGCGGCAGGGCTTGCCGGGTGACCGCCAAGGTCCTCCGTGGTTCCTTTGGAGCCATTCAAGAACAAAGTACTCAAGCCAAGGAGACAAGTCCCCGGCAAGAGGAGCTTGCCGGGAAGGCCACTTAAGGCACAAGACCCCGGCGAGAGGAGCTTGCCGGGAAGGCCAACCAAGGCATCCCAAGGAACTTACCGCGACGTGCCACGCGTCCCGGCAAGGCCCGGTGAGCGACAAGCTCCCGGACGCGACAAGACAACGACCGCGGCAAGGCGCTTGCCGCGGCAAGCTACCACTCTGTACCCGCGCTCCAGCACATCCACCACGTGTCGCTCTGGGACCCTCCCAAGCATACGCGGCGGGAGGTTGTGCAGCCAGGGGTACGCGATGGCAAGCGGCGCTGACAAGATTGCTGCCGTGGCGAACGGTGGCGCCCCTGACGGCCCCTTTTTGCACTGTTTGGGCGACGTCGATTGGCATTTAATGCCCTTGTCCCCTGCCGTCAGGGTTAGGTATGGAACACTGTATAGGTAGCTGTACCAACTACAACACTTTTCCAGTTTTACCCTCAACTGCGTTGCCACCTGTCGGTGACCCCTTGAGCATATAAAAGGAGGCCCATGCGCAACGTAGAGAGGGGTTCGAACACTCTCACGCTCGGTCTCGTTAGCTGCTGAGGTGTACTGTAGCTTCTGGCGCTCCCGAGCCAAGAACTCAATACAAATCACAAAGCAGGAGTAGGGTTTTACGCATCCGTGCGGCCCGAACCTGGGTAAACTGCTCGTGTGCTTCGCCTCGATCCGCTCTTCGTGCAATCTCTGCCCCCGCCGAATCGAAAGGGACCCGGTCCCATAGGTGTGCGTGGATTCAGTTTCCCCGACAATTTGTGGAGGAAGCTGGTCTTCAGGCTGGGGATGTTGTCATGGCTATGTTTTATAGGCATGCAAAGTGTTTTGAAATCAAGTTAAATTTGCTTTAGATCAGTCTTGCTTGAGCAGCAGCAGCATGAGACAATTTTGTTGTAATAATTCGACATTTTTGTGTGGCTTCTAGTTTATTTTCTAGAAGAAATATGAGTATAAGTGAACTGCTTTTCACAGATAGTTCTTCATGTGCATCCTATCAGCAGCAGCAGTTGAAGCAATATACAGACTAGAAACACCCACTGAGCTTTTTTTTCTTTAAACCACATACGGAACTAGAGTGCTTAATAAAAGAGGACTGCATCAACCATTATAGTAGCAGCAGTTTTGTGGAAGAAAACTCTCTGTGAACTGCTTTCATAGATAGTTTTTTAGGTGTATCCTAGCTGCAGCAGCAGTTCAAGCAATATACATACTGAAAACAAACCACTGAGAACTGCAAATTGTTGATAGATACAAACCAAGGTTCTGCGCTCATAATTAACAATGTACATCATCAAGCAAACTAATGCAACATAAGCAAACATTGTGCCAAAGCAAATTACAACGAAAGCAAACTAATCTACATAAGCAGAAGGAAACAAATTGAGCAATTGTGACAGGAATCCTTGGCTATCAGCATCTAGCCTGCTTCACTAGTTCCACCCGTGGGAGGTGGAGCTGGAAGTTGATCCCCCCTTGCCCGCCACCCTCCAGGATGACCTCGGGTGCTTCCTCGTCTTCTCTTTTGCAGAGTGGGTGAGGCATTTCTGCACTGTGGTGATGCGGTTCCATATCTCGAACGCAGTGTAGGCGTTCTTGGCAGCATACTCAACGTGCCTCATGCTGAGAATCGAAGTCCACTGGCGGTGGTCTTGGTCTGTCATCTTTTTCTTCTTGTATGCGTATTCGTCGTCGATGATGGCAGCAAATACATCGCCAAGTGAGTCCAGTGTCTTCGTTCCTTCATGCACCCTCCAGTTCGCCTGAATGTCGACGAAGTTGGGGATGTGGAGTTGCAGCGTGAAAGCTTCTCCTTGTCCTGGTCGATGCAGAAACCAGTGAACTCGTACCTAAGCGAAGTGAACCACAAGTTATACTTTTTGGAACTGCGTACAGAGACATATAGAACTGCAACACAGATGAAAAGGAGAGACCCATCGGCCTGCAACTATATTTTACTTAGCAGAAAGAATGGCTTACCTTGGGTTGCCGAGGAACCTGTCGAAGGTGATGCATATATCGCCCATTGTAGCGCATACTTGGAAAAGCAGCACTGGGTGATATTTGCCGATGGAGAGTTGAATCATGGCTGCTTTGCTCTTGTCGGGTGTGTACTCGAGGTCAATCCCGACGATCTTCTCGCGGCGCCCCCGGAGAACTGCCTTGTACTCTTCGACGTACGTCGCCACGGCGTCCACGTCGTTGGTGTAGACCACCTTGAGCTTGGTCTTTCCGTGCGCCAGGACATCGTCGTAGATCTTGGTGAACGGCATGGCTGGAAAGAGGAGGAACAGGAGGAGGAAGCGCAGTGTTGTGTGTTTCTGCGAACGATCAGGGTGATGGAGCGCGGAATTTAAAGGGGAGCGGCAGCAACTTCTGCGGAGCACACGATCTCGTCCTCCAACCGGCATGGCGATCGTCTGTTCGTGATGATCGTGGCCTTCGCGCGTCTTCCAACCGGCCGGATAGAGGAGCGAGCGCATGGCGCTTCGGGCGATTGTGGGCGCGTATATTTCGGGCAGGCGAACCGATTCGTTTTGTGTAACCGAACTGCATCGTTTTGAAACCGAGCCGTTTTTTGTAACCGAACTGCATCGTGTTACAACCGAGCCATTTTTTTATTTTTGTCTATGACCTGTGGGCATGTGGGCCTTTTATTCATTAAGCCTCTCTTTTCTTCTATGTTTCTTGCAGTCCCCCTTCTCCTTCCTCTCCCCCGCACAAAAATCCCCTGCCCTCGTGCTCTCGTGGTGGAGAGCGATGACGCCCGCAGCCGCCGCCGTCCGTAGGGGCGCCTCCTCCGCCGTCGCCGTTCGCAACCGCCTCCTCCGGCCGTCACATTGTCTCACGGTGAGCCCCAAATCGCCCCCAACCCGTTCCAGATCTTGTGCTAGGGTTATTTTTGGAGCCAGCATCCTCTTCTTAACTTTGTTTTGTATGCTTGAAATTGCAACGCCCTATGGATTGAAAGTTTTTCTCTCCCTGTTTTTGGGTTTGCTGTCTAGGGTTTAATTATTATCCCTTTCTGATTGCAGACACGACATGGCTTCTTCCTCCCCAATTGATGCCTCACCAGTTAGCACGGCTCCCCCATCTGGTACTACATCAAAGTGAACTGCATTTTTCATACACGGTCAATTGCTTTTTGTTGAACAAAATAGTGCACTGCATCGTAGATTCCCTTACCAAGGCCCATTTTTTCAGACATGTGGCAAACTGATATGAACTGCCTCAAGTTAATTGTTTTTATTTTTTTGGAATGACATTAAGTTACTTGTTATGTTTAATTGTTAACCATAAACTGCTAAAAGAGCACTGCATTTGGACATTGCTTTGTATTTTTTTTGTCTATCCACAATGCAGTTGCCAAATTGATATGAGCTGCATTAAGTTTTAGTTTTTGCCTCTCACAGAACTGCATGAATTTGTTTTGTTTTGTATATCTAAGCGCACTTCATTTTATATGTGGTCAATTGGTTACTGAACGAATTAGTGCACTGCATCATATATCCCTTTACCAAGGTCCATTTTCAGACACGCGGCAAATTGATATTCAAGCGACATGAACTGCATTAGGTTTTCTGTTATGTTTTAATTGTTAAACATAAACTGTTGAAAAGAGCACTGCATTTCTACATTGTGTGGCCAAGTTGATATGAGCTGCATTAAGTTTAGGTCTCCCTCTCTCACACATATTTTTCTTATGTTTTTCTTACCCACAATTTTATGTCCTGGTCGGTCCGGGGGTGGTGGTGTTAACTATTTGATTACACATTATCTCACAGCCGATGTTGTCAGTGGCGGGACATCTGATCAGGGCAGCATTCTACCTGAATTGAGTGAAACCCAGTCGCAATCTGTTGATGGCACAGAACCAGTTACACAGGATTGGATGGTCCCTGATCAGATTGCAGCTGATGTTGAGAGGAAAAGGTAGAAAGCGATTGCGCTCGGTAATACTTTCGTGAAGGCTCATAAGGCGAAGCAAGTAAAGTTTGATGAGGGTAAGGAGATAGAAAGGAGGATTGCAGATTCAAAGAAGTCTACTAAGTTTGCCCCTACAAAGAATCCTGTGCAGAGAAAACTCAACACTGTTGCAGAGCAAGGTTTAAGTTCTCCACGGCGGAGCCCGCGTGTTGATTACTCAAAGAGGCCTAATTATGTCGAGGTTTATGTGCATGGGATTCAAGGAAAGTGGAGACGCGCGGACGATCACTCGGGTGTTGATTTTGAGCGTCCATCTAAGCTGGCGCGGGAAAATGCAGCTGGAGAAGCGCTGGACAGTGATTCTGATGAGGAGGATGTTGATGTTAGGAAGGTATACGCTGTTTATTTATTTTTCCTTCTGTTTTGTAAGTTGTTTCGCATGAGTTTGCTGATGTGAACTACATTTTTTATTCTTTTTTTGTAGACTGCTAAGAGTACGAAGAGGAAGAGGTCTGAAGATGATGTTGCCCATGAATGGTGTTTTAACAAGACTGTTCGGTTGTCCATTCCAAACGTATGCAAAGTTGTTGCCTTGTTGGATGAGCTGCACAGAACTTTTGTGCGACAACCAGGTTTTGGCATTGTCTTCGACCTGAAATTAGAGAAGAATGTTTCTCGTGTTCTTATGTGCAAGCTGATGGGAAAGATCGACCCTGATACGATGAGATTGGACTGCGGGTCAAACAAGGTTCTGGAAATCAATCGTGAGGTTGTCCATCACATTTTTGATTTCCCTATGGGTTCTCACACTGCTCCCAGGCCTGCTGCCAGCGGCCATGATGATTTGCTGGCTAATCTGAAGGATGAACTTGGTTTCAACCGTTCTCGTAGCATAGATGTGAAGGACCTGCTTATTTTGCTTCGCACGCTGGCTGCGGACCGTGCGAAGGTTAATAAGACTGTGAAGGTTTTTTTTTCTCATTGTTTTCCAGAGCTTGCTTTGTCCCAGCCCTGCAACTCGGTTGTCCAGGGTAGCTGCTATGGTTGAAAACTTGGATTTTGCATCTATGGCTAGCATGGACTTTGTCAGCTTGTTGTCGACGAGCTGCAGGCCGCTGTGTACAAGTGGAATTCTGAAGGGAGGAAGCAGAACTGCGCTGAGGGTTGCACCATCGTGCCCCTGTTCATGTACCTCGATTCATTGAATCTTCGCACTGTATCGGTTATGGATACACGCACGCCACGCGCTGCAATACTGTCCCATGTGCAGTTGAAGAAGATTCACAACGCCGACATTATTGTCAGGGGAAAGATACACCTGGACACTTACAAGTTTGGCAAGCTGCCGGTCAGTGCATAGCCAGCCTTTGTGTTTGTTTTATTCCTTTTTTTTCGCCATGCTTAATGTGAACCTCTTATGTACTTTTTTTGTGAACTGCATCTCTTTTTTTGTTAATTTGTTCAGTGGAAGGCGGAAGGGGACATTGTGTACAAGCGGACTGCAGTTGCCGAAGTGCCTGAAATGTTTTGTGAGCCTCTTGCTAGGGCGACTCCAATTCGACGGGGTCGTGGTTTTGCTAGGGTGGCTGCTGGATGTTTTTCTGGCGAGGCTTCTGCTAATCGCAATAAATTTGTTCAGGTCGATGAGCTTCTCGACAGGGTCATCAATTTAACTTCTGATTTCCCAACATCCGGTTCCAGGATGAGGAATATTGCTGGATTGTTTCCTGAAGGCAAAGGCCCTTCTGAAGCAGAAATCGAGGTCGCTCATAACTTTGACCTTGGGCAGCTTGAATTCCTTAAGCAGACGGTTACGAATATCAGGTCTTCATTCGTTCAGTTTAAGCAGTCTCAGGACAACAAGTGTGCTAGGTATGAGCAGGAAGCTGAGGCAATTGTGAAGGAAATTAACAGGCATGAAGATGTTGTCCGGCCTTCTTTGCCTGACCCCGCAGCTGTGGATGTATGTCTTTTTTCCATATGTGAACAGATTTTTTTTACCCATTTTGTTATCGAATTTTTCTATGTGTTGTGGCATTGACTATTTTTTTCGCATCCTTTTGTTCTTTTCGCAGTGTGGAGGAGAATCTTCTAATGCTAACGCTTGTCGTGATGATGACCACCAGGACCACTACGGTGTTGATTCTGATTATTTGTTTGACAGGCCATTGTCCCCTGTTGACGAAGCTGCCAAAGACAATCCTCTTGACGAAGGCGTCATCGACAAGGTTTGAATTCTTCCTATTTTTTGTTACAGTGGACTTCATTGTTTAATTTTTTTTAGTGTCCAAAACAAACAATCATAGTTTTTGCACCAGCAGTGGCAGCGAACTGTAGTTTTTAACTTTTTTGTAGTGTGCACCAGTAGTGGTAGTGCACTGCAGTTGTTGTTTAGAGAAGAAGCATCATTTTTTAGCAGTGAACTGCATGATCTGGTGTTGGCTTTTAGTTGTAGAACTGCATTTTGGATAATAGTTTTATTTATGTTTTTTGTTTTTTAGGATGGCGAATCAAACATGGAAATACATGGGAAGGAGGCAGAGGGTGACGCTGGCAAGGACGACGAGGCTGACAAGTCTAAAGAGATGGAAGGCGACGCTTCTCTGGTGAGTATAGAGAATTTGCATTTTTTTTGTTTTATTTTTATTTTTCATGCGAGGTTCATGGTCCGTTTTATTAGTGAACTGCATTCTCTCTTTTTGTGTAATGTGTTTTATTTTGTAACTCATCAGAACTGCGGATTAAATGTTGAAGTCCAAGCGGAGCGCATCATGGAGGATGATAATGTGGAAGGGAGAGGAGGGGAGGAGCCTAATGCGGAGGTTGATAAGGCAGAAGGTAGAGAAGGAGGGGAGTGTCCTGTTGAGGCTGATAAGGCACAAGAGAGAGAAGGAAGGGAGGATATCGTGGATGGTGATAAGCATGAAGAGAGAGAAGGAGCTCCTCGTGTTACAGTTGAAATTGCAGAAGAGAGAGAAGGAACTCCTAGAGTCGGATTTGATGCTGCGGGGACATCCGCTGGCATTGATGGTGTTGGTGGGCCTACTGTTTTGTTGCTTGGCGATGAGGTGCCTGAGAAATTTTGTGTCGTCCCTCGCGCCCCCCGAGCAATCTGATGGCAATCTGGCTTTCCCAGTCGAGACAACCAAAGTCCCAGCTGAGACAGTTTCGATTGGTTCTGAAGAGGAACAACCAAGACTCTCTCAGGACATGAGCAATCAAGCGTCGCTTGACGATGATATTACCGGGATGGATCACTTGACGCTCAGCGAAGATGTATCTGAGCAGCCGCAGGAAGTTTATTCTGAAACCGAAGGTTAGCGAATGGCATTATTTTTGTTCTATCCCGGGGCGAAATGGACCGTGTGTGTTTCATTCTCTGTTATCGTTCCCACTCAGTATGCAGATGAGGAATTACCTATTTTTACTCCTTCGAGCATTGATCCAGCTCTTATGAGAAGATACAATGAGTTATATGACATTGTTACGAGGGCTAGTGGGGATAATAAGAAGAAGTATGACATTTTTTGTCTTACACCCCGGTTATTTAATATGTTATTTTTCAGGGACACCCATCTTATCACTTTTTGCTGGGCTTTTTTCTTCTTGTCTGAAGGCATCTAGTTGCATTCAAGGGCGAGTTTGGTGATATTACTATCGGTCATGTTGGCGAGTCTTTTTGGTCGTATGGAACGATGAGCACGCGCCTCGCAAATAATGGCGTCTCTATGTTAGCTGAGAGGTTCAAAGGATCTCAAACGATGATTATCCTGTACAACCTATGTGTAAGCATTTTCATTAATTTATATTTATCCCTCATCCAATTTTTATTGTGCTATAAGCATTTTCATTAACTCTCTCGTTTTGTCTTTTTGGCAGAATTCCATTTGGAACGGCGGTGCCACAAATAGGGCTTTGAAAAAGATGTTTTCTTCAAGCGCAGAGGAACGTGTCAACAAGAAAAACTTGGTAACGCATTTTGACCATTTTCGTCATCTTGAAAATAAGTTTTCTGTTTTTCTATTTTCTCATCTGGTTTGTTTTATTCTTTTTTTATTTCAGATTATGTTTGCAACATTTGATCCTCCTCCCGCAACAATGAAAGACGTGATAGGCCACTAGTGCTTGGTCACTTTGAACCTGCGAGAGAAGCGTTTTGAGTTTCTCGACTCATTGAACGACGCCGACAGCGCTCCTGCAAATCTTGTCTTCAGGAAAATGGTCAGGAACATCAAAAAAGTTTGGAAAGATGGCAGCGCAAGCTGCGATGAGCCGTTGAACCCTCCCACCCTTGACGGCTTCGTGCTGACTCATGTTAATGTCCCGCAACAGGGAAACGGGTTTGTACTTGTTCTCCTTTTCTTTTTCCTCCTTCAGTTTTTTTGTGTAAGTGAGCTGCACTGTTTTTACTAAATTAGAAGCACCTTTCCCTTGAGCGAACTGCATTACTAATGTGTTATTAGTTGTTCTCCCTCGGTTTTTTGTGTGTATGGAGCAGCATTGTTTTACTAACATCAGTAGCACTTCATTATTGAGTGAACTGCATTAGTAATGTGTTTATATTGGTTTTCTTGCAGGCATGATTGTGGATTTTACATGTTCCAATGCATGCAGACCTGGGATGGTGAAACGATTGCCAAGTTTGGGAAGGAGCACATTGGCTACATCAGGAAGGCGATTCTCTATAGTTGGCTGACCTCGTCGCATTGCTGTCTGAACCTGACATCAGTTTTAATTTTTAAAGAAGGTTATTACATTTTTTTCAGTCACACAACCTTTTATTAAGTGGACTTCATTGATACAGAAATGGGAGGTACACTACTTTTGTTAAGCTTTTAGTAGAACCCCATTCGCATGTTAAAATGACTTTCGTTAGTGAACTTGATGATTCTTTTCATTTTGGTCATTATCCATTTTTTTGTGCAGGCTTTGACGAAGGCGCACAACAAGGTGGTATTTCCTTGTTTGAAACTCAGGTTCATACTCCAACGATTCAGAAATTTGTCCTTGATGAACCCCCCGTTAAGCTTGTAAAAGAACCGATGTGTAAGAGGTTGAGGTGTGGCGCCGGCACTTCGAATGAAAAAGCTCTTGAAAAATCTCCTGTCAAAGTCAAGCGTGGGAAGAAAGCAGTCAGCCCTCCGAATGCTGACGATAGTGATGATGATTTTGAGAGGCCACCACCAGTGCCTAGGAGGACCAGGAGCGCAGCTGTGGAACGCCCGACCGACAGCGAGGCACTAATTCTATCAAATAAGAGGCCTGTGCAGAAGCCATCAAAGTTTAGATCTCCTGTACAGAAGTTGAAGCCTGCGAGATTCAGCTATCTTGCGGAGATGATGAAAGTCTTGCAACTCATCACGAGCACACCATTCAGGCAGAAATACAGCGAGTCAGTTCTTTTGTTGTTAGTTATTTCGTGTTTTGATTCTTAATGTGTTTAATGTTCTGTGTGTTTTTCCTTTTGTGTTCCTACCCCCCCACGCTCGTCGTTTGTTTTGTGCAGGTGCGTGCTTTTCATGCATAGGAATCCTGTCGAAGTCTACACTGTGAATGTGGACTACATGTTCTTAACTTTCACGAGAGGTGATTTCATGGACTCGGAATTGATGGATCATATCATCAGGTACTGGAAGAATGACGAGCATATGAATGTGGTTTATCGATCTGGCGAACGCGTTCTCCGGTCCCATTTGTTTATCATGGTATTTCTCATTTTCCCTTTTTTTTCTTTTTTCTGCTGGAGTGAACTGCAGTTAATAGTGTCTAATAATTTGTTTTAGCAATGTACTGAACTGCATACATTTATTTTGTGTTTAACCCATGTATCTTAAATGAAACAAATTGGGGGGAGAATTGTGAACTGCATACTGTTTAGAGAAGCGTGATCTGTTTTTTCATTAAGCGTCAGAGTGAACTTTGAGGGGGAACTGCATTAATGTTCTTCTGTGAATTACCCACTCGCAGTATGTGCTTCAAATGAATGATCACGCGGATAGAGATGAAGATGGAAACGTTGTGTTGCCTTTTGTCCACGACAAGTTTAACGTTGACGATGCAGCAAAGCAGTTCAAAGTTTTTGTTCGTGATGACGAGAACCTTCTTGATTGCAAATTAGCAAGTTATCAGATTTGCTTGTACAGCCTTATGTACTTATTTTCTCTCCCAATTTTTTCCAGTAATCATTTTTCACTCATCAAACTCATAATAATTTTGATGAAACAAAATGAGATTCTGTTACCACGATTGAAAGACCAGCATTACATGCTATACACGATGAATAGGCACCGCGAGACCCTTGATATTCATGACACTAGGAGGTAGAGCGGACCGATTGATCAAACAACGAGGTGGCATAAGTCTGAATACCACAGCGACTGCACTGAAATGGTAATTTTTTCCTTTTTAACCTTCTTCTTGTTTTCATGCATGCGCGTGTCGAACAATATTGTTGTGATGTGTATTTTTTTTCACCAGATGATCAGGATGACTGCATTGTTGAAGAAGGTTTACAAAGAAAAGGAGTACAAGAGAAAGGAGTCGGCAGATTGGGTCGATGTTTCAAAGAAAGCTAGCTTTTTGGGCGCCCCTTAGCAGGGCCCCAACGAGTGCGGCTTCTTTGTTCTGAAGATGGCTCAGTTTTACGATGGCAAAAGCTTTGTTGTGAAATTCGCAAAGCGCAATGTAAGTATCTTTTTTTAACCCAATAATAATCCCTCATTCTTTGATTTTTTTTGTCAGTTCTTTTTTGTATATGATCTTGTATATTTGTTTATTTTGTTTGCTTCATCGCAGGAAGCTGCTGTTGAGGAATGGAAGGTTGAGTTCTTGTTCCAGATCCTGTTCCACCCTGAAAACATGGTCGTAGTCACCGAGTTCCCGGAGGATCTAAGAAATCTCTGCGTTTCTCTTGGCTTTTCTCCAAAACTGGATTCACAGGAGCAGGATGAGGCAGAAATGATAGCAGATCTTTTTTATGTGTGTTGATGTCTTTTCGTGTGTGCTCCAAAACTTTCTGTAAACAGTATGTATGGTCGATGTGTGTAGTTCTCGATCTGCAAAACTTTTCACACCATGCTGTGTGCTTTTGTATATACCGGTCTAGTTAGTTTTGTGTTTTTCTTTTTGTGGCAGACAGGGACAATGTCAAATATGTACATAATGGAGCTTTCAGCCAATTCCTCCTTGTTTATTGTAACATGTTCGCAGCGCACTGCATTCACTCATATGAGTAGCAGCCAAGTTTTTTTTAAATATACGCATCCGCACTGCATCTCACCTTATCACATGGGACAGCAAAGATGAATTCAAGGTGTTTGTCATCGAGTTTCAAAATTTTGGAAAAATTGTATTAGAAGACAGAAAATCAACCGTGTCTGCTAAGCGAGAGCTCAATTTTTACATTTTTGCACTAAGCGCACTGCATTGTATACTCGAAGTGGACTGCACTGTAAGCTTTAAATGCACCACACACGCACTGCACTGTACGTGAGTCCTAGTCTCACTCTATATATTTTTCTTTCTAACTGCATTCTATATTGATTCACTGTCATCTCAGATTCTATACAACGAAGAGAACTGCGTTCTCAAAATGACATTCTGATCTCAGGGTTTTCATACAGAAGAGAACCGCATTCTGAGAATGACATTCTCATCTTATTTCTTTCATATAGAAGAGAACTGCATTTTATCAAGCAT
>LR738712.1:336118352-336163105 GCA_902687465.1 Secale cereale
GCGGGGAGGGGAGGGGGTCGCCGCCGGCCGTAGGGCGCTGCCGCGCAAGCAGGCTGGGAGGGGAGTGGGACGCCGTCGGCCGCCGGGGCGCTGCCACGCAAGGAGGCGGGGAGGGAGGGGGACGCCGCTGGCCGCTGGCCGCCGGGGCGCTCCCGCGCAAGGAGGTGGGTAGGGGAGGGGGTGTTATGAGAATAAGGTTTTTGTTAGAAGAATAAGGTCTTAAGGGGTGTTATGAGAATAGACCCACCCTATATATATATATATATATATATATATATATATATATATATATATATATATATATATATATATATATATATATATATATATATATATATATATATACACACACATCTGGGCTATTCTGTTTAACAGAATATTATTCTGTTACTATTATTGACCTGCTGAATTCGAGCAGTTGTACTGATTCTGTCATTTCGTTGAACTGATCATTTTTTATTTAAAGAGCAAATAAGAGCCTCGTCCCGCTCTCTCCCCGTTCAGCCGGCCACTCCAGCCGTGGACCAAGCTGCTTGTGGCCGATCCCTTCACCCACCCATCTCCCTCCCGGCAACCCAGGCCCTACCCTAGGCGCGGCGATGGCCGCTAGGGCGCGGGGGACACCAGCGGCGCTGCTGCTGGAGCTCGTATGATGGAGAGAAGTGTGGCGTGGGTGCGTACATGCGCGAGGCCGGAGCAGAGGCGCCCTGCAGCGGGCGAGGAGGGGCCGGTGAGCTCCGGCCGTAGAGGGTGCAGTGCGCCCGCACGTGCAGACCTGGCCGGAGAGACGTCAGCCACGCGCAGCGAGCTCCAGCCGTAGATGGCGCAGCGCGCCCGCATGTGCAGACCTGGGCGGAGGAGACGGCGGCCACGCGCGGCGAGCTCCAGCCGTAGAGGGCGCAGCGAGCCCGCACATGCAGACCTGGCCGGAGGAGACGGTGGCCACGCGCGGTGGTGGCAGGTCCCGCCGGAGGGAGGGGGCGTTCAGGCCGGCGAGAGGCTCCGCTACTTCGTGTTTGCGCCTTGAAACGAAATGAATCAAATCACCCTGTCTTTTTGTCGCAACTCGTCGAATCAATCGAATCCGGCCAGCGTTGACTGACCGCGGAAGGATTTCTTGCTTTCAACACTGTGTGGGCGTTTCGGTGGGATCTGATCTGACACTAGAGACTGGGGATCGAATGAACTATGGCTCCTAGTTTGAACATTCTTTGTTTATTCAGCCATGATGGCATCGATGAACATTGATCTGGGAGGAAGGGTTGGCAGGCAAGCCTACTACTTCACAGGCCGATCCTTTTCAAATCGCTTTGTATGGAGCTGGACCTGGACTCATCCGAAGTGGACTAGGAGCGTACAGTGAGAAGTTTTTAGGTTCAAGCTCTGACTCATAGATATACTCACATACTCCAGTCGCTGGCAACTGTAGCCATGTTGCCTATGTGCCCATCCTTGACTGGGAGCTGAGTAGCTTCTGTTGCTAATTAATTATCCTGCACTATATTGTTGCTAGTGGAGCTACTATAGTAGTATTTGAACAGGGGCTAACGATAGTTACTTACTACTCCCTCCGTCTCAAAATAAGTGACTGAAAAGTGACTCAACTTTGTACTAACTTTAGTACAAAATTGAGTCACTTTTGAGTCACTTATTTTGGAACGGAGGGAGTATTATATTTGACATGAGACTGAGCACCATACGAGCTATAAAATGGCAGCTCATATTTTCCGGAACTTTCGCGGTAGGTGTGCAACAAAATTTCACAAAGAATTGTCAAATGCAAAACTTTCAAAGAGGCCAAAGATTTCAGTTCAACGTCTACGCAAAGCTATCGAAAATGTGAAACTTAGTCATGTTGAACGTTTTCCCAACTTCGCAACTGATGAAGACTAATTTGAAATACGGTGAGACCCTTCGTGTTGTTTTCCCGTCACAAAAAAAAGAGTACTCGTACCGATCTATGTGTGAGTTTGTACTGAAGAGATATTTTTCATAGAGTAATTTTGAATGGTTCCACAAAAAAGTACTTGAACTAATGTCCGTATGGTGGTTTGTATTGATTGTGTTTTCGCAGACTAAACTTTACTCTTTTTTTGGTAGGGCTTTTCCTCGTAACTTTTCAATGGTTTACGGTATCATAGTCCTCGAACTTGCATGTTTTATATTATTGAACTGAATGACATTTTTTCAAAAGAAAATATTTTTTGCGTTTCTTTTGTTCAACTCATTTTTTTTACAACGATGTTTTGGACTTCTCGTGTTTTCAACTTGAACTTTTACCATTTGAATTTCCGTGGGTTTTTCTTTTGTTTGTGCTTTTTCACAAACTTATCTGAGACGTCCTGTTTGAACATACAACTTTTGTAGTTGTGAACTTGTAGTTTTTTCCATTTATTAAGTTGTTCTTTTATCTGAACTTTTGCAACTAATTTTTTTTGCATATTTATTGTCCCTTGAGTCAGAACTGATGCAATTTTTAGTTTTAAATTTACGGTACTTATGGTACTAGAGTTTGTACTTCTCAAAAAATAATCAGTCGATATTTTATTTGTTTTAAATTTTATTTCTCATCCTTATCCTTACTGACGGTGTCATCACCGTAGTACCTTTATGGTTTATATAGTTGCACGGACTTACATTTTTACCATTCTCTTCTTTTAAAAACTTATGTTTTCTTCTCCAAACTTCCTACCTGACGAGAATCGGAACTTATTTATTTTTTTACTTCCAAGTTTCTTATGACATTTTCACTATCTTACTTTGTCTTACCTCATCAAACAGGTGCACAACACATTTGAAGAAATAAAATACGAATCTGCGAAACACTAGGGGTATAACCATTGCACATGACTTCATGTGTGCCTTCATCATAGAAAAATAGACTTAATATCGCCAAGTTCTAAGGTTGAACAAATGAATCATACAGGATATTGTCAAAATGCCGCATTTTCTCACTAAAACAAACGTTTGTACTTGCATATAACCCTCTTTGAACTTGGACGACACCTAGTGCTCAACTAGGATGATGACCAGTGCTCAACTTGAATGGGGGAGGTAGTCGTTGCTTTCTAACCATGAATGCTTCTAAAGACACTAGGTATTGCTTCAAAAACTGCTTTTATACTTTTTTACATGAGGGTTCTCTCAGCTGGGCCAAGAAGCAATGGAAAATGCGCAACTTTTTTGTATAGAAATGTTTTTCTAATTTCTTACGGTTTAAACTCAAATTCGAAAACGGTCAAAATTGATTTCAAACACGATTTCTTTTTTAACTTTGTCAAAATTGGGAAAATAATATATCATTGGAAAGATATCGAAAATGTGAAACTTAATCATGTTGTATATTTTCTCAGATTCGCAACCGTTGAACATTAATTTTGAGTACGGTGAGACCCATTGTGTTGTCTGTCCGGTCGAAAAACAAAGTACTCGTACTGATCTATTTGTGTGTTTGTACTGAAGTATTTTTCACAATAGTTTTGAATGGTTCCGAAAAATAAGTACTTGAACGGATGTCTGTATGGTTTTGTACTGAGCGTGTTTCCACATACTAGACTTTACTCTGATCGTGTTCAACCTTTTCTGTACTTATATGCTACTAATAATAGGACATTTCCCATACAATTTTTGACCATTCGTGGAGATCAACCAAAATAGGCAGGAGAGGGCACTATCGAACTGATCATTATTTTAATAAAACAATGAAAAAACGTGAATTGATTTTTTAACACCGGTTTTCTGATCCTCCGAACTATTTCACGTAAAGACTTTGAACTTTTCTATAGTCAGACCTTGGACTAATTGACCGCCCAACCCCTTAATACCTCATGGTAGTCTTTGACTTTCTTTTATTTTTACCTTTACATTTTTTTATCGCACAATTTTTCGATGTCATCGTCTCCGAACTTGAATGGCTTATATCCGTTGAATTGATTGAATTGTGATGTTGAACCTTTTTTTACTTTACAACTTTTTATCATACAATTTGTCGGTGCCATCGTCTCCGAGCTTGAATTGCTTATATCTGTTGAACTGACTAAATTGTTATGTTGAAATTTTTCTCAAATTTTATTATGATAAAGGTGTAGTTTCGAATATGGTAAGAATGCATCATTTTTTGGGACTCTCGAATGAACGGTGGACTTCTCCAACCAGGTTTTTCGAACCATGTCGGATGATGACTTGAACTTATAGAACTGAAACTTTTTGGGTTGTAATGATGAATTTGTTTTCTCGTCCGAACTGATGGTGACATCATCACCGAACTTGCATGGTTTATGTAGGTGAATTGACTGAAATTTGTTCCTAATAAACATTTTATGTTTTTATTTTCACTTTGAATTCCCTGGACGAACTAACTATGTTTTTTTTGAACTTATATGTTTGTAATACATGACCTTTCCATAGACGAACTCACAATTTTTGAAGTGTGTTTGATAAGCACTTGAACTTATAGAAGTGACCCCTTTTTAGATTTTTATTTTTCTTATATTTTTGTTTTGTATTGATCATTCCCTGTATTGGTGCAGTACACATATTTATAACTTGTATATATTTTTATTTTGGGAATGATAATTTTTGTTTTGTAAATATATACAAGTTATAAATATGTGTACTGCACCAATACAATGTTTGTATTGCACATGTCCATAATAATTAACACAAGCACCATGTGTGGTAGGAAGAACATGGCACTTGAATCAGAATTGGCACTGAAGAAACTCGCTGCAAATCATTACTTATTTAGGTGATATATCTAAACTTACAGAATTTTGAAACTTGAACTAACGATATTTCTACACCCGCACCAACTATTCTGTGTCTTTTCATGGACTATGATAGAATACACATCGAACTAATATTAAGTTTAATACAAACATTCTCTATTCATGAACTGGGAATTTTTCTTCTTGTGGATTGAAGAAAAGAGGGAAAAAATACACACAGAACTCACGATAGAATACACACCGAAAAAAAGAATTTCTTCTCTATGAACTGACCATAGAGTACACAAATATTCAATATTCAGTCGTTAGGTTTTTTCATGGCAGTCAGTACAAGAATGACCAGGAAAAAAAGAATCATTCACACGCGAGTACAACAGTAGTACAAGTTCTGTGTCATCTCTCGCGTGCGCACACCTCCTCACCTGCTTCAGGTCCGCTTCTCCCATATTGATGCGTGCACCTATTATATAGCACCTTTGCCGGTTGCACCCAACTGCTACAAGTATGGCATTTGCACGAACAGCAACTGAGCAGATATCATAGATTAAAAAAATCTCAGTTGGCTTGCATAAGAGAGAAGAAAAGTTGTGTAGATTGACAAAGGTTGTGCATGCAATAAATTGAAATGGAACGAACATTACATTAGCAAGAGATGTTGGGATTGACAAGTTGACTCCACTTGACCTTTTGTTATAGCCGATAGTAAATACCTGCAAGAACAAACATTACATTACATTATCAAGATCACATTATTTCTCATGAAACAAATCTCTTGAACTTGCTCCACAATAATCTTTGAACCTCCTAAAAGAATAGTCATTATTTTAAAGTCCACATGAATACCTGCAAACAATGATCACAAACATTTACGAAACATTCTTTTAAAGAGGTATGCATCAATGAATAGAAATTGTACTGAACTAAAATATGAAACTTAAACTTAGTGTGTCACTGAAATTAGAAGTAGAACATGAAGGTCTGAGAAGGCATGGATGTGAACTTTTTATTTATGTAATGAAACTTTGTGATTTGAAGCAGCAGCAATAGTCGGAGTGACTAGGGGAGACATGCATGTGGGTATATAGCTTGCATGATCTGCAAATAAGAGCTTGAGTTTTGTACTTACTGGACAATACCATGTGAAACTATATAATGCTATCTAAACCATTTTGATGCACGAGCTTTTTATTTTTATTTTTATTTTTAGTACTTCTCAAAAATGAATATCTGAACCACCAGACAGGGGTGTGGTAACCAAAATTCAGAAGAGTAGAAACTCAATAAGTCACCCTAATAAAAAAATAAGAAAATGAACTGAACAAAAAATAAGAATTGCACTGAACTACAATCATAATTCGAACTAAGTGTGTCACAAAAGATGAACTTATGCATCTATTTTTTGCTCCCACGCCGGTGTAACAAATTTAGGATGACATGGATTTCTGTACATATAATAATATGAATGAGTGAGACAAAAAATAGAGCAGTACAAGGATTTCATATTTTCATCTTGAGATGATATCTCTTTCTGGAGGTCTTGATGGGAAATGCCGGTGCAGGTACCACTCAGACACCAAATAAACACCAGGCCTTCTCCAATAAGAAACAATGATCACGCCTTCGAGAGTGTGAACTTAATAACAGTAGTTGAAGTAATAATTTCAGTTTAACCGTTTGAAGAACCAACTTCACTGTTCAAATTAGTACCTTTTCAGAGGTGTAGATGCAGCAAGAAAGAATTTCTTGTGGAGCTCGAGAGAGCACTGAACATTGCACGACAGGGCACATCGAACTACCCGCTACTTGGAGGTTGACATCGGAGGAGCATCCATTGCCCACGGCGAGACAGAGGCGCACCGGGGAGTGATGCTGCCTCATTGGAAGTGGGCAGATCCGGGGCCGGTGTGACGTAGCCTCATTGGATCCAGGCGGCGCGGCGGCCGGAAAAAAGCCTGTACTGCGCATGAATGGAGGGGGTGTGGAAGTGATATTTCTATGCATCACATCTTCTAACAAAAATTGAAAGGAAATATTATGGGATAGTCTAAAAAATACTACATCAGGAACTGACCATCAGCTTGTAATTGAACTGGACTAAATTAAACTGAAACTATAACTATTGAGCTGATCTGGAACTACAACAAGAATTGTACTGAACTAAATTTAGTAACTAAATTGAACAAAAAAATTAGTTAGTAATTTAGTAATTGAATTGATTGTCTTTTTGTAAAATCGCGCACTGAAGAACTGCTGCAGATCATATGGAAAATATACCAAAGAGAAACCAAAGGTGTGGCGGCACTGCTGCAGCACTTGTGGCTTTTATAACATTTTCAAGAGAATCTGACCATACACTTGCTAGAAAAATGGAACTTTAAATAAATCTATTCGGCAAGAGGAAACATAGGGTATCCTTTCTTTGCCCTATTATACCAAATACCAAACAACAAAAATTGGTTCTCATAAGCATTTCAACAAGCACCTATAGACCATCAATTATTATCATATAAGTAGCATGGAATCAAATGGAGCAGCAACAGTGCGTGAGAAGAAAGAAGTAGCAGCAACACCTGAAGATCCTACCTTTTGTGTACATGATGCATCTCCCCTGCCGTTCAGATACATGAGACCATTGCGTTCACTTACTGGAGATCATTCAGTTCAGTTTGTGTACATGCTCACATGCCGCATCAGGCACCAGTCATGCACTAGCACACATGCCTGAGTGCACACGCAAGTTCTAGTGGGCAGCATGGATTATTTTCGTTGAATCCATTGAACTGAAGGGAGCTCCTTCGACCTGTAAGATGAACAGAAAAAGCATACAAGGTGAAATGAAATTTGTCAAGGTCGAAATGACCATGATCATATAAAACATGTAAAAATAACGACAAGTTCATGCACAGTAACATTAGAAGTATACAAAGAAACCTAATTAGAAGTTCTGTACTTTAAAATACTTCATTTTAGTTCCCAAATACTTCATTTGTTCTGAAATATGAACTTCTATATTTATTTTCATAGAAATTATTATGTTTTTCATGCATATTTCATATATACGTGAATTATTTCCCATCAACCAATAGATTTTACTTTTTTATGTTGAACCGCTACAAATCTATTTTTGTTAGCAAAACTTAAACGGGAAAATCCTACAAAGGTGTACACACATATAGCACATCCTTTGAAACACAATTTTTTTTGCTTCTGATAAGATGAAGTGAAAAAAAATCCTACAAAGGTGAGCTGAATTTTTTTAAGCTCCAGGAAGCTTGTCGACGAACTAGACTACGACTTGAGCTTCATGTTCCAGCCATGAGCCCACAACCGATGACCCTTAGTTTATCTAGTAATTCACCATTAGTCTGCAAGAAGCTCATAAATTATACCTTTTTTATAGATGACATTTCTTTGATCTCTCATGGTAGTAATCCATGTTGTCTGTTTTTTAACCAGAAAACTGAGCAAGATGCTTGCTGAAGGCCACATATTTTCTTATAGTAAGACATATGAAAGATAATATATAAAGGCCATTGGAGATAGAATTTAGCAAAACTGAAACAAAAAAATATGTTACCAAAACTTAAAGCAATAGTTTTTCAAACTTTTAGGTGAGAGCATGCTGCTCTAATCCAATTGCATATATCTAAAACTCCACAAGTGACTTGAACTGATGCATAATTGTATGAGTGCAGAATTCTTGTAAGCACAAGAAAATACATAGAGTGCACATATAATTTTTCAAGATTTCCTCGATGTTCTGCACATTAAAGTTGATGTACTGAAAAGAATGCAAAATTTGAACTGCAAAACAAGCAAAAGCTGAACTCTTATATAGTTCAAGGACAAAAGAACCTCCACAACCAAATAACTCATTTCCTTTTTTTATTTTAAAAGTTTTAATTTTAGAACCACCTCAATAGGTGTAGATGAACTTTTCATGACACAATTTTGTAGTCGATTTTTTGCTCAGAACATAAAATAAAAACACACGCCCAACGCACTGTACACCCACCTAACACACAAAAATCAGTGCTCAAGCTATGATGCTTTAGGAGCAAGAATTGGTGTAAAATGCAGAGACAAAAAATCATGCGATGAAACTTCAGGATCAACAATTGGTCACCTCCTACATAACAAAATTCGTGAGATAAAGAACAAATGTGCAAAAGTAGATCAAAATGAACCTAAGAGAGTTCTAGGGCGGTGACCACCGTTGTAGTAGGATACCTCGTTGGTGACCACGCGAGAATGGGGATGGGGCATGGCCTACAGCAGCAGGAGGCGGCGACCTGACGGCGGAAGAGGCTGTGACCTGACGGTGGAAGAGGCCGCAACCTGACGGCGGGTGTCAGGAGGCAGGCACGATGGTCGACTGGACATTTTTTCAATAGGTTTGTTTTCAGTATTAAAAACTCTTTTCTACATTACAACAAACACCTAAAGATGCTCCAAACAAACTTCTGAACTTGCATACAACCCTCTTTGAACTTGCGATATGAAATTTTTTGCACTTACACAATTCGGTAGTGGCAGCAAGCAGCAATCAGAAGCATACAATTGTTTTACAATACTCAAAAGCGCACAAAGATCACATCTGCAACACAGTGGTGGGCTGATATCCATGGTTGCTTGATTGTTCCATGGATGGATTCCAGTACTCCCGTATACTAGTATATGTGAAGCAACAAGAATGATTGGTCTTTTTTATAGAAAATCAAAATGGACAGTACTGAATCTTGCACTTACCAGTAGAATTTGTGGGATTCAACTTGTTGTGGAGTTAGAGGGGAAATCCACATGCCAGCATGTTCAGTTGAAAATAGAGGAGAGCAGAACACATCGGTAGAATATACTCCAAACTCCACACACGAGCGAGACCGGGGTGCTCCTCGTCGAGCGCTGGCCGAGCGCAAGACACAAAGTTGAACATCCAAAGCAGATTAGCTAGGACGGACTCCACAGCTGCACAGGGGGGCTCCCACCCCCGGCTGTCGTGCGCCTCCCACCTCCGACCGTCGCACGCCTCCCCACCCCAGCTGTGATGCATAACGACAAGTTCAACTTCGTTCAACAAGAAGTAAATCCATTTATACTCCTGTATACACCCAACGTGCATCAAATTCCATATACCTAAAGTTCCATTTATTGATATACTTGAACTTATTTGTTGTTTATGTGCATAGACTTTGTAATTAAACATCAAAACTAAGAGAGATAGCAGTCGTTGAACTGAAACAAAATTAGGAATTGAATTGGACTAAATCAAGAAAGTGAACCGAGTGTGTTACGAGTTAGTCAATGTGGAAGATCATTCCATTTTGCTATCTCTCTCACACTCACATCACCTTGCTGCAGCAACAAACAGCAGGAGTGCACCAGCGCAAGCAGAATGGGCTTCATGCAACTTTTGTCTTAAATTTTTTGACTAAACTGAGCTTGAATTTTTCTCTAAACTCAACTTAAACATTGTCAGAAATTAGTTGAACTTTTTGTACTGAACATAGCTGAACTTTGTACAAGGATCCACATTTTACCTGAACTTTTATACATGGATTTGCATGACTGTTCGGTGGTGAAAGCGGGGTGAGCAGAGGCACAGGAGGACCTACTGGATGTTGTCGTCATTGGCATCGTACTCTGGGAGGAGGAGGATGATGGGAGCAAGCCTCTATGGGCGCAATCGCTCGGGACACGTCAGGAGTGTGGCCGCCGATGGTAAGGACCGGCCATCCCTCAGTGATCGGCCACCGTGGCTAGCCTCAGTACAGAGTTTGCGCGTGAGGTAGCAGTAGGACAGTTGTGCGCGAAGACTGGCGACGCTCGGAGGCAGGGGCTAGGCGGCGCCGCACTGGGGGAGGGAGGTCGTGGCAGTGGCGCGCTGGGGCATGGGGCATGCGGC
This sequence comes from Secale cereale, assembly GCA_902687465.1. NCBI lineage: Eukaryota > Viridiplantae > Streptophyta > Magnoliopsida > Poales > Poaceae > Secale > Secale cereale. The sequence continues at coordinate 336,128,982 of LR738712.1, forward strand.
AACGCACTGGGAAATGGAGGTCATTGTGGTGGCGTGCTGGGGCAGGGGGCGGCGGTGCGCCCGGCAGGGTTCCGGCAGCGGCGCGTTGGAGTAGCGGCCGGCGGCGGCATGTTGGAGTAGGGGGACCGGCAGCGGCGCGCTTGGGGAAGGGGCCGGCTGCGGCGCACTGGGCAGGGGCCGGCGAAGGCGCGCTGGGGGAGGCGGTGTAATGCCCATGATGGGACTATATCTCCTACGTGTCGAGGCACGACTTAAAGATATAAGCCCATCCTAGAATGATCTCAAGTTTGGTATCTTTGCATGAGTCATGTAAAAGAGGGATTAAATTGCAAAAGGAGATAGTTGGCTTACACTCGCCACTTCACACAATACATTACATAAGCAATACATCATTCAAAACATCACAACCTGACTACGGGTGAAGATCCAAAGAAAGATACCAAACAACATAAAGCAACAGGTCAGGATCGAATCCTACTAGAAACCACTACTGATCGTCGAAACGTCACAAGCATACGGCCAAACTCTTCATCGAACTCCAAGTGAAGTACTTGAACCATCTCCTGCATCAATCTCGGCTGAACCTGCATCTGGTGTGGTGAAGTAACTGTGAGCCACAGAGGACTCAGCAATCCCGTTCCCGGGTAACACGACTATTTAAGCCTTGGGTGAGGACAAGGCTGAAGAAAGAACAAGAGGTGAAGGAACAACAAGAGTCTGCAGCAGCAACTAGCACTAGCTTACGTAATAGAGAGCGAGAAGAGAAGTGCCTCGGTCGAGAGATGATCACGAAGTGATCCTAGCTACATCTCAACAAACATAACCCCACCGTGTTCAACTCCCGAATCCCTATTCGGAAATTGACAGTCACGGTACACACGCTGGTAGTGTATTGAAACATTGTGTCAAGTTATCTACAACCGGATATTAACAAGCTCCCATCTGCCACATAACCGCGGGCACGGCTTTCGAAAATTCAAAACCCTGCAGGGGTGTTCCAACTTGACCCATTACAAGCCCACGATCCGCGGAGTCGCAACTCCATAGGTGGGAAGACCCGAGTATTCTCGGAATCCCGTGCTCAAGTTAAACCGAACTAAGGTAAGGCTAATCCAGCAAATCCTCCCGGCGTGTCGACACCCTGATAGTAGCCGCGCGTATCTAAGTCTCAGGACACGACCGGATGAGTCATCCTACAGGTTTTTACCAAACCTCAAGTTTCCTTGAGGTGGCCCCGCAGTTTGCTCGTTTCGGACCAACACTCATGTGGAGCACTGGCCCGGGGGGTTGAATTAAAATAAAAGGGATTGCTAGTCCACATGCAAGTTTTATTAGTTATTAGGCAAATAGTACCAATGTTGGGATTTGCTGGAAAAGACTTAGCACTTAGTGGTTTATCAAGGGGGTCCCATACACCCCAACCGTGTTAGGAACGCATAATCAAGGAACATAACACCGGTTTATACGGTTCCTAACGGCATGAGTGGAACAAATCACCAAGCAAAAGGCTTAGCCTTCCACCCTTGCCAGTATATAGATGATTTCATTTAAGCATTTATATAGTGTGATATAACCCAATCAAACTTCAACATGAAGCAAGCATCTTCAATCTTCACCTGCAACTAACAATGCTATAAGAAGGGCTGAGCGAAGCCTACGTATAGCCAATCAAAGGTTTACATAGGTAGGGTGGTTAAACAGGTTCATGGTTACAATAGGAGGCTGACAAGAAAACATGGGCATCGAGGCAAAGCTATAGATCGAGACTACTAGCAATAGGCAAAGATAGTAATGTTATCGGGGTTCGGTCATCTGGCCTGGGATTCCACAAAGGAGAAGAACGGATCCATGAAGTAGACGGAGCAACACAGTCGAGAGAATCCTCACAACTCCGGAGCGAAACCGAAGCTAACAAGAGAAGCAACTGGAAAGAAGCAAACAACACGGTAAACACACAATCATAACCATGGCATACAATGCACATCCAAGTATGATGCATGTCCGGTTTAAATATGCATGGCATGGCAAAGTGCACAAACAACACTACAAGTTAAGTGGAGCTCAATATGCAACGAGTTGCATATTGACAAAACACCACATTTTAATTATTTAATTGACTCTTGTTATTTACAAGACAAGATTAAATGTTTGTTAACATGGCAAGAGGTGAAGCAAAAGAAACTACCTATTTAGGCATTTTAAATGCGGCCGGAAATAACAACAACATATCCGGAAAATCCCCATGAGCATGTTTAGTAATTATAAGAAAACAACAATTAAACATATATAATGTTGTTAAATGATGCGGATGACATGATCAAGTTTATGCAAGTTTTATTAAAAGGTTGACATGAAGAAGATAAGAAGATGATACGGAGTTTTAGTCACCGTGGTGGAAAGAAAGGGTGCCACGGCAACGATCCGAAATTGATGCAACGCAACATATCGGTTCCGGTAACTCGTTGAGAGTCCGGGCAAAAGAAAGATGGTGTGAGCGAGTCAAACGAGATGAAAGGTAGGGCGATCCCGTTGCCGGGTTCCCACGGGTCGGCGACAAGGCAACCGAGGAACATTACAAAAGGGACGAAACGGACACGAAGCACACAAGTGAAACATTTCATACAACACAACATAACATCTCACGGGTCATCGGCTCGGCGGTTATACCTTCGAAGCGTGCGTTTCGGGGCGGTTCGAGACCGTAGAGGAAGGAGTCGTTCACGCGGGTCGTAGAGGAAGTAGTGGAAGTAGACGGTAGTCGTTCACGTAGGCGTTTCCGTTTCCGAAGAGGTACTTGTCGCGTCGACGTTCGTAGTGGTACTTGTGGTCTCCGAACTTGTCGACGGTAGTGGTACTTGTCGACGAGGTACTTGGCGTCCGGGGGTACTTGACGACGTAGAGGTACTTGGCGCAATCCACGACAACGGTGCTTGACGGTCCGGTTACGGGTCTTGCCGCCTCGTCGGGTAGTCGTACACAGTTCCTTGGCAACTTCATCAGCACAAAGCAACACAAAAACAATAAACACAGTGCAGGTCTCGGTCACGGCAACACAAGGGGCGACGAGGCAGAGGCCTGGCGCTGGAAACAGGTGCTCGAAGGAACGGCCGGGGAAGCTGGAGGCTGCTCGGCTGCAGCCTGAAGATGGAGAGGAGGCACGGGCTTCGCGCGCTGGAGGAGCTGCTCGGCGGAGGTCGGGCACGGGCACGGCAGGGGTGCTGCAAGGCGAGGCAGAAGAGGAAGCTGCTCGTCCTGGCGAAGAAGAGGCGGAGGACGGCCTTGGCGAAGCGCAGAAGATGGAGGGCGGCGAACGTGGCAGGGCGGAGCCGTCGCTCTGGAGGCAGCCGATGGGGGTGCTGTCGACGGGCGGCCATCGCCCTGGCGGATGGAGTGCGGGGCGGCTCGACGCAGAGGAGGCCCGGAGGGAGGGGTGCGGCCCTGCTGCTACCCTGGCTGGCGCGGTTTGCCTAGCCGAGGCGGGACGGTGAGGTCGGAGGGGAGGCCTGCGAGGCGGCGCTCGGGCCTTCGAGGGGAGACCGAAGGGGCACTACGGTGAGAGCGGGCCTGGCTAGCGCGAGCGCTGGGGAGAGCGAAGAGAAGGAGCGGGGTCGGCTCGAGGGAAAAGGTTTGGTCGATCGAACCTGGCGGCGGAGGGAGAGAAAACGAGGGAGCGAGGCTGGGACGAGGGGGAATCGGGCTAGGGTTAGGGATTGATGGGCCGGCCTGGGAGTTGGACAGGCCCAAGAGGCTGCTGGAGGCTGGGCCTGGAAGGGAAGATGGACCAGGGAGGCTGGGACAGCTGCAGATGCTGGGCCAACTTCTTTTAACGATTCCTTTAGCAGAAAAACGAAAGAGAAGGAAAAAGAAAAAAGAGGAGGGGGGTTAGGGGCAGAATTTGAAAGAAGTAGCAATACTTCTGGACTGCTGGAATTATGCACCATTTAAATAAAATACTCTGGCATTATTTAGAGATAGAAAAATAATTCAAGTTTGAATTTAGTTCAAACTAGAGCCATTTTTGAATCTGACCAGAGCATATCTGAAAAGGATGAAATTTGGAGGAGGGGCATATGGCATGGTCTAGAATTTTTAGGAAAAGAATGAACATTAATGGAGGTAGCGAAGAACTCACTTGCATGATGAGGTAAAAGAATAAGAGGAAGAAGAAGAAGGATGGGTGGGTGTTGCATGGGACATATGCAAGTGTGTTGGGTTAATTCCAACGAATGGAATATTTAATATAGCTCCCTAGAATATTGAGAGACTTTTATATGTTATAAAGAGAAGTCACCTTCCCTCGATTTAAATGGACCGAAGGTCCACATGATTTATTTAGGTTGAGATGCAAAAATAAATATGACATGATGGCATGATGACATGATGCAATGCAAAATAAAATAACACAAGCACAAAGAACACACGGGAGAACCCGGAACATCTAGAATCTTCTGGAATCTTCTGGGACGTCGGTCTCGGGCGTCACAACTCTCCCACACTAACAGAGGATCTCGACCCGAGATCCTAGAGATATCACCGGGTAAAAACGGAAGAGGAAGAGGTAAGCAAAGTTGCTTCTTTGACAGACGAGTGAAACCAAAGAACCTGAGAGGTTGAACAAATTGAAAGAAGAATACAACGGAGATGAACGAAGATGAAAACACTCCGTTAGAAAAGACGAACACAGAGCATTATGAGAACCTTGGAGATTGAAAGACATGAAGCAAGAGCTTACGAACCAAAAGAATAAGAAACCGCAATGGTATAGCCAAGGAATAAGAATGACAGAATTTGGACAGCACTCCGTCTGAAAATGGAAGGAATTAACATGAACTTGCCAAGTTGAGATGATGCTTGATGAAAACAACAACACACAGCCTCCGGAACATTGAAAGAATGGCACAAGGGGTAAGAAAGATTCAGACAGCACTCCGGTTGAAAAGAGAGGATAAGCTAGATAAAAGATGGAACTTGAATTGAAGAATACAACACTCCGGATAAATAGATAAACAAGGAAAAAAACATGATCTCGATAAAAACGAGATGATGGTTAAAGAGAGCAACATCACAAAGCCTCCGGAATGAAAGAATAGAATATAAATCAATGAAAGAAATGAACGTAGAAGAAAAGACAACTTCTCCCATGAATGCATTTGAAAGAGCATTCTTACGACGAAGGGTTGAACGGAGTTGTTGGAAAAAATCAACAACGAAAAGAATAAGCTCGATGTGGGCTTATGGAAAACATCTCAAAATTAAGAGGTGACAACCAGCCACTAATGGAAACAATTGATTGGATTGAGATCAACAAGGAGACGATAAACTTATTTCACCGGAATGATAAATGAAGAACTTGGGTCATTTATAAGCACCATAATTAGCAACAATTCTTAAGGAAAGCTTTTAGGTGAAATACAACCCAAGATGACTCCAACGAATAATTGAATGGTTGGAAAGATCTCCTGAACAAGGAAAATGATGGGTTTAATTATCTCGTTCCTGACAGCTCGTGAATCATGAAACATGAAGGAATTGACAAGAATGACATAACACCATCTGAAAAGATAAGGTAGAAAGAATTGCAATTGGAAGCATGATGAAGAATGCTTGAGCTCCAACAAGAATCTTGATGAAGACTTCGAGGATGAATTAATCTTGATGAACCACCATGAAAACTCCGGTAAAGAAAGCATGAGAAGTGAAAGATGAAAAGAATAAGATTCAAGGCTCGCGATGAATTAGATGGAGCTTGAAATGATATAATTGAAATAACCTGGAGCTCCGGAAAAGAAGATGAAAAACTTAGAACCAAGGATATGATATGATGAACAAGCTCCAGACAAAAGAATTAAATCACCTTGAAGGAATAAGAATAAGAATTATGTCATGCATCTCCTTCACCAATTAAATTGATGACAACCAAGGATTTGGCATACTACTTATTCTCGTTGCAAAGAATTAAAGAGAGGTCTAGTACAACCTCGGATTCAACGAACCACCGGTAGGATTATGAAAAGAACAAATGAATTGAAACGATAACAACAGAAGAGTAAACTTGAACGAGCCACCGTAAGAATATGGAGACGAACGAAGAAACATCAATGAAGAATATTTGGAGGTCGAAGTTGAAAACTGAGAACGAAGAAATCTTTTGAAATGATGGCCTTCGGAGGAACACAAAGAAAGAATTCATGAAATGCTTCGGACGGTTAAAAAGAATTCCTCACAATCGGAACAATAATGAGGATGGCATGAAGCTAGAACCACGAATCTTCAAGAAGACGACCAAGATTTAAGAGAAACTCTTCTCCGGTCCCCAAGTGCTGAGAATGACGACGAGAAATGCCATAAGAATTGTTGAGCACTCCGGAATGAAGAATTAAAAAGGTTGAACCAATGATGAAAAGAATTTGAAAGCGACCTTGGAGAAGGCATGTGACTGATGGAAATCATTCTTACGTCACACTTTGAAAAGACTTGAGTATAACTCCAGAAAAAATAGAAGAGTCAGGTAAGATCTTGGAAAAAGACCTGTGGGTTAGGGCCCACTCAAAAGAAATCACCGTTAGAAAAGATTGCTTAAGAGATATTGCACCGGTTGAATTAAATGGCTTGAATAAGATGACAATGCTCAAAATAATTTGAACGGAATAAGAATGGAATTATGAATCTTCAGCACTCCGGATATGAATAGCAAGAGGAGAATGATTAATTGGTGCACCGGAATAAGAAAACATTGTGAAATGAGGAAAAGGATAAGATCAACACCGAAATCTTGAATTACATCCACCGGCAGAATTGAGAACAAAAGAATGATGAACTTGAAGCTCTTGAGCGTCTTCACGAGAATCACCGGATAAGAACATTGAAGGAAAAGAATGAAGAAATATCACATGAATAAAATGGATACTTCATCTGAGAATTCTTGCTCCGAGAAGAAAAAGGGTGGGAGGGCGGGTAAAACAAAGACAACTTGAGACGAACAAAATGGACACCGGTTGAAAAGAATTTAACATGACCATCTTGATGATCAGGAAGGATTAGCACTCCCATAGAAATATGAGAACACTGATAAGGAAAGGTATGGAATCAACATTTGACATGAAGCAACTCGAATACCAGAATCAAAACAAAACAAAGGATAGATATGCAACATGATCTTCACAATATCATTCGAACAGAGAATTGAACGAATGAATTCCGCATGTACATCAACTTGACGAGAAGCGACTTGGAGAGCAAAATGAAAATAAAAAGGAACAAGGAAGAGATAGAACAAATACAAGATAGAAGCTTCATTCCACATCTTCGTGCTGAAAGCTCATGGAACGTGTTACAAAAGGGTTTTGCAATCCCCGGATCAGCATAGCCAAGGACCCTTTAAGATGCAACTCCCGATCAGAACAAGTCCATAAACCACTTCACTCAATGTAGAACCCCGAACTTCATATCATGTACTCGTTGGAAGAATGCCTAGAACTACTTGATGAACCCACCTATAGATTTCCGAAAGTTTCCAGTTATGCAATCAGGTGTTGGGGATACACGGGAAGCACCGCGCAATCAACTCTAAACCTACATCCAGGCGTATCCATCCTTCAACACATAACCAGTCTTTCTCGGAAACTGTTTACCTCAGACCTTCGAAAACCATCCACTATACAAGCTATGGCAATACTCTCGAACTACCTCCCCAGTACTGGGTGATATCGGGGTTATCTTGCCACTAACCGCATAGGAGAGTTTTCGATGTTGGTCGTCTTAAGTATTCAAGTACTGCCGCGATGGATTTGTGACGACAACACCTCGGAGCTCAACTCCTCGGGACACTGCCACAACCCCTAATGACAGGAGGCATCGAGAACAATGTTCTCGTCACAAAGACATCGAAACAATCCAAACAATACTCGCGAGATCCTAAAAAAAATTTGGTGCAATTTTTTGAAAGTAGAAGAGATAAGAGTAATCGTCAGGAGTCCTCACCAGAGTGAAAAGAGATGAGAAGCAAACAGAAATCCTACTCTCCGATATATATATAGGACTCAAAACATTTCAAGTGTGTGCCTAGACTCAACGGTCAACGATTCGATCAATCAGTGGGGGCTTCTAGGTCGGAGAAGGCTCTGATACCAACTTGTAATGCCCATGATGGGACTATATCTCCTACGTGTCGAGGCACGACTTAAAGATATAAGCCCATCCTAGAATGATCTCAAGTTTGGTATCTTTGCACGACTCATGTAAAAGAGGGATTAAATTGCAAAAGGAGATAGTTGGCTTACACTCGCCACTTCACACAATACATTACATAAGCAATACATCATTCAAAACATCACAACCCGACTACGGGTGAAGATCCAAAGAAAGATACCAAACAACATAAAGCCACAGGTCAGGATCGAATCCTAGTAGAAACCACTACTGATCGTCGAAACGTCACAAGCATACGGCCAAACTCTTCATCGAACTCCAAGTGAAGTACTTGAACCATCTCCTGCATCAATCTCGGCTGAACCTGCATCTGGTGTGGTGAAGTAACTGTGAGCCACAGAGGACTCAGCAATCCCGTTCCCGGGTAACACGACTATTTAAGCCTTGGGTGAGGACAAGGCTGAAGAAAGAACAAGAGGTGAAGGAACAACAAGAGTCTGCAGCAGCAACTAGCACTAGCTTACGTAATAGAGAGCGAGAAGAGAAGTGCCTCAGTCGAGAGATGATCACGAAGTGATCCTAGCTACAGCTCAACAAACATAACCCCACCGTATTCAACTCCCGAATCCCTATTCGGAAATTGACAGTCACGGTACACACGCTGGTAGTGTATTGAAACATTGTATCAAGTTATCTACAACCGGATATTAACAAGCTCCCATCTGCCACATAACCGCGGGCACGGCTTTCGAAAGTTCAAAACCCTGCAGGGGTGTTCCAACTTGACCCATTACAAGCCCACGATCCGCGGAGTCGCAACTCCATAGGTGGGAAGACCCGAGTATTCTCGGAATCCCGTGCTCAAGTTAAACCGAACTAAGGTAAGGCTAATCCAGCAAATCCTCCCGGCGTGTCGACACCCTGATAGTAGCCGCGCGTATCTAAGTCTTAGGACACGACCGGATGAGTCATCCTACAGGTTTTTACCAAACCTCAAGTTTCCTTGAGGTGGCCCCGCAGTCTGCTCGTTTCGGACCAACACTCATGTGGAGCACTGGCCCGGGGGGGTTGAATTAAAATAAAAGGGATAGTTAGTCCACATGCAAGTTTTATTAGTTATTAGGCAAATAGTACCAATGTTGGGATTTGCTGGAAAAGACTTAGCACTTAGCGGTTTATCAAGGGGGTCCCATACACCCCAACCGTGTTAGGAACGCATAATCAAGGAACATAACACCGGTTTATACGGTTCCTAACGGCATGAGTGGAACAAATCACCAAGCAAAAGGCTTAGCCTTCCACCCTTGCCAGTATATAGATGATTTCATTTAAGCATTTATATAGTGTGATATAACCCAATCAAACTTCAACATGAAGCAAGCATCTTCAATCTTCACCTGCAACTAACAATGCTATAAGAAGGGCTGAGCGAAGCCTACGTATAGCCAATCAAAGTTTTGCATAGGTAGGGTGGTTAAACAGGTTCATGGTTACAATAAGAGACTGACAGGAAAACATGGGCATCGAGGCAAAGCTATAGATCGAGACTACTAGCAATAGGCAAAGATAGTAATGTTATCGGGGTTCGGTCATCTTGCCTGGGATTCCACAAAGGAGAAGAACGGATCCATGAAGTAGACAGAGCAACACAGTCGAGAGAATCCTCACAACTCCGGAACGAAACCAAAGCTAACAAGAGAAGCAACTGGAAAGAAGCAAACAACACGGTAAACACACAATCATAACCATGGCATACAATGCACATCCAAGTATGATGCATGTCCGGTTTAAATATGCATGGCATGGCAAAGTGCACAAACAACACTACAAGCTAAGTGGAGCTCAATATGCAACGAGTTGCATATTGACGAAACACCACATTTTAATTATTTAATTGACTCTTGTTATTTACAAGACAAGATTAAATGTTTGTTAACATGGCAAGAGGTGAAGCAAAAGAAACTACCTATTTAGGCATTTTAAATGAGGCCGGAAATAACAACAACATATCCGGAAAATCCCCATGAGCATGTTTAGTAATTATAAGCAAACAACAATTAAACATATATAATGTTGTTAAATGATGCGGATGACATGATCAAGTTTATGCAAGTTTTATTAAAAGGTTGACATGAAGAAGATAAGAAGATGATACGGAGTTTTAGTCACCGTGGTGGAAAGAAAGGGTGCCACGGCAACGATCCGAAATTGATGCAACGCAACATATCGGTTCTGGTAACTCGTTGAGAGTCCAGGCAAAAGAAAGATGGTGTGAGCGAGTCAAACGAGATGAAAGGTGGGGCGATCCCGTTGCCGGGTTCCCACGGGTCGGCGACGAGGCAACCGAGGAACATTACAAAAGGGACGAAACGGACACGAAGCACACAAGTGAAACATTTCATACAACACAGCATAACATCTCACGGGTCATCGGCTCGGCGGTTATACCTTCAAAGCGTGCGTTTCGGGGCGGTTCGAGACCGTAGAGGAAGGAGTCGTTCACGCGGGTCGTAGAGGAAGTAGTGGAAGTAGACGTTCTCGTGAGTCAAGGAACACGTTCGTAGTCGTACACGGGGCGACGGTAGTCGTTCACGTAGGCGTTTCCATTTCCGAAGAGGTACTTGTCGCGTCGGCGTTCGTAGTGGTACTTGTGGTCTCCGAACTTGTCGACGGTAGTGGTACTTGTCGGCGAGGTACTTGGCGTCCGGGGGTACTTGACGACATAGAGGTACTTGGTGCAATCCACGACAACGGTGCTTGACGGTCCGGTTACGGGTCTTGCCGCCTCGTCGGGTAGTCGTACACAGTTCCTTGGCAACTTCATCAGCACAAAGCAACAAAAAAAAATAAACACAGTGCAGGTCTCGGTCACGGCAACACAAGGGGCGACGAGGCAGAGGCCTGGCGCTGGAAACAGGTGCTCGAAGGAACGGCCGGGGAAGCTGGAGGCTGCTCGGCTGCAGCCTGAAGATGGAGAGGAGGCACGGGCTTCGCGCGCTGGAGGAGCTGCTCGGCGGAGGTCGGGCACGGGCGCGGCAGGGGTGCTGCAAGACGAGGCAGAAGAGGAAGCTGCTCGTCCTGGCGAAGAAGAGGCGGAGGACGGCCTTGGCGAAGCGTAGAAGACGGAGGGCGGCGAACGTGTCAGGGCGGAGCCGTCGCTCTGGAGGCAGCCGATGGGGGCGCTGTCGACGGGCGGCCATCGCCCTGGCGGATGGAGTGCGGGGCGGCTCGGCGCAGAGGAGGCCCGGAGGGAGGGGTGCGGCCCTGCTGCTGCCCTGGCTGGCGCGGTTTGCCTAGCCGAGGCGGGGCGGTGAGGTCGGAGGGGAGGCCTGCGAGGCGGCGCTCGGGCCTTCGAGGGGAGACCGAAGGGGCGCTGCGGTGAGAGCGGGCCTGGCTAGCGCGAGCGCTGGGGAGAGCGAAGAGAAGGAGCGGGGTCGGCTCGAGGGAAAAGGTTCGGTCGATCGAACCTGGCGGCGGAGGGAGAGAAAACGACGGAGCGAGGCTGGGACGAGGGGGAATCGGGCTAGGGTTAGGGATTGATGGGCCGGCCTGGGAGTTGGACAGGCCCAAGAGGCTGCTGGAGGCTGGGCCTGGAAGGGAAGATGGGCCAGGGAGGCTGGGACAGCTGCAGATGCTGGGCCAACTTCTTTTAACGATTCCTTTAGCAGAAAAACGAAAGAGAAGGAAAAAGAAAAAGAGGAGGGGGTTAGGGGGCAGAATTTGAAAAAGTAGCAATACTTCTGGACTCCTGGAATTATGCACCATTTAAATAAAATACTCTGGCATTATTTAGAGATAGAAAAATAATTCAAGTTTGAATTTAGTTCAAACTAGAGCCATTTTTTAATCTGACCAGAGCATATCTTAAAAGGATGAAATTTGGAGGAGGGGCATATGGCATGGTCTAGAATTTTTAGGAAAAGAATGAACATTAATGGAGGTAGCGAAGAACTCACTTGCATGATGAGGTAAAAGAATAAGAGGAAGAAGAAGAAGGATGGGTGGGTGTTGCATGGGACATATGCAAGTGTGTTGGGTTAATTCCAACGAATGGAATATTTAATATAGCTCCCTAGAATATTGAGAGACTTTTATATGTTATAAAGAGAAGTCACCTTCCCTCGATTTAAATGGACCGAAGGTCCACACGATTTATTTCGGTTGAGATGCAAAAATAAATATGACATGATGGCATGATGACATGATGCAATGCAAAATAAAATAACACAAGCACAAAGAACACACGGGAGAACCCGGAACATCTGGAATCTTCTGGAATCTTCTGGGACGTCGGTCTCGGGCGTCACAGGCGGCCGGCTGCGGTGCACTGGGCTGGGGCCGGCGGAGGCGCGCTGGGGGAGGGGGGCGGAGGTGGCGCGCTAGAGTAGGTGGTCGGGGCGATGGTTGGGATCGGGTTGGGGAGATGGACACATTTTTCCTGTTAGTTTGAGATTAGTCGGATCGCTCCTATATAGAGGCGAGGGTAACAGAATATTATTCTGTTACAGGTAACAGATTAGTCCAGCCCTATATATATAACACTTATATAACACTTAAAAGGACATGCTTGCATAACCAAATTAAACATCCACTTACATAGGTGGCTACTACAATCATGGCATTTGCACACACCACAATAAACTATTACATACATAATTACATAGCTGGTTACGACACATATGGCATTTCCACACACCAATAAAGTAAACTATATATTACATGCATGATTAACTAGCATAAACGATCATATGATCATCATCTACTTCTTGTGACGCTTGCTCTGCTTGTGGCTCGATCCGGGCTCGTCGATTTGGGTAACGAGGCACTTCCTCATGTCAACGATCCGCCTGTGCAAGTCATAGCATGTGTACATGCTCTTGGCTGCAAACCTGAGGTGAGGTTCATCCAGTTGCCGCATCTAGGCCCTATGCTAGGATACTGGACTTGTTCTCTTGGCATCCTGCTTCATCTTTTCGTAGTAGGGGTCGATGATGGCCGAGGTGAGTCCAACCAGGGAGTCCTTCTTCGTGCTGCCCCAGACCCTGTAGTGCTCATGGATTTCGACAAGGTTCTGGCAGGCCAAGCCCGTAACCCTGAGCGCTTTTACATCGTCGGTGGTTTCCACCGTGGCGAACTTGTAGTCGGTGATGTTGACAAACCTGTTGAAACGGTCGCAAGGCTGTTTGGCCATGCAGTAGTGGTAGATGAGGACATGATGGCGCACGCACAACTGGGCGACGGCAACCTATGTCGGGATGACCAGCGGTGTACTGGAGGTCAATGTTGACCACCTTGTACTTGTCTCCAGCAAGCAACTACTCAACGGTGTTGATGTAGTCGTCCACCACGGCCGGATCGATGGTGTACACCACCGAGAGATTCGTCTCCCTTGTGTGGGTCTCCACTCTATGCTTGCCGAACTCTATTGGAGCACCGCTGGACATCCCCTCTCTATATGTCGTCGTAGGTGTGCTTGTTGTGTTGTGGGGCGCGATCAAAAGGTTGAAGAGACTAATGTTATAATGGCTGCGGGAATTAAAGGGGAAGCCGGACGGCCAGGAATATCGGCAGGCCCTGATGGCAGTTCTGAGTTGCAGCGCGTAACTCCACCGTGCCGCACGTAACTGCATCGCGTGGCAACGCGCGCGGCGCAACCGCATGCATATGGGGCCCCCGACGTGATCGTGCGCGTGCCCAACCGCTAGCAGAGCGCGCGTGGAGGGACGCAAGCAGAGCGCTCCGCGGTCGCCTCAAGGAAAAGTTGTCCACAAGCCGAGCGCGCCGACGGACGCGAGCAGAGCTCGCCAACGGACGCTACAGAGTGTGACGCGGCGCCTAACGGCGAGCCCACAACGCGTTGCGGTGCCTAACGGCGAGCGGAGCTTGCCGAGGGACACGAGCAGAGGACGGCACAGTGATATGTGGAAAATAAGACGAACTGTATGAGCGATGTCGGAGACATCAAGCACGAATCAGATTAGAGTTGTGTGTGCAATACGTGGCAGACAGTTGATCCATCAGAGCTGTTTGTGATGGAATAAGCCGTGTGTGTTGCAGGCAAATGCTTGGTGGTGTATAACCCTAAATTTAACCAAAAAAGTGTTAATGCACGTTACAAAAATTGTACAGCTGGAAACTATATTCAAATATGACTCCAACGATATAATCTATGGCGACATGCATTCGTATTTTATTAGTTAAATCCTACATATAAACCAGGACGGGGGTATAGTAGGTAATTAAATCGCAAACTTTTTTTATTAACTGTATGTGTACGTGTCCTCTCTTCCCCCTCTCGCACGTCTTGTCACCCCGCTGCTGCAGATGGCTTACAGCGCAAGCTTGCGCAGCACGCGGGGGCGTTCTTTTGGCCAAACGGTGGCGCCAATGAATCGTTGATGAGTCCGTTCCCATGCAACCTCGCAGGTTCCCGCGCAAGCTTCCCGCCCGACTCGGTGAAATACCACAAAATCCCAATGCTTACCGGCCTACTATAAAAACCCTCATAGCCGGCGAGTCCTGCGTCGCATTTCCCCCTCCTTCCCTGTAGCTTATCTCGTCTGCTTCTCCCACAATCGCCAATGGCACCGGTCTGTCATCGTCGCTCAGCCACTCCGCCGTCATTAGAGGACACCTCCAGCTATGAGGCTACACCGCGGTGGCGGCGCAGTCCCCAGTGTAGTGTAGTGCGCGTGGCGTCCCTGTTGGGTGTGCGTGCAACACCCACCACACGCTCCGCCACCGTTGCCCGTCGGCAGCTGTTGCCGGCCGCCGTTGCTGTCACACCACCGTTGAAAGCCAGGGCCATCTCCTGCTCTGCCGCCGCCGCCCGAAGGCGGGAGGTGGCCGTCTTGGCTGCCATCCCACTGCCGGCCACCGTGGCCATCACCTACTCCGCCACTGCGGCCCGAAGGCGGGAGGTGGTGGTCGTGGCCGCCACCCCATCATCGGCCGCCGTGGCCGCCAGCCCACCGTCGACCACCGGGATCATCACCCGCTCCGCCACCGGCGCCCGAAGGAGGGAGATGGAGGTGGAGGCCCGCACGTGCGTCAGCGACCTTGCACGCTACATCGAGTTCCTGCGAGAGGAGGAGGAGCGCCTCGTCGAGCATGCAAAGAGCCTTACTGCAGCCATGGCTGCAGCACACGCCAGCGTAGAGGCGAGGAATCAGGAGATCTACGAGCAGTCCGGCCAGTTCGAGAGGGATCGTCTGGAGCGGCAGTGGGCGTTCGAGCTGGCGAGCGTCCTGAACGTGCAGCAGCGGCATGCACCATATTGCATTTGTCCAGCTCGTTGGTAGGCTCCTCCTCCTCATCTGCCTCTTACTGAGCGCGCTCAGCAGAGGAGAGGCTGCCAGAGGTAGCACAAAGCCCCTCCGTGGTAGTAGTAGTATTTAAGGGCTATTTTGTTCAGTTCATCTGACTATATATGTGCGGGTGGAACTGTACAACATACTTAAAATTAGCTAGTATATATAGTTGAACTAGCTATTTCAGTACGTGGTTGACAACAATTGGGGAGAAGTTTGGTAGATTCAGCTGTCGAGTTGAACTGTTTGTATAAATTAAGAATGACTGCTTAATCTATGAATTAAGTCTATGCTTAATTACAAAATTTTAGTTGCAAAAATTACATAGTGCTAATGATTTCTAGCTGCATAATTTGACAAATTGCAGTGTTACAAGGATTGACAAATGGCAACATTACTAGATCAACAAATGTAAATCTTTCCAGATTGACAAATGGCAACATACCCAATATGACAGATGCAAATCTTACCAAATTGTTTGTACGTGGATGCACACGGGTCATCCAGAACAACCGTTTGCGTTGAAGGGATGCACAAATCATGCGCTGCTCTCACTTTGCATACGGGTGTTCTATCTAAATCGTTTGCGATCAAGAGCTGCAGAAATCTTGCTCGACACATTTTCTCTTGGCTTCCTAGGGAAGTTGTCGGTTTCATACAGGTGTTCTAACTAAAACGTTTGCGATGAGTGTTTTATATTTAAAATTGAATTAAACTGCGGCTTGGGCGCCATTAATGGAGAGGACGCGAGAAAGGCGGGCGACCATGGAAATCAAAGGGCTCGCTTCCTAGTGAGCCTGCACAGCATACAGCTCGCACGCTTCCTGGTGAGCCTGTGCACTCGAGGACAGCTTGCACGCCTCTCGGTCAGCCTGCGCACTGGACGACGCTCGCACGCCTCCCGTTTAGTCAAGGGCAAGCAGCTGTCCGCACGGCACCTCCTACAGCCATTAAAACAAAGACATGTTGCGTCATGTGAATGGTTAACAAAATTTTGGATTTACTAGAATTTAAAAACCAGACATCTCAATGTTTTGTCGGCAATCAACGGTGCCCTGGTGTTCGAAATTCATGCCCATTTCTTGCATGGGACCTAAGAATGCACCCAAGGACATAGATTTGAGTTTTCAACCAATTTATATGCATTGGAACATGTGCATGTAGTTCAAATTTGAATTATGCACATAAATGCATTGAAAACCCAGTTACTGCATAAAAATGTCCAAACGAACCCCAAAAAATCACAAAAAATCACACAACACTCATGTTGTTCTATGTTGACACGAGAAAAAAAATTGAAAGCAATAAGAGGCAATGGATATAGTTTCGTCCCCAAAGGTGGGATGTTCCCTACCGAAAACCGTCATGCTTGTTGTGAGAAGCTCCGGTTTGTGAGAATCATATAGCCAAACCTACCCCAAATGGGACAAAATTTGTACCACGGCATGTTGATGCCGCTCCATGATAGCATGCCAAGTTTCATGAATTTTAGACGAGTTTTGGATTTAATAGAATTTAAAAACCAGGCAACTCAATGTTTTGCCGGCAACCAACGGTGCCCTGGTGTTTGAAATTCCTTCCCATTTCTTGCATGGGACCTAAGCATGCACCCAAGGACACATATTTGATTTTTCAACCAATTTATATGCACTGGAGCCTGCACATGTAGTTTGAATTTGAATTATGCACATAAATGCATTGGAAACTCAGTTAATGCATAAAAATGTCCAAACGAACCCCGAAAAATCACAAAAATTTACACAACACTCCTGTTGTTCTATGTTGACAGTAGAAAAAAAATTGAAAGCAATAAGAGGCAATGGATATCGTTTCGTCCCCAAAGGTGGGACGTTCCCTACCGAAAACCATCATGCTTGTTGTGAGAAGCTCCGGTTTGTGAGAAGCATATACCCAAACCTGCCCCAAATGGGACAAAATTTGTACCACAGCATGTTCATGCTGCTCCATGATAGCATGCCAAGTTTTATTAATTTCAGACGAGTTTTGGATTTACTAGAATTTAAAAACCAGGCATCTCAATGTTTGTGGCAATCAACGGTGCCCTGGTGTTTGAAATTCATTCCCATTTCTTGCATGGGACCTAAGCATGCACCCAAGGAAACATATTTGATTTTTCAACCAATTTATATGCACTGGAGCATGTGCATGTAGTTCAAATTTGAATTGTGCACATAAATGCATTGAAAACTCAGTTAATGCATAAAAATGTCCAAACGAACCTCGAAAAATCACAAAAATTCACACAACACTCCTGTTGTTCGACGTTGACACGAGAAAAAAAAAATTGAAAGCAATAAGAGGCAATGGATATCGTGTCGTCCCCAAAGGTGGGACATTCACTACCAAAAACCATCATGCTTGTTGTGAGAAGCATATACCCAAACCTGCCCCAAATGGGACAAAATTTGTACCACAGCATGTTGATGTCGCTCCATGATAGCACGCCAAGTTTCATGAATTTCAGACGAGTTTTGGATTTACTAGAATTTAAAAATCAGGCATCTTAATGTTTTGCCGGCAATAAACGGTGCCCTGGTGTTAGAAATTCATTCCCATTTCTTGCATGTGACCTAAGCATGCACCGAAGGACACATATTTGTTTTTTCAACCAATTTATATGCACTGGAGCATGTGCATGTAGTTCAAATTTGAATTATGCACATAAATGCATTGAAAACTCAGCTAATGCATAAAAATGTCCAAACGAACCCCGAAAAATCACAAAAAATCACACAACACTCCTGTTGTTCTATGTTGACACGAGAGAAAAATTGAAAGCAATAAGAGGCAATGGATATAGTTTCGTCCCCAAAGGTGGGACGTTCCCTACCGAAAACCATCATACCCAAACCTGCCCCAAATGGGACAAAATTTGTACCACGGCATGGTTATGCTGCTCCATGATAGAATGCAGATTTTCATGAATTTCAGACAACTTTTGGATTGCCTAGAATTTAAAAACCAGGTATCTCAATGTTTGCGGCCGCGTGCCGGTGGCAGGGTGTTTGAAATTCATTCCCATTTCTTGCATGGGACCTAAGCATGCAACCAAGGACACATATTTGATTTTTCAATAAGTTTATATGCACTAGAGCATGTGCATGTAGTTCAAATTTGAATTATGCGCATAAAATGCCTGGAAAACCCAGTTAATGTATAAAAATGTGCAAACGAACCCTGAATAATCCCGAAATTTTTGACGACATACCTATAGTTGCATGTTCACTACAGATAAAAGTTCTAACAATTCAAACACCATCCTTTGTAGCTGTGACCCCATTACGCAATTCAAATGATCAGGACGATGAATCAAGTAGATCGCACACAGTTTATTATAACCAACCGTGTGAGATGCAGCACAAAATATCTTCGGACCGTGTCTTAATAAGGGACCGTGTCTGATGACACTTTGCGCGCCAGTTTTTTGGCTGAAGAAATTCGAAATTTTTGGCTTCCTCGGAAATATCTACCTGCCCGCCCCCTCCCCCTTACCAAAAGTCACATTCCCCTCTTTCCGCCTTCCTTTCCAAGTTGAAACCTTCACCCCTTGCTTGCAGCGCCACCGCCTCCTCGCCGGCGACCCTCCTTCATGTTGCTCGGCCTCGCCTATCCAGACAGGTAATCCACACCCGATCCCCATCCTCCTCCTCCTTCCACATCCCACATGCCCCGACCGCTGGCGCGAGCGCGACTCCTTCCACCCAAATCGCCGACCCCTCCACCAAATAAGCGCCGGCCTAAACCATGGTGCACGAGTATAGCCAGGACCTGAAGGAGCATTTGGCAGTGGAGAAGAAAATTACGGACGCACGCGCGAATGAGGACGCGATGGCTTACATTCATGCCGACCCCCAGATCTTGAAGGAGCACCTTGCCATTTAATAGCTACATCGGTTAAGGATGGTCGGTTTACCCGTTGCGTGTGCTGCTCCTGCCTTTGCTTCACAAATTCTGGTGAATTGTGCTATCTAATTTTACCATGCAATATGTTGCTCTAGTGTATATGTTCTATATGTCGCGCAGTGTGGTGCTCACTTATTAACTGTTTTGTTAATTAGTTGTCGTCTTCAGTTAACTGTTTGGTTCAATTCTGCATATGTGATGTTCAATTCTCCAGGCTGCAATTTTGTATTGTCTTCCATTTGAGAAATCTATTGAATTTATCTTTACAAAATTGTGGGTGCATTCTGTTATTGTATACCATGTGAGGAATAAATTGACTTGGCTGTAGTAAATACATGAGATACAAATACAATTGCTACAATTGGTTGTAGTTAACTGTTTGGTTAACTGTCTGATCTTCTATTAGGAGTATGTTATATTGTGCAATGTGGTGCACAGTTAATGTTTGGTTCATTTGTTGTGGTGTTTAGTTAACTGCTTGGTTCAATTCTGCAATGCGATGTCCAATTGTCGTGGGTAGAATTTTGTATAGTTCTACATGTGAGAAATAAATTGAATTTGGCTGCACTTCATACATGAGAAACATATACAAGTGCTATATTTCCTTGTTCATAATCATGCTTGGTTGGATAAATGGGTTTTCCATGTGGCTTGAATTAATCTGATGAATCAGCAATGTGATTATTTTTCATCAACATATTTTATTGATAGCATGCGAACCCTTACTTAACTTGATGAGTAACTACCTTATATGTGTTGCAGGGAAACAATGGGAAGCACTGAGGTTTAGAATCGAGGTTAGCACGTGCATGGTCCGTTGTCTAATAGCTCATTATTGTGCAACTGCAGGAACCATTCTAATATTTAGGTTTTTAACATTTTGGTCTTGCACATGTAGGTCCTGCTGTCAGAGGTTTTGACCCACTGTTCGACCCTTTTTTGCATATGGGGAAATGAGTTGTCCATGAATATCAGTCAAGTCAAGAAACTCAGAAAGATTGTTAGGATAAAGAAATTAGCAACAAAAAACAACAAGATCTTTCTCTGCACAATGAAGAAGACACCAGGTCACTACAGGATGGTACTAACTATTATACCTTCCCTTTTTAATTCCTTTGCCTCATTTCCAATATAGAGAATATATTTATGCACATCCTTGTTTTTAGGCCTTTCCAAAGCAGTTCACTGATGATTACCTCTCAAACCACCTGTATGGTCAGGAGGCGAGGAAGGTATTCATACAACACCCACGTTTCAATATTGAAGTGTTCCTGAAGAGGACAAAGGATGGACCGTCAATCATCCACATGCACTGGCCTAAAGTTACAAAGACCTTCAACATAAATGAAGGCTCAATATTCGCCTTCTGCTTCAGCAGTTTTCTAGATGAGATACATCTGTCTATGTACCGTCTATGATGCTAATTTCGAAAGGTTATAGATGTTGTATGTGAAACTTGGTCCTGGTGTAGTTGTGTAATGGGGTAGCTGAGTGCTGAAGCTATATGATGTTGTACTCTGATGTATTTCAATTATGAAAATGAAATATATTGTGTGCTTAATATGAAATGTCAATTAGATTAATAAATGGATTATGAATAATCAGATAATTAGCCTGCTAGTGGCGAACTAGCCTGCTAATTGGGTTTTGCTACTGCAAACGGTTGTTGATAAAATACCGTGGGCGATGACCTCGGGCAACGCACACAGTATCTAGGAATAAACCGTGTTGGATCAATGAACAATCACACACGACTTTCTCTTGAAAACTGTTTGCGTTAGGCCACCTTGCGCAAACGTTTACCACATGAAAACTGTGTGTGATGGACAACCTTTGCCACACAATTTCTTCCACAGACCGTGTGTGATATATTCAATAACGCAAGCGATTTACCGGGAAAAATTATGTGTGATGTACCTGTGAACGGAAACGTTTTCCTTCGAGCGACTGTGTGGGATGTACATATGAACGGAAACGTTTAACGGGGACTCACTGTGTGGGATGTACTTTCAACCGGAAAGAATTTCACCTCATTTTGCCGAACGTGTGTGCCTGGAGTGCATATCCCCGACGGTTTCTAGGTCACGTGGGAAGGACCCCCTATCGCCCACACTCACTTGGCGACGGTTTCAAATGTCGTAGCGGAAAGGGGTTAAAAACGTTTGTTTAGGAGCTCGATGTACTAGTGTGTGTGTGGGGAAAATAGAGGTACTGTTGGTTTCGGACCCCTTCTCCAAGGGGCCACGAAATTCCCCCTCTCTTTCTCCATATATACAGCCCTTAGGGCTTCATTTAGACTTTGGGTTTTGTTTAGATTAAAGTTCGCCATAGCTGCAACTTCGCGTACTTCGTTTGTGTTCAACGACCAGACAAAGACGTCACAGAACCCAACTTGTCAATAAATATTTCCACTTAAATTCGCAATATCCAGATTGCAATCTTAATTTCTTTCTTGTTCTTTGTTTGCCTGCAGGAAATAGACCTTCGTGGTCAGGTTGATCATGCTTCGGCATGGTCAATAATCTCTCAGAGTTGGTTTAGCGATTGATAAGGTGCGCCGTCCTCGCACGTTTGTAGTCGGATCATGAAAGTTGACTTCCTCCAAACGATAGCCACCATCTCATCGAAAGACTGGACACCTTTAGCAACCTTATATAATTTATTGGGAGTAACCTATTGACATAGTGCCTAGTGCAAGTTGCTATTTTCCTTGTTTTTTACATCGCAGAAAATCAATACCAAACGGAGTCCGAATGCGGCAAAACTTTTTGGATATTTTTGATGGACCAGAAGACCCACGATGGGCCAAAGAAGTACCAGAGGGGAGGCCCGAGGTGGGCACGACCCACGTGTGCCTTTGGGGGTCGTACCCCCCTTGGTGGCCCCCGCACCGCCTCTTCGGCCTATACATCACCAAATATTGCAAAAACCGTAGGGGAGTTGACGAAATTTTATTCAAGCTGCCGCAAGTTTCAGAACCATGAGGCAATCTAGACACCATCACGGAGGGGTTCATAATCCTCATTGGTGCCTCTCCGATGATGTGTAAGTAATTCACCATAGACCCACAGGTCCGTAGGCAGTAGCTAGATGGTTTCTTCTCTCTATTTGATTCTCAATACAATGGTCTATTGGAGATCTATTTGATGTAACTCTTTTTGTGGTGTGTTTGTTGGGATCCGATGAACTTTGAGTTTATGATCAAATCTATATCCATGAATGTTATGAGTCTTGTTGATCTCTTATATGTATGATTACTTATAGCCTTGTATTTCTTCTTCGAATATTTGGTTTAGTTAGGCCAACTAGATCGATTTTTCTTGCCATGGGAAGAGGTGCTTTGTGATGGGTTCGATCTTGCGGTGTTCTTTCCTAGTGACAAAAGAGGTAGCAAGACACGCATGTATCATTGCTATTAAGGATAACAAGATGAGGGCTATTCCTACATGAATAGATCTCGTCTACATCATGTCATCGTTCTTATTGCATTACTCTGTTTCTCCCTGCACTTAATACACTAGATGCATGTTGGATAGCGGTCGATGTGTGGAGTAATAGTAGTTGATGCAGGCAGGAGTCAGTCTACTAATCTTGGACGTGATGCCTATATAATGATCATTTCCTGGATAGCGTCATAACTATTTGATTTTCTATCAATTCCCAACAGTAATTTGTTTACCCACCTTGTGCTATTTCTTGAGAGAAGCCACTAGTGAAATCTACGGCCCCGGGTCTATTCTTTATCATATTTGCCTTCCGGTCTTTTATTTGCCTTTGCAATCTATTTTTGTTTGCTTTTATTTTCAGATCTATATTATCAAAAGCCCAAAAATATATTGTCATATTTTATTTGTCGTTCTTTTATTTGCATCTATCAATCTACACAACTACCAATCTTTTACCCGAGAGGAATTGACAACCCCTCTTACACGACGGGTTGCAAGTATTTGTTATTTGTGTACAGGTATCGTTTAAATAGTGTTGCTTGAGTCTCCTACTGGTTTGATGACATTAGTTTCACGTTTGAGGGAAATACCTACCGTAGCTATGCTGCATCATCCCTTCCTCTTTGGGGAAATACCGATGTAGTTCAAGCAACATCAATAATGAGAGGTAATTTAGTAACATGAAAAATTCTACAACCATATTTTCCTCGCTCGTAATAATTACATGTAAGATCATAATCAAATTCAACAACATATCTATAATATAAAATTTTCTCTTCATGATCCACATGCATAAAAGTGCTATAATCTTCCAAGATAGTGGGATTAACATCAACTAATGTCTTGACCTCTCCAAACCCACTTTCATCAAAAATTCATACGATTGAATAGTCTCCAAATATGTGCAAATATTTTTAGCTAAAGTTCACACTCTTCCAAACCCACTCTCAATATTATCACAAACATATTAATCATGAGGCTTAATTTTTTTTAATATCATAAGATTCATTATCACCCCAATCATGATCACTTCAATAACTAGTGGACATAACAAAATCATCATCCCAAGCTTGGGGTTTTGCATATCATTAACTTAATTGACATTGATAGAATGTATAATGACATTAATGCAATCATGCTTTTCATTCAAGGAGCTATCGGGAATCACTTTATAAATTTATTCTTTTAACACTTCATCACAATTTTCAGATTCATGAATTTCAAGCAAAACTTCATAAAGATAATCTAGTGCACTCAACTCACTAGCAATTGGTTCATCATAGTTCGATCTTTTAAAAAGACTAGCAAGAGGACGAGGATTCATCTTTATTTTTTCTTACTTATTTTCTATTTTTGGACATAAAAGCAAGCAAGCAAACAAGAAAAAGGCTAACGAAAAATGTTTTTGTGTTTTTGTGTAAATATTTTAGAAGTGGGTGAGATGAAAATGAGAGGAAAATGGGAAATAAAGGAAATGCAAGGATATGAAAGTTTATGCGATGGTACTTCATAGATGTTGATGATGTCTCCCCGGCAACAGCGCCATAAAGTTTTCCTGCTACTTGTGAGCTGCGTTGGGATTTCCTCGAAGAGGAGAGGATGATGCAGTATAGTAGAGTAAGTATTTCCCTAAGTTAAGAACCAAGGTTATCAATCCAGTAGGAGAACCACACAACACCTCGTGAGCAGTACCTACACAAAAAATAACAAATACTTGCACCCAACGCAAACAAGGGGTCGTCAATCCCTTGGCGGTTAATTGCAGGGATCAAATCTCGTAGTGATAGATAGATAGTTAAACAAAAACACAAAATAAAATAAAGGGGAAAATCACAGCAAGGTATTTTTGGATTTTAATAGATGATTAAAATAGGCCCGGGCCATAATTTTCACTAGAGGCTTATCTCTTGAGAGTAACATACGTTGGGTAAACAAATTACTGTTGGGCAATTGATAGAAAAACAAATCATCATGACGATATCCAAGGCAATGATCATGTATATAGGTATCACGTCCGAGATAGATGGACCGATTCCTCCCTGTCCCTGCATCTACTACTATTACTCCACACATCGACCCCTATCCAGCATGTATCTAGAGTATTAAGTTCATAAAGGACAGAGTAACGCCTTAAGCAAGATGACATGATGTAAACAAAGTAAATCCAAGAAATGTGAATAAACCCAACGATACAAATACGTGTCATGTCCCTTTCTTTCACCGGGATTGAGCACCGCAAGATCAAACCCATCAATAAGCATCTCTCCCATTGCATGATAAATAAATCTAGTTAGCCAAACCATACAGATAGATCAGAGAGAAATACAAAGCTATAACAATCATGCATAAAGAGTTCGGAGAAGACTCAAATGATATTCATAGATAATCTGATCATAAACTCACAATTCATCGGATCCCAGCAAACACACCGCAAAAAAGTTAGATCTCCATAAAAATCAAGGAGAACACTGTATTGAAGATCAAAGAGAAGAAGAAGCCATCTAGATACTAGCTATTGACATGTAGGTGTGTGGTAAACTACACACACATCATCGGAAGGGCGGCAAGGTTGATGTAGAACCCCTCCGTGATGGATTCCCATTCGGTAGAGTACCGGAAAAGGTCTCTAGATGGGATCTCTCGAGAATAAAAACTTGCGGCGGTGGAAAAAGGTATTTCGGGGTTCCCTTTGATGTCAGGGGAATATTCGAGAATTTATAGAGGCAGAGTTAGGTCAAGAGGTGCCATGAGGGGCCCACAAGCCTGAGGGGTGCGCCTCCCGAGCTTGTCGCTCCCTCGTGACTCTTCATGTCTTCTCCCGAACCTTCTAGGGTCCCTTCTAGTTCATAAAAAGAAATACATATTTTTTCTCCGTTTTGACTCTGTTTGATATTGATTTCGTCAAAAGCTGATAGAGGCAAAGGTGCCCCGTCTTTCGATGAGATTGTGGCTATCATTTTTTTGGAGTAGACTTTGACAATCCAACTACGAACATGCGAGGACATCGCGCCTTAGCAATCGCAAAACCAACTCCGAGAGGTTATTGACCATGCCAGAGCATGATCAACCTGACCATGAGGAAATGTTTCCTGCAGGAAAACGAAGAACAAGCAAGGAACTGAGGTTGCAACCTGGATATTGTGAATTTAAGACGAAGCTCTATTGATCAAGTGGGGTTCTGTGACGTCTTTGTCTGGTCGTTGAACATAAATGAAGTACGCAAAGTTGCAGCTATGGCGAACTTTAATCTAAACAAAACCCAAGGGAAAAAGCAACTAGATGGATCTACTTATATAGGAGCAATGGGTGGCGGCCAAGGAGATGGGAGGACGTCCCAAGGCAGCCTAAAACTAACCCTAGATTGTACAAGGCTTATGAGCCCAAGTGGAGGTGATGCAACACCTTTGGACTTGTACTTTGACTCGGATTCTGCTATAGTGTCAGATTCCTTTGTTAATATCTCAAAGCCCAGGATGATTTTAAAGGTGAAACCAATTGCGTTGGAAAGTGCACGAAATAAACTTTCCAACAAAAAAAGAACCACCCAATTCGGATTTCGGATGAAAGAGATATTGGCGTTTTGGGTCACGTACGTCTGCAATCCGAATCTGAGTCTAGAACATGGGGACTTGGACTATCTTCTCTTTGGCCAAAAGTGACATGAAAGGACTTTTTGAACAACATCTAAATGTCTCTTTTCCCCTTATCTTCATATATGGAGTGTACAAATGTCCCGTACACCTCACAAATATGCATGTATGCAATATTTTTGGCCGTATCCAAGGTAGTCATGTCCTCGTCATCCTCCCCTTCTTAAATACAAAGCCGTTCGCGGCATTGCATAATCTAAAATGTGGCTAACAAAAGAGACAAGGTGTACATTTTGTATATGTATATGTCATCTATTTTTACTTTCCTTGGTTTTTGCGCATATGACACATGTATACATGAGTAACTTCCATATGTCATAAAATATAAAACCAAAATATTATTACAAGAAGTAGAAGGCATGAATATATTGCAACTCAGTTCGCACATATAAGTGAAGCTCTTATTCATATCAAAAGATTGAAAATATTTTTCATTATACCATCCCAACATTGGTGAATAAACTTTAGCTGCACCAAATATACATGCTACAACATGCTTAAATAAAAAAACACGTAATAAGTCATTTGACACAGAATCATCACCAAGATTAGAGGTCATATCAAAATGAATAAACATTTGCACAATTATTTTCACATGTATTTGATCCAAATCTGATTTATTCCTTGATTCACATGGTTCTTTTGCATAAACAATTAGTTCAATGGGTGCACTCAAAATTGTCGGTATTTCAGTTGTTTGATCATATGACTTATTCAGAACAGTAACACGATTCTCTAAAATAGGTGGTGTACTCAAATCAACAGGTAACTCAACACATGATGTATTCAAGTTAACTAGGCATGCATCATTCTCATGTGAAGTTATCAATACCTTTACTGTTACCTTGTCACAAAGACATAGCTGATGTACGTACGAATGATGACAATGTAACATACACTTGAGATGATGTCGCACTCACAATCTGAGGTGTGTCCGCTGTAGTAGGTGCAACGATGGAGGAAACCGGTGGTGGTGAGCATGAACTGGAATAGTAGTTGTTGAAGCCACCCAATGCATCTTCCTATATTTGTCTCTCAAAGGTATAAGCACGAACATACATACTAGTAATGCAATGCAGAATACAATGAAATCTTGCGGGAATGTCATGGTTCAAACCATGAAAATATATATTATTTGTATCATCCTTAGATTCATCTATGTCAGAATGATGCATATAAGATTTGAACTCGTGCAAGTAAGCACTAACAGTGTTACTGCCTTGTTTTAATTGTTCTAATTTGCGAAGCAATTCACGATGATAGTAAGCAAGAACAAATTGATGTCTCATTATAGCTTTCAAATCTTTCCAAGTTGTGAGTTGGTTATTAGTGTTTTTATTACAATGCACGCTCCAACAAACAAAAGCAAAACGAGTAAATGCTCTAGTGGCAGCTCGTACTCTCTCAAGTTTAGAAAAATAATGGTGACTAAAAACGTGTTCTACTTCAAGCTCCCAAGCTAGATAAATCGTAGGATTAAATCTATCCTCAAATGACGGTACAGAGATAACCTGACCATGTGCTTGCATGTGTTGTCCCACTCTCGTGATGGTGGAGATGTGGCTGTTGCCCGAGAACTTCTGTCTTCGTAACCTGTCATAAATATGTTGGATTTATATATATGGTAGCAAAAGATTAGCAATAATCAATTCAAAGAAGCTAATGACTCAAGCTTTCCGACGCAAAAAGAATCACTCAATTATAATTTGATATGAGGAGGCAAACAATTCGAAAACATGATTGAAAAACTTTAACAAACCGTGTTTGCGAATTTCGAAGAGCAAACAGTACTATTTAGAAGTCGTTTTCGAAGTCAAAATAATGCACAAGATTTATGAATTATTCAGACGGGTCTCGTTGATAGCCTGAATTTGAGTACTTGCAAAGCCAAAACGGACTTCATATGAGAAAGATATGCCTATTTTACTGAACGATGCACAAAACAGATTCCAATCCAAATTCAGGTACGAGATTGAGTCTTGATATATCCAAAATTAGAGTTTTTCCTCTCAATTTTTTTCTTTTTTTCTCTGATTTTTTTTAAAAAAATCTTTATCTTCTTTCTCTCTTTTCAAAATAAACTAGATAAGAGGCAGTTGGGATCAAGCAAAGATACAAATGACCTGAACTATGATTACGACAATGAACGATGAGTGGCACATGGTGAAAAGTGATGGATGCGGGCGATGAACAACGGAAGGAATAATGATGTAGTGGCAGCGTGACTCACATGAACAGAACTCGAAACTCTAAAGGAACTAGACACTAAGACCAGCAACTGTACACGACAATGCAACTGATAATTCGACTATGCAAGCAATGAAAAGAAAAGTGCAAAGGCTCAGACTCGCTTGGACAAAGGATGAATATATCTAACTTTTGTGTGTGGCTTTTTGATGTAGGGTGGAAACCCTAGGGTCGATCTTTCATGATTTCGAGGGGTTCCCACGAAGAACACGAGGAATACACGAGGAGAAATACGAGGGAAAACACTCAAATCAACGAGAACAATCACACGTGTGCTAGATCGATGAACATAAAGAGTGATACAAGATCCAAACGCAACAAAGGACGATACACGGTAACAAGTTCTTCTCCGAGAGGGGTCTTGGGTTCTTCTCCGTGAGGAGGTCTTGAATCCACTTGGGGGATCTTCTCAGTAGAGGGTCTCTCGAACGAGAAGAACCAAGAGGATGACCAAAGCTCTAGGTCTAAGATAAGCTATCACAATGCTAACCCTAGAAAGAGGGATTAGGAGGAGTATTTATAGTCTAAGTGGACGAAAGGGTACATGGGCCTCGGACCCAACACAAACTGTGCACACAAGCGTCGGAGGTCCGAAGGTTACCGAATGTACGGTGGCTCGCGGGGGACCGGACATCGGAGCAACATTGGAAGTCCGATGTTTCGGCTATGTGAAGGAGTTGTCGCACGTCCGGTCGGGGTCGTTCGTCCGGTGGGCGTCGGGTGTTTGGGCGCTGGAGGATGTCGGACGTACGGTCGGCGTCGGTCGACCGACCGCTGTAGATCTCAATGGCTGGTACTTGGGCTGGTTGGACCCTCCAGGCGTCGGACATCCAGTCTTCGTCGGTCGTCCGGTGGTTGTCGGACATCCAAGGCCTGTAGCTTCCAGGCAGCTCCTTCTCTCGCTTCAGTTCCTCGCCTTCTTGTTCACTTGGCGTAGCATCTTCACGTCTGTCCTCTCGATACCTGATCATGCATAAGGTCTCCGCCTTAGGTAGTAGCCATGTCTCACATAAATCATATGGAAGGTCATTAAGGAGAGATGTCACCTCGGTATCAAGTGCGCTTGCACGAGATCATGTCATCGTTCCACTTGGCACTTGGGGAGATGGGTCCATGGGGACAACCGTAGGATGCTCAGCATCATCCCCTCCCTTGGGAAAGATCCGACCTTGGATCAAAAGCTTCATCACCATGGTAGGTAGAGAGGTCTTTGACATTGAATATGTCGCTCATGGAGTACTTGTCGCGTGGGATGTCGATCTTGTATGCATTGTTGTTGAAGCGTGCGAGCACCTTGAATGGTCCATCGGCTCGAGGTAGTAACTCGGACTTGCACTCGTTGGGGAACCGTTCCTTGCGAAGGTGTAGCCACACAAGATCTGTAATGTCGAATGTCATGTGGTGCTTGTAGACGTTGATCTTGGATGCTAGACGTTGGACTTGACGCTCGATGGTGTGCCTTGTATCTTCGTGCATCTTCTTGAGATAGCTTTCTCCGGCACTTGCATCCATATTGATGTGCTCTTATAGAGGTAGAGGAAGGATGTCCAATGGGAACAACAGGTTGAAACCATAGACGACCTCGAAGGGGGGCTTGCCGGTTGTGGAGTGTCTTGCATGGTTGTAGGCGTACTCGGTGATGGGAAAACATTGCGCCCATTCCTTGAGGTTCTTGTTGATCAGCACACGAAGAAGCGTCGATAGTGTGCGGTTCGTCACCTCCGGTTGGCCGTCGGTTTGTGGGTGGTATGCCGAAGAAAATAGTAGCTTAATTCCGTGCTTGGCGCAAAGTGTCTTCCAAAAGTAGCTAAGAAACTTGACGTCGTGGTCGCCGACGATCATCTTGGGCACTCCATGTAAGCGCAAGATTAACCTACAAAAGAGATTTGCAACATGTGAAGCATCGTCTATCTTGTTGCATGGAATGAAATGTGCCATTTTGGAAAAACGATCCACAACAACAAAGACGGGATCCTTTCCATTTTGAGTTCTAGGCAAAGCAAGAACAAAGTCCATACTAATATCTTCCCATGGTTGATATGGAATAGGAAGTGGCATGTAAATACCATGGAATTGAGCTTTAGACGTAACTTTGCGACATGTTGAGCATCGGTTGGTGAAGCGTGAGACGTCGCGAAACATCTTGGGCTAATATTAGTTCTTCGAGAGTGTAGCAAATGTCTTGTCGCATCCAAAGTGTGCCATAAGTCCTCCTCCGTGAGCTTCTTGCAAAAGTAACAAACAAAGAGAAGACTCGGGAATGCAATGTTTGTTAGCTCTCATAAGATAACCATCCTTGATGTAATAGCATTCCCAAGATGTATGCATCAAAACTTAGCATAAGGATTTGCAAATAAAACATCATGCTCATACAAGTCTTTTATGTGCTCAAAGCCAATAACATTCAACTCAAGTTGAGTAACAAGCATGCATTTGCGGGATAAAGCATCGACAACTACATTCTCCTTGCCTTTGATATACTTGATAACATAGGGAAAAGACTCAATGAATTCAGTCCACTTAGCATGACGCTTGTTTAACTTAGTTTGACCCTTAAGATACTTAAGTGTTTCATGGTCCGTGTGAAGAATGAACTCATGAGGTCGTAAATAATGCTCCCAAACATGCAAGACTCTCACTAAAGCGTATAGTTTTTTGTCATAGATGGGGTAGTTAAGTTGCGCTCCGGATAGTTTTCCACTAAAGTAAGCGATCAGGCTCTTCTCTTGCATTAACACGCCTCCTATGCGGCACCACTTGACGAAGACATATACCTAGGGTAGGGTCTTAGACTAGACTTATACGACCTACCCAAGGGCATGGTACGAGGACTTAAAATAACTCCACGAAAAGTACCGACTGAAACACTCGGAAGCATAATGCACTCGACAGGGAGAGTCACTCGGATAAATCATTTCCACCCAACGACACAAGAACTCACTTGACGGACAGAATACCAAAAGCCACTCTTGGATGGCAACGGTCAAGCATCCACTCCTAGTCATTTAGTGCAGGCGTTATCAGTAACGTCTAAGACATAACTCGCATTGAACCCTTGTGTAACTGATGACTGAGAGGGTCCGGCACACTCTATATAAGCCGCCCCTCAACTGAGGCACAAGGGTTCGCACCCCTTGTAACCACAACACATACCAGTCGACAAAACCTCCACAGCACCGAGACGTAGGGCTGTTACCTGTCTGAGTGCGAAAGCAACGACCCCGCCACCGAAGTCCTCGTGGTCGACTCTCAACGTGATCCCCCAGGATTTTCCCACGGTGACAGGGATGAGGACGGCCCGTCGCACTGCGATGGCGAATATCACCCACAGCCCCTCACAGCAGAGCAAAGGGAAGTTGCACGATGTAGGGAAGAGCAGGTCCTTCGAACCCCCGTCATTCGGAAGACAGCGGAGGTGCAGGCCTTGGAGTCTACGCATTTAGCCGCTCTGGCCGAGCGCACTCGATTGGAGAACCTTTAGCGAGCACTCGACGATCGCGCCCGTGCGCGGAATCCAAGTTCCAGTCAATGGCAGCGACAGTTGTTTCCGACTAGAACTCGAGACGAGTGTCAGGTATACCGCACACCGATCCAAAATGTCACAGTGGCTGCGCACATAGCAGATTCGATTCAGTCATTCCGTTCCGAGGCTGGCAGAGGCGTGGAGAAAATTTTCACGTTACTCAGGGCGTCTGGTGAGAAGAATTCTTATGTGTCCCAGTCGCACAACAAAATTCATAGCAGGTCCGTCCGAGCCTAGACGGTACAGTCTGCACATAGTCCAAGATCACCTCCGCGGAGAGAGAGATACATTTCAATTCAAGGTTAGCACTTGGATCGAGGCCATGCACAGTACGATCCCCGACATCACCGCGACGACCGCCGTCGAGTTCCAACGCCCCTTCTGAGGGGTGGTTCGTACGCGCCCCGGCGTTATGAAGACAGACACCCGCATGGCGACGAGCGAAGAATTCCAGTCGACCCCCGTGAGGCTGGTTTCGATGCAAGATCTCTCCTCGTGCAAGGTTTGGTTGATAGAGGAAGAACTAACAGAGATGGCTCGGTCAAAGATTGCCCGAGTGGAAGTGTGGCGTTCCTCTCTGGGCCCAAGTGTTTTAGTCATGCTATTCGAGTGGTTGTGATTCCCCCCAACTTCAGGTTGGCGACGGGAGTCCGCAAGTTCACTGGCGAGTTAAAGCCAGTCACGTGGTTGGAAGATTACCGAGTGGCTGTTCAGATCGGTGGAGGCAATGATGAGGTGGCTATGAAGCATATGCCCTTGATGCTTGAGGGCTCGGCCAAGGCTCAACCAGTTGGTGCCTTCCAACATATACTGCTAGGACGACCTGGCCCAATTGTTTATCAGGAGTTTCCAAGGAACTTGCAAGCGGCCAGCTGGACTGACTGAATTGCAACACTGCCTCCAGAAGCCGAATGAAACCCTGAGGAATTATATCCAACGTTGTACCACTCTGCACCATGCGGTGGAGAATGTTTCTGAGCATCAAGCTGTGTGTGCCTTCAAGGAAGGCTTTAGATACAGAGAACTCATCTTGAAGTTTGGCCGTTCTGGCGACATAACTCTGAATCACATGATGGAGATTGCCACTCGGTACGCCAATGGTGAAGAAGAAGATCGCCTCCAAAGTGGGAAAGGGAAGCCAGTCGACCAAGAAACCGAAGGAGGAACACCGGTCGGAAGCAAAAGCGCAAGGCTGAAGCCAATGTTCAGACTGAGGCAGCAGTTGTTGCACCTCTGAACAAAGGCAAGGGTAAGTGTTGTAGGGTGGAACCCTAGGTGGAGATCTTTCACTAATTGGAGGGTAAATCCCTAAGAACATGAAGGGGGAGCTCTCAAGAACAAGTCCAATCACACATCCACTAGACTTACAAATACATAAGATCCACAAGGTACAAGAACAATCAAAGGGAAACAAGATACATGGTAAAGGTCATCCCAATCCTATGAGGAGAGAGGTCTTAATGATCCTATGATGGGGATCCTTCCCTAGATGGGGTCTTGAATCAACTAGGGATCTTCTCCAAGATGGAGGTCTTGGCCTCCAATGGAGTAGTCTCTCTCTCTCTCAAGAGGAAAAGGTAGGAGCAAAGCTCACATACAAATGAGCTATCATATTTGCTAACCCTACAAATGGGCTAGGAGAGAGGTATATATAGTTTAGGGACAAAACTTGGAGAAAGAGGGTACAAAGGACTAAAATGTTCCTAAAAATGTAGCCACGTTGGAAGGGTCCGGGCACCCGGACCGGTCAGGGGCAACGGAGTAGGCGGGACCGGGCACCCGGGACGAAGGGGTCGGGCACCCGGCCTAGTCAGGGGACCGGCTGGGCTAAACGGGCACCCGGGGCTCCAAGTACGGGCACCCGGGGGGGGGGGGG
>LR738712.1:336163242-336198244 GCA_902687465.1 Secale cereale
GGGGGGGGGCGGCGGGCACCCGGGGTTTAGCGCCCGGGCACCCGGGGCTGGCTGGGGGCGCGGCCCAGCTCCTGGCCGGGCACCCGGGGTGTCCAGGGCCTCTCCCTCTTCACTCGTGTCGCTCCTTTCCTCCTTCTTCTCGTACGTCTACATGTGGACTTGGTGATGCTCCCCGGCTTCATGGAGGTGGTCGTCCTTGTACCTAAAGATGCGCGATGTTCCGTGGTGAGGTAGTGACCAAGTCCAAATGATATTCATGTAACTCTCGAAGAGGAGCGAGTTCACCTTAAGTCCGACAGGTTCACTTGGGGCTTGAGGTGCTATTGCGGTGTACATGGAGATAGCCGTAGGATGCTCCGCATCATCTCCCCCCCTTGGGAAAGATCCATCCTCGAATCGTGAACCATATCGTCATGTACACGGTAGGCATGGATGGACTTGTAGTTGGATGAGGTGTATGTCACGCCGCGAGCAAAGTACTCCAAGATGTCGTCGGAATGGTATCCATGCAAAAAGAGCAAACACAAGGGACACTTGGAAATACAATTGTTAGCGGACGCATGTGTCCATCATTTAAGAATTTTTCCGTCCGATGAAATCGATAGTGGCAATGAGCATGAATTGTAAGAAAATGAAAGAGCATGGCATACAAGGCATTCATGTGATCAAGCTCATTGTGCAAGAAGTTTCAAATGCTAGCATTGTGCAATATGATGTCGTAATGGGATTGTGTATCAAAGGCATGAACATGGTAAATGATGATCAATGTGAGTATGTGCTCATGCAATTGATGCTTTGCAATATGTATGAAGAGTCCGTCAAGAAAGATCACAATCACACAAGCATGCACCACAAGTAATATGTCCAAGTCTCCAAGATCAATAAGCATAGATGCAACTAATGGAGACAAATGACAACGATCAATTTGAATCATGTGAATGGCATGAACATATATGTCATCAACCCAAGAAAGCAAGTAAGAGTGGAACATGGGTGATGCAACATAGCGAGCAATCATAGTGATCAAGTCAAACATGCTAGTAGTGCAAAGATGCAACGTACTAGAGGTAATCATGGAAAGCATGTCATGTGTGCAAATAGTGAGCATACGTGATGCACATGACATATCACAAACATGATTACAAAGCAAGATATCATCGTAGGAATGGGCCATAGGTAGAACATGGTAATAACAAGCAATATCTCCACCAAGCTTGCAAATACACATACAAGTAGTAGAAGCAATCATCGTGTGTAATGCAAAGCATGGGTCACAAATGCATGGCAAAGGCATAGGAATGAGCATATCATGCAAAGTGAACATGGCAAGATGGGCATATGATAGGTAGTGAACGATAATCGATAACCATGTGAGAGCCATGTAGAAGAAATGCGCGAAGTATTTGCGCGAAGAGAGCGGTGGGAAAGGCAATCCATGTGATCCCAAGTCATCGTTGCTCTGTAGAGCTCGTTTCGTCAACTCATGGGATTGTGAGGTTGACAAGTATTCATGGGTACCTACACAAAAGAGACACAAACCAAAGAAAGTGTGTGCGTGGTAAATGTACACATCATCCATCATGATGTGTATGTGCACATGTGAATTAGCACAAGATATGCATTGCTCAAAGAAATTTGAGGCACGATAGAGAAATATGTCATCCATCATGAAAGAATAGTTGTCATGCATAGCATGATGGGGACACATATTGAGCATACAAGTATGTGGCATAACAATAGCATATTCATTCATGGGGAGCATACTGTGCACACAAACATGGGAATCATGCAATGGATGGAATGGATCAAAATCTCCTAATATGTATGAGGAAACTATGGGGGTCTCCTCATGAGTAATAGTTGAAGCATAATATGGAGAAGATGGACAACACCCAAAACAATGCATATCCGAATGTCGGTGTATTTGGATCGACACCTATGGGATCACAAGAATCCCTACTACGGTTGCGGGACGCGGGGTTGAGAGAAGAGCGGATCTAATGACCAGGACACGGTTCCTTTACCCAGGTTCGGGCCGCAAAGATGCGTAAAACCCTACTCCTGCTTTGGTGGATTATATGTTGGTGTTCTTCAGCTAACGAGGATCTCCAAAAGAGTCGTGACGGGTTCCGAAAAGCCGAATCCTTCTCCTGGTCGCCTCGGGCCTCCTTTTATAGGGAAAATGGGTTGTCACAGTGGCACACAGGAGATGGAAAGGGTACAGTGATGCGAGGTTATCCCTCGCATTATAGGACAAGGTGCATTTAATGCACCCTGCTTAGGTGTCCTTGCTTTATCGGGGACGAGGGGAGACGCCCGTCTTGTCCGTCGCCGCTCCTCCTCGTGTCGACACGCGCCCTGGCCAGCGGCGCCCGAGGTGCCATGTAGGCAGACAGGCAGCTGAGGTGGCGCAACGGCGGGCCTCCATGAAGATCTGTGGGTTGCCACGCAGGAGCCTGTCCAGCTGGTTGGGTCGGCAGCTGCGTGGGTTGGTGGAAACCCAGTTGGTGCAGGCCTGATGGTGGCCCCGTGGGTGTCCTCGGCAAGGGCCTTGCTAGGGCCCCGGCAAGGGTCTTGCCGCGGCGCCTGCTGTCATCCCCGGCAAGGTGCTTGCCGGGGGCCTTGTGGACCTCCTTGGCTGGAATCCTGCCAAGGGTCGTCGTCTTCTTATCTTGCATTTGATCTGTAAGGTCTTCACAAAGATCTGCATGCCACCACGGGGATATCTCCCGAATCCTCGCCCCATGGGGGCGGTGGACTCAAGGGTGATTTGCTCCGTAGGCGCGGGGCAAGCTGCCGCGGCAAGGGTCTTGCCGGGGGAAGCCTCTTCGTCCCTTTGCTCTTTGTGGTCTTGTTCTTGGTGTCGCTCCAGTCTTCATCAAGCTTCGGTCTTGCCCCGGCTTGCCTCCCTCGCCATGCTTGGTGCGACGGCGTCGTGGCTCAGACTGCCCGTGCACAGTCATAGGGGTACAAAAAAGTACACCCCTATTTTTGTACACCGACAGGAGCCCCCGGGCCTGGGCCACACATAAGCGCTACATGTTGCTGGACCAGGCCCAGAACGGTGCGCGGGCAGGCGGGGTGGTTCTCACCGTGGTAAAGCTTTCGCGCACTGCGCCTCCAACGGCCCGCGCGCGCAGCGCGTGGTGGAGGGGCGTGCGTGACGTGGGCGGCATGCGTGGGGCGGTTTCCGCACGCATGCGTCACGTCGCATTAAATGTGAGAGGAGGCGGCCCGCGCCTTCCCCATAAACGGGGGAAGGTGTGGGGGCGTGGCCCGCTGACTGGATGGGGCCGAGGCGCGGTCTGCTAGGCATCCACTCCCCACGATCACGGGGTGGGGAGAGGACGCCTCACCCGTCCCTTCGGTCCCGCGCGTTTACCACGTGCCTTCCATGTGTTCGAGGTGGCGAGCAGTGGAGGCGGGAAACCGAGCCGTCGTTGGTTGGGGCGGCGGGTCGGTCCCAGCCCCTCTCGCCTTCTGCGTCTTGATTGGTCGAGCGGGACGGTCGAGCTCCAGCCCTGCCCCTTTATAAAGGGCGGAGGGAGGGGACGGCGCTCCGCACTCCTCCATCTTCTTTCTCCTTCAGCTTCTGCTCCTTTCTTCTATCCGCCATGAAGAAGGAAAACCCCGGCTCCTCGACGGTGGCGGCGAGGGTCGCCGCTCGACAGCGCGTCCCCCCTTCTCCTGCACCCGCAGTGGCCGAGCCAGCTACGAGGGGAAGAGGGAGGGGGCGAGGCCGTGGGCGAGGCCGGGGTGCTCGGGGAAGAGGAAGACGGGGCGGCTCGCCGGCCTCGCCCCCGCCAGCAGCTCCTCCTCTGGTGGAAGGTCATGTTGGAGATGACCCCTGCGAATTCTTCATTAGGATGCGGGGGTCGCCGCGCCGTCGCCTTCGTCTTCGGACCCCGTTTGCGCGGGAGAAGGAGGCGAACCCGCCGGAGTCGCTGCAGTTGCACATGAGGGGTTGTGGGATCAGTGGCACGCGAGCCCTCGTCGACTTCCCCGCCCCTCATGTGATGTATCTTCGCCGAGGATGGAAGAGGTTCGCTCGCATCCACAGCCTGACGGACGGGCTCACCCTCCACTTCAAGCTGATGGGGGATGGCCACCTCTCCGTCAAGGTCTTCGGGCACCTCGGAACTCACGCGAGGTGCTGCATGGAGAGCTCCTCCGACGACGAAGACTCCTCATCGAACAAGGGCGACGAGGAGGATAGCGACAGCGACGACGAGGGCGGGGGACGGCTGGATGACGGGTCTGACTAGGTGTCGGGCGCCGCTCCTGGTGGCACCGGTGACCCCATCATCCGCGTCGCCGGCTCCTTGAAGTTCTTGGGGTCGTCTCCTTGGCGGCTAGCGTAGGGAGGCAGCGGAAGAGGAAGAGGAGGAAGGTGGGCGGCAAGGTCGTCATGTCGGAGTACGCGGGCACCGATGCCTTCGTCTCCTACTGAAGTCTTGACGCCTCGTCTTCGAGCTCAGCCTCCGGCGCCGTCATCACCGTCCAGCCTTGGGGAGGCCGCCGAGATGCCTTCTCGGTGTCTTCTGCCACCCGTAGCTCGCCTAGGCGCCCCTTTTGCCCTTCTCGCCTCCTTGACCTATCTCCTGAGGAGAGGGACAAGAAAGGCATTACGGGCATCTTATCTCTTTTTAGTCTGTAAGCCTTCGGGCATCTGTAAAGTTTAAAACTTGTAATCCCCTTTATTCATGTTTTTCATTCCCTATGGACTGTACCTGAATGGAATGTTTTTAATGAAAAAGGAATGTTGTCGGGTCCTTTTGTTCGTAGGTAAAAACCCACAACAGGGAATAAATCCCTGATATCCTTAAGATGAACAATTTCTCGCCCGGCAACAAGCCCTGCCGTTTCCCCACTTCGCTCGACCTTTCTCACGCTCTTGGCGGAGGCAGGGATGAAGCTGGCCTAGGCTCCTCGTTTTATCCTTTTGCTGTCGCGACTACGACCAAACCTGGTCCCAGGGACGAGCCTTAGGACCTAGAGTTATGGGAGCACGGTAGCTCAAGGAAAAGAACGAGGTTTCACATACCTCAGTCCATAACAGAACGCATGACAAGGGAAAAAGGACTTATCTGAGATTGCAGCCCCCGGCAACCCTGGTCTGCCGCGGGCGAATTCTTGCTCTTGTAGCCCCCGGCAATGCTGGCTTGCCGGGGCCCAAGTGCTGATTTGTTCTTCTCTCCTCCCTCCAAGTGGCCTCGGCAAGGATGCATGTGCGTCCTGTAAACCAAGGAAGACAGAGGAAAGACAAAGACTCGACCTCTAAGCTAGGGGTTAGCCGCTGCTAAGCACTATCAACCCTAACCAAGGACGAGACTCGACTCAGCATGCATGCTAAAACTCAGGGCGCCAGCGCTTCATTTATTTACGCTCAGGGTCTGCGCCTGGCTTTGTACAAAGGGTTACATGCCTTGCCGGAAAAGCTTGTACAAAAGGGTGGCTTGCCGGGAGGCCCGGCAAGCCGCGCCTTATGGGTAAAACTTACGAAGGTGCTCGATGTTCCAGGAGTTACTCACCGGAACTGCATACTCGGTCTCCAGGCGGACTGCGCCAGGCCTGGTGACTCGTATTACCCGATAAGGGCCCTCCCACTTCTGTGTCAACTTGTTCGTATTCCTGGCCGATTGAACGCGCCGGAGAACAAGGTCACCTTCCTCAAAGCTTCAGGCATGAACCTTGCGGCTATTGTAGCGGCACAAGGCTTGCTGGTAGCACGCTGCTCTCACAGCCGCCCGAAGACGATCTTCCTCAAGGAGCATCGCGTCATCTTGCCGCAATTGCTCTTGCTCAAGCTCATCATAAGCGAGCACTCGAGGCAACCCGTATATGAGTTCCGTGGGGAGAACTGCTTATGCCCCGTATATCAGGGCAAAGGGCGTCTGGCCGGTGGCTCGATTTGGCGTCGTCCTGATCGACCAAAGAACCGCCGACAATTCATCAATCCAGCGCCTCCCGCTCTTGTGCAGCTTGTCAAAGGTCTTTGTCCTTAATCCTCGCAACACTTCAGCATTTGCCCTCTCAGCTTGACCATTGCTTCGGGGGTGAGCAACGGAAGCGAAACAAACCTTGCTGCCGAGGTCTTGGGTATATTGCATGAAGGTGCGGCTTGTAAACTGCGTGCCGTTGTCGGTGATAATCCTGTTGGGTACACCAAAACGGCACACTAGCCCCTTGAAGAACTTGACAGCTGACTGAGCTGTGACCTTCCTCACTGCTTCCACTTCTGGCTACTTTGTTAAGTTGTCGATTGCAACGTACAAGTACTCAAAGCCCCCGACGGCGCGGGGGAAAGGGCCCAGTATGTCGAGCCCCCAGACCGAGAAGGGCCAGGAGAGACGAATGGTTTCAAGGGCTTGAGCTGGTTGATGAAGTTTCTTCGAATGGAATTGGCACGCTTCACACCTGGTGACCAGTGCCGCCGCATCTTGGAGGGCAGTGGGCCAGAAGAAGCCTTGCCGAAATGCCTTGCCGGCAAGGACTCTTGACCCTATGTGGGATCCACATATGCCCCCATGTATTTCCGCCAACAGCTCCAGTCCTTCCTCTCGAAGGATGCACTTCAATTTCACACCGTTCGGTCTTCTCCTGTACAGGACGTCATCGACGCACTGATACATGGCGGACCGACGGGCTACTTTCTCCGCTTCTTCCTGCTCCTCAGGAAGTTCCCCAGTCTGAAGGAATCGGACGGTATGCTGCGCCCATGCTGGAGCCTGGGGCTCGACGGCGAGGACTAAAGGCATTTCCTCCGCCAAGGGAGTGGCCACCTCGACTGCAAAAGATTGACGCTCCGCCGAAGTTAGCCCTCCGATGGCGGGCTCAGTGTCTGAAAGTGCAACTAATCCCCGGGTGGTTTTGGTAATTAATAACAACATATATATCATTGAACTAATAGCTACTTGAGAATCATTTCAAAGAAGTTCGATGATATGGGTATGGAAATGTCTGAAGAAGTGGACCCCTCAAAATGCTAAGGCAAGCATTGGCAAAAGCTCAAGACTCCATTTATGGTTTAGTGATCAAAGATCACATTGAGTCCATAGGAAAAGCCAATACTATTAAAAGGGGATGAGGTTGTGTTGATGATCTGGTTGCTCAAGTGCTCAGTGATTTAGCTCCTTCAACTATCAGCAACTTTCACTACTAAACACACTCATAAGTAATCTCGGACAAACCGATTCTTCCAACTCAGTCCCACCGAGATGAACCACCTCAGTTATTTTCCAAAACCCTAGAAATTTCGGTCTATCCGATTTTGAGTTCGGTCTCACCGAAACTGGACTGCCAACCTTCTGTAACCGTTTGTCATCATTTCGGAATATCCGAGTTGATAATTTCGGTCCCACCGATTCTGGCAAGTTCCTACCTTTGACTCATATCGGACACACCGAGATGGTATTTTCGGTCCCACCGAAAACCCCAACGTTCACTATATTTGAACTTTCGGTCTGACCGAGTTTTCACTTCGGTCTCACCGAGATTGCTCAATTATGTGTGTAACGGTTGGATTTTGTGTGGAGGC
This sequence comes from Secale cereale, assembly GCA_902687465.1. Lineage (NCBI taxonomy): Eukaryota > Viridiplantae > Streptophyta > Magnoliopsida > Poales > Poaceae > Secale > Secale cereale. Next base: position 336,170,780 of record LR738712.1, read on the forward strand.
TATATATACCCCTCCACCCCCTCTTCGTTCGTGAAGAGAGCCATCAGAAAGTACTACCACTCCTACCATACACTTTCTGAGAAGAGAACCACCTACCCTTGTGTTGAGATCAAGTTATTCCATTCCTACCATATGAAACTTGATTTCTAGCCTTCCCAAGTTGCTTTCCACTCAATCCTTTCTTCCACCACAGCCATATCAGTGAGGAGAGTTGAGTGTTGGGGAGATTATCATTTGAAGCACAAGAGCAAGGAGTTCATCACCATCAACAACATCTATTACCTTTTGGAGGGTGGTGCCTCCTAGATTGGTTAGGTGTCGCTTGGGAGCCTCCGTCTTCGAGATGTGGAGTTGAACCAAGAAGTTTGTAAGGGCAAGGAGATCGCCTACTTCGTGAAGATCTACCCCGAGTAAGGCTAGTCCTCCGTGGGCGTAGGCCATGATGGAATAGACAAGGTTGCTTCTTCGTGGACCCTTCGTGGGTGGAGCCCTCCGTGGACTCGCGCAGCCGTTACCCTCCGTGGGTTGAAGTCTCCATCAACGTGGATGTACGATAGCACCACCTATCGGAACCACAAGAAAAATTTCCGTGTCTCCAAATTGCGTTTGATCTTCTCCACCTCTCTTTACTACATGTGCAATTTACTTTCCGCTGCTTATACTCTAGAATTGCATGTGTAGGGTGATACTTGAATTGATCATAATTGTGAAACTGCCAAAAATTGTTCATGATCAAAAGGCAGAATTTTTATATTGTCAAGTAGTCTAATCACCCCCCCTCTAGACATACTTTCGATCCTACAAGTGGTATCAGAGCTTTGGTCTCCATTGTATTGGTTTCCATTGCATTGGACTCCATAAGCTTGGTTTCACAACCTAGGAGAGTATGGCGTCTAGTGAGGGTAATTATCGTAGAGGTCCTTACTTTGATGGTACAAATTTTGCTAGTTGGAAGCATAAAATGAAAATGCATATTCTTGGTCATAACCCAGCCGCATGGGGCATTATTTGTGTTGGTATGCAAGGTGATTTCTTCGAGGAAGGAAAAGTTCCGGATCGCGAAGCTACACCGGAAGAGTTGCGGATGTTGCAAAACAATGCTCAAGCTTGTGACATTCTCTTCAATGCTTTGTGTCCCGAGGAGTTCAACAAAATCAGCCGTCTTGAGAATGCTAAAGAGATTTGGGATACTTTGGTTGAAATGCACGAAGGTACTGAATCTGTGGAGGAATCGAAGCTAGACATTCTTCAAGGTCAACTTGACAAGTTCAAGATGAAGGATGGTGAAGGAGTCGCTGAAATGTACTCTAGGCTTGCTCTCATCACAAATGAGATTGCCGGCTTAGGAAGCGAAGAAATGACCGACCGTTTCATCATCAAGAAGATTCTAAGAGCTTTGGATGGAAAATATGACACCGTGTGCACTTTGATCCAAATGATGCCAAACTACAAGACTCTCAAGCCAACTGAAGTCATTGGAAGAATTGTTGCTCATGAGATGACACTTAAGGATAAGGAAGAGCTTCACAACAAGTCAAGTGGTGCTTACAAAGCTACAAGTGATGCTCCCACTACCTCAAGTGACAAGTTAATTTCCAATGAAGAGATAAGCCTAATGGTTAAGAACTTCAACAAGTTCTACAAGAATAGAGGCAAAGAAAGAAGCTCAAAGTCTAGATCATATGATGAAAAGAGATCTTCTAGTCGTGATCGAAACTGCTACAATTGTGGAAGACCCGGACACTTCTCAAATGAGTGTACGGCTCCCCACAAGAGAAGAGAAGAATCTCCAAGAAGAAGAGCAAGAGATGAGTCACCTCGGAGAGAGAGAAGGAGTAGAGATGATCATTATGAACGAAGACCCTCTCGGAGAAGAAAGGATTCGGAGAGGAAAGACAAGTCATCAAGGAGCTACACAAGAAGAAGACATCAAGCTCATGTAGGTGAATGGGTCTCCGGCTCCGACTCCGACAATCAATCCGATGAAAGCGATCACTCCGACTCCGACTACAGTCAAGATGAAGGTGTTGCCGGACTTGCACTCGTATCCTCCAACTCCAACTCCTACGACTTATTTGATTCACCAAATGAGGGAATTGGAAGATGCTTCATGGCTAAAGGCCCCAAGGTAACACACCCTGAATTCATTGACTTTAATAGTGATGAGGATGACTTGCTTGGTGAAGATGAGCTCTTGCATGATAAATCTAGTGAGCTTAGTAACGATGAAAATGCTAGTAGTCTTTATAGTCGAGAAGAGTCGAATGACAATGCTATGAAGGAGATTGAGCGTCTAACTAAAGAACTAAACACTCTTAAGTTAGCTCATGAAACAACTCAAGAAGATCATAGAGAGCTCCTAAGATCTCATGAGAAGCTACGCTTCGAGAAGCTCACTCTAGAGCAAGAACATGAGTTTCTAAAAGCGATCAATGACGATCTTCGAAAGAAGAGTTCTTCATTCTTGCCAAACGACTTCTCTTGTCTAATTTCTTGCCACCTATTAAGACTAAGCATGACAAGTATAAGAAAAGTTCTTCCTCTAGTAGTAACAATAACAATGTTAAATCCAATATTGTTACTTCTAGTAGTTCTCTTGATTCCACTAACAATGTTTCAAGCCAAGTTACACTTGAGCAAGAAAATAGCTTATTGAAGGAAATCATAGAGAAAGGTGTCTACAAGAGTCTTGCCGGAAGTAAGAACTTTGAGGAAATTGTTCGCAAACAAGGAAGGCACCGGAAGAATCAAGGGATTGGTTTTGAGCGAAAGTTCAACGCCGAAGGAGTTGAGTGGGAAGAAGGTCAATACCCTACTACACAGTTTGTTTCTCAAAACGAGAAGTATGATCCTACTTCTTCCAATGTGGAACAAGCTCAAGATGACCTTCCACCACAAGACCACAAGCTAAAGGCCAAGGACAAGCTTCAAGAGGAGATTGATGCATTCATTGAAGCACCTCAAGCCATGGTCAAGTGGGTTCCCAAGGACACGTCAAGTTCTACTTCGTCAAGCTCAACTACAACTCCAAGGATTCCCATCAAGATGATGTGGATCCCAAAGAAGAAGAACTAGAAGGTTCTTGAGGGTGACTCCGCCAACATTCTTCACTCACATTCTTTTTGGCAAGAACTTGTGCAATCAACTTCCACATCATGCACTAGTTCATGGAGTCACAAACCCTCTTGTTGGTAAGTCAAGGGACAAGGTAATCATTGCTTTCATGGACATCATCTTTTGTGTACTTCAATCTATGTCTATGGATATCCTTGTTTGTTCCTTGTGGGACTAACCCATGTAGGTATTGAAAGTGCCCTAATCCAAAGGATAGCTCCCAACTCTTGATGATCTACATCAACTTTGAGCATCCACATCTTCAACATCTACATGAAGTCTTCTACGACAACCCAAGGTTAGTTTGACCCTTTAAAAGGGGTTCTCACATCTAGGGGGAGCTTTGCTCTAAAAATTGAGCTAAAGCATCTTCAAATGATGTGAACACATAAATGCTTTATGTAAAAGTGGTAACCCCACTTGTGCTTAAACGATGAGTATGACCTATGATCAAATGTTCTCATTTGACTCCTAAGTCAAAATACTCATATATAGATGACCTAGTCATCGACAAATTGTGTGGTAATAGCTAGAGTGTTGGTTGTGCATGTTTGACACATATTTCATTTGCTATCTTATTGTGTGAGCATGTTGAATGCATGATTTTATCCATTCAAGGACATCCATTTGTTGTTTTGATTGTTTTGATTTTTCTGGCCAAATGGATGGACAAGAATGCCTAAGCACCTTCCCTAGCTATCTATGCTTTCTTGTCTCAAATTCTATTCATGCTCATATCACAACTTTGAACAAGTCATTTTCGGACCCTCCGAGTGAGGAGCACTCGGAGCCACCGATCCGTCTAAGGCTGACTTCCAAAACCTTCTAAGTCAATTTCGGTCTGACCAACTCTTCCATCTCGGTCCAACCGAAACGCTTAGACTGATCTAGGTTTCATCTCGGTGAAACCGAGTTGTGAATCTCGGCATGACCGATATGTGTAACTGCACATCAGTTATCCATTTCGGTGTCACCGAGTTTTTCAACTCGGTCCCACCGACAGTATGGGGATATATATACTGAGGGCTGCGCGCGATTAATTCTTCAAACCGTTTCGCCCCCAAGTCCCCTGCTGCCGTCGCCCTGGTCTTCGGATCGTCACCGTCGTCGCCTGTGCGCCCTCGCCGCAGGTCTCCGCCGCCATCAACGGTATTCTTCTCCGCGCCGTTGCCGCCGTAGAGGGACTCCACCAAGTTAGGGTGAGTCCCGATCCCTCTCGTGCTCCCCATCTGATTCTTGCACGATTGGTTTGCCATGTATCTATCCACGTTTGAGATATTCCTTAACATCAGATCAGATCGTTTTAGTTTCGAGCGAAATTCTTAGGTTTAGGTTTCCACGGAACACATCTCGGTGAAACCGATTTTGAAAACTCGGAATGACCGATTTGGCCTCTGGCCATTGCACTGCACCGTTCGGTCTAACTGAGTCGTGCAAATCGGTGTGACCGATGTAGAGTCTCAGTGAAACCCTAGTGTTTCGGTAGGACCGAAACCCATTTCGGTCTGACCGAAAGTGGTGTGTAGGTTTCTGTTATACACTTCGGATTCACCGAAACTGAAAATCGGTTTGACCGAAATGCATTCTGTGAAAACTCAAAACTAAGATTTGAACTCATTTTTTTTTTTGCAAAAACCTCTGCAGTTGTGATAACTCTTCTACTCTGCCTATACCTTATCTATTCACAGGTTGTCAGCCATGTCAGATGCCAGTGACAGCCAGAACAGGTCTGAGTCACCGTTTGCAGAGATCCCTGAGGCAGATACTAGTCCTGAGGCTAGTAGTTCCAGTGATGATGGTGAGAGGAGCACCCCTAGTGGTTTGCCTCCTGCAGCCACCAGAACCAGAAAGAAGAGAAATTCTGATGATGAGGACTCTGACTTCGTTGCTGAGGAAGTAACCTCCAAGCCCAAGAGAAAAGTTGTTGCCAAAGAGCACGAAGGGCAGCAGTCGAAGAAAGGCACAAGCAAGATCAAGCAGTCAGCTGTTGCAAAGAAGCTGAACTTGGAAGAGCCAGCTCCAAGTAAGGTGAAGAAAACTTCCAAGAGGAAGAGGGTAGTATATGCTGAACCTCATGTTGATGCAGCTGCTGATGAAGAAGAAGAAGATGCACCCCAGCCTCCTCCTCAGAAGGCTAAGTTCATGGGTGATGCTATTAGGGCTCAAGCCACTTCTAAGCCCAGGAAGCCTGCTCAAGCCAAGGCAGCTCCAGCCAAGCCCAAGAGGACAACCAGGAACATCCCAGCTTCTGAGAAGAACAAAGGTGATGTGCCACCGTCTGAGTCAGATGAAGAACATGTGTTGCTGAAGCTCCGTCCTAAGTTGCCACTCCACAACGATGCTCATCCTCAAGCCGAGGATATGAAGGCAAGGAAGGATAGAGGTCTCAGGCTATGGAGACAGTCTGATCCATATGCTGTGAGAAGAAGGACTGCTGTGGACCCCAGATTCCACACCAGAGAGCAGCAAGACTTCTATGAGACCGTGCTAATGGATAAGAAGCCTATTGTTGCTGACACCAGGTATGTTGACTGGAAATACATTGACAGTGAAGAGCACTGAGACTTCTTTCCCCATGTGCATGAGAGCTTCACTGCATGTGGAGTTGATGAGTTCGTGGGTCAGAAGCTGACAGATTGGAATGACGAGATGATCATGCAGTTCTACGCCACAGCCCACTTCTATCTTGATGGCAAGATCACCTGGATGACTGAAGGTCAAAGGTTTTCTTCGTCTGTTGAAGAATGGGCAGAACTTCTGAATGCTCCAGTACAGAGAGAGGACGACATTGATGTCTATGGGATTCCTAAGAAGAACCATGATTCCATGAAGAACATGTACAAGGAGATCCCCGCTGCTGATTTGGAAGGGTGGAAGCTTGGCTCAGTGTACTATCTCCAGGCAGGTCTGACTACCACAAACACTATTTTGAGGCATACATTGATGCCCAAGTCTGGAGACCACCGCATGATTCGAGGCTATTCTATCAACATGCTGCACATTCTCGATGAGAAGGCACCTTTTAAGGTGATGGACTTGATGGTAGAAACCATTAAGAGGACTGCAGCTGACCAGAAGAGGTCGTGTGGATTTGCCCCGCAGATTCAGATGCTCATCAATGCCAAGTTTGGCACGGGCAAATTCATGTTGGATAGGAAGCACTTGCCACTGCAGCCAGAGCATGAAGATAACGTAGTTGTGATGGATGAGGAGGATCCAACCTGAGTTGAAGGTCAAGCCAAAATTGAGGCTGCTAAGAAAGCCAAAGCTGACAAAGAGGCAGCAGCAGCAGCTAAACCAAAGAGCTTCGGAGAGCAGATTCTTGAAGCTACCCAGAGGATTGAACAACGCCTGGCCAGCATTGAACAATCTCAGGAAAGCCTAGAGAGGATTGTTGAAGACAAGATCCACGCTCTGGACGTGAAGCTGACAGAGATTCAGGTGACCGTCAACAAGCTTGAGGCGGACATGGAGGAAGCAAGGCAGGAGAGAGCAGAGCTTATGCAGGATGATCTAGTCCAGGACTCTCATCGCCAGACTGCTCAGGTTCCCAGAGGATCCCAATCTGCAGCTATCCCAGTGACTGACTCCAGGGCTACCACTTCAGCACCACCTACAGCTCCAGCGTTTACTCCAGCTCCAGCTCCAGCATCCACTCCTCCAGCGCAGACATCAGCAGAAGTCTTCACCGATGCCGCCATTTCTACTCCGACATCTACCCAGACGGGAGCCGCCAGCAGAGCCCACAGTGACGCTTAGCTCTATGCTTTTTCAAACTTTTTGGTAACTTGTTGCCAAAGGGGGAGAAATTGTATAGATCATAGGGCTTCGAGAGAGAGAGTGCTCTTTCGTTCTTTTGCCGGTTTTCTTTGAGATACATTTGGTTCCTTTGGTTCTTGATACTTTCAGTGTGCTTGCTACTACGTTTGATGCTACCTTAATGAGTTCTTAGTCATACTATGCTTTAATGTGTGCTTAATGCTTATCATATGCTATTCCTTCTTGTATGATTATTTACTCATGTCTTGGTGATTGAGTGCATGTTATTCATTCTTATCATTTTGTGCGCTCCACCAAGATGTATGTGACATGGAAGAGTGACCCATAATCCTAATCGATTGTGCATTTGCATTCAAACGCAAATTTTAAATAATGCACAAATTTAGGGGGAGCTCTTGTTTATCACATACTTCTCAAAGCGACGATATTATTCATTGATTATATCTTTTGTCGAAACTTTGATCTATATGTTGTCATCAATTACCAAAAAGGGGGAGATTGAAAGTGCAACTAATCCCCGGGTGGTTTTGGTAATTAATAACAACATATATATCATTGAACTAATAGCTACTTGAGAATCATTTCAGAGAAGTTCGATGATATGGGTATGGAAATGTCTGAAGAAGTGGACCCCTCAAAATGCTAAGGCAAGCATTGGCAAAAGCTCAAGACTCCATTTTTGGTTTAGTGATCAAAGATCACATTGAGTCCATAGGAAAAGCCAATACTATTAAAAGGGGATGAGGTTGTGTTGATGATCTGGTTGCTCAAGTGCTCAGTGATTTAGCTCCTTCAACTATCAGCAACTTTCACTACTAAACACACTCATAAGTAATCTCGGACAAACCGATTCTTCCAACTCAGTCCCACCGAGATGAACCACCTCAGTTATTTTCCAAAACCCTAGAAATTTCGGTCTATCCGATTTTGAGTTCGGTCTCACCGAAACTGGACTGCCAACCTTCTGTAACCGTTTGTCATCATTTCGGAATATCCGAGTTGATAATTTCGGTCCCACCGATTTTGGCAAGTTCCTACCTTTGACTCATATCGGACACACCGAGATGGTATTTTCGGTCCCACCGAAAACCCCAACGTTCACTATATTTGAACTTTCGGTCTGACCGAGTTTTCACTTCGGTCTCACCGAGATTGCTCAATTATGTGTGTAACGGTTGGATTTTGTGTGGAGGCTATATATACCCCTCCACCCCTCTTCATTCGTGAAGAGAGCCATCAGAAAGTACTACCACTCCTACCATACACTTTCTGAGTAGAGAACCACCTACCCTTGTGTTGAGATCAAGTTATTCCATTCCTACCATATGAAACTTGATTTCTAGCCTTCCCAAGTTGCTTTCCACTCAATCCTTTCTTCCACCACAGCCATATCAGTGAGGAGAGTTGAGTGTTGGGGAGATTATCATTTGAAGCACAAGAGCAAGGAGTTCATCACCATCAACAACATCTATTACCTTTTGGAGGGTGGTGCCTCCTAGATTGGTTAGGTGTCGCTTGGGAGCCTCCGTCTTCGAGATGTGGAGTTGAACCAAGAAGTTTGTAAGGGCAAGGAGATCGCCTACTTCGTGAAGATCTACCCCGAGTAAGGCTAGTCCTCCGTGGGCGTAGGCCATGATGGAATAGACAAGGTTGCTTCTTCGTGGACCCTTCGTGGGTGGAGCCCTCCGTGGACTCGCGCAGCCGTTACCCTCCGTGGGTTGAAGTCTCCATCAACGTGGATGTACGATAGCACCACCTATTGGAACCACGAGAAAAATCTCCGTGTCTCCAAATTGCGTTTGATCTTCTCCACCTCTCTTTACTACATGTGCAATTTACTTTCCGCTGCTTATACTCTAGAATTGCATGTGTAGGGTGATACTTGAATTGATCATAATTGTGAAACTGCCAAAAACTGTTCATGATCAAAAGGCAGAATTTTTATATTGTCAAGTAGTCTAATCACCCCCCCCCCCTCTAGACATACTTTCGATCCTACAGTGTCCCTAGCAACATCCTTGCCGACAGCACCGGGGAGCTCGGCCGGAAAGTACTTGCCGCGCACTGACTTCCTCCTCTTGTTCTGCTCTGTTGATGGATCAACGGATGGCTAAGAAAGCTGGAGCACAAAGGTACCTGGTTCCACAGGTAACTTGAGAGCAGCGTGCTTCGACAGGTAATCGGCGATGTCGTTCTCCGCTCGGGGAACGTGCTCCGCCTGTATACCGTCAAAGCACTCTTCCAACTTTCTCACTTCATTGACGTAGGCCTTCATCAATGGGCTCTGGTAATCCTTGTTGACTTGTTTGACGACAAGCTGTGAGTCGCCTCTGACAATGAGCTTCTTGATTTCGAGGTCCGCCGCGATCCTAAGACCGGCAAGCAGCCCCTCGTACTCAGTGGTATTGTTCGTTGACACCTCCCTAGGGAAGTGCATCTGGACCACGTACTTGAGGTGCTCTCCGGTGGGCGCGACCAGCAGTACGCCAGCCCCGGCGCCCTGTAAAGAGAAAGCGCCATCAAAGTACATGACCCAGTTGCAACTTGCCTCTTTGTCGGGGAGAGCAGTTTCTTGGACTTCTACATCAGGCGTTGCGGTCCATTCTGCGACGAACTCTGCCAGGACTCACCTCTGAATTGTCGAGGTGCTTTCAAACTTGAGGCCAAAGCTTGACAGCTCCAGTGCCCACTCCAGAATCCTTCCCGTTGCATCTGGATTGTGCAATATCCGTTGCAGAGGGAGGCGAGTGACGACAGTGATCTCGTGCGCCTGGAAGTAGTGACGCAGCTTCCTCGAGGCCATAAGAAGGCTGAAGAGAAGTTTCTACACACCGGAGTACCTTGACCTAGCCCCCTGCAAGAGGGAGCTAACGAAGTAGGCCGGGTGCTGCATCATCTTCTTCTTCGGCTGCACTCCAATCGGCTGTGTCATCTCTACGCCAGTGGCACCAGGCTCCATCGCTGCTATCACCTCATCATCGATTTCTCTCTGCGCCACCAGTGCAGCACTGACCACCTGGTTCGTTGCCGCTAGGTATAGCAGCAACGGTTCCTGTGATCGAGGCGCAACCAATATTGGCGTGGAGGAAAGATACTTCTTCAGATCCTGTAACGCTGCTTCGGCTTCTGGCGTCCATTCCATTGGGCCCGCCTTTTTCAAAATCTTGAAAAAGGGGAGGGCGCGCTCAGCAGACTTGGAAATGAATCTGCTCATGGCGGCAACGCAGCCAGCAAGCCGACGCACATCCTTGACCCGTTTGGGTGCTTCAATCTGCTCTATAGCTTTGATCTTGTCCGGATTGGCTTCTATCCCACGCTGTGACACAAAGAACCCGAGAAGCTTGCCAGATGGAACACCGAAAACGCACTTCTTAGGGTTCAGCTTGAGGTTGATCTTGTGCAAGTTCACAAATGTTTCTTGTAAATCCGATACAAGGGTTGCCCTGTCCTTGGTTTTGACCACTATATCATCCATATAAGCCTCCATATTTCTATGGAGCTGGGGTTCAAAACCAATCTGGACTGCCCTCGCAAATGTCGAGCCAGCACTCTTCAACCCGAAAGGCATTCGTACGAAACAGTACGTACCACATGGGGTGATGAATGTTGTCTTCTCTTCGTCTTCTCTCGCCATGAAGATCTGGTGGTAGCCGGAGTAGGCATCGAGGAATGATAGCAGGTCACACCCTGCCATGGAGTCGACAATCTGGTCTATGCGCGGCAACGGGAAGGGGTCCTTGGGACAAGCTTTATTGATGTTTGTGTAATCAATACACATCCTCCACTTCCCATTTGCCTTGTGCACTACCACTGGATTGGCTAACCACGTTGGGTGGAGCACTCCTCTCACCAAACCCGCGGCTTCCAGTTTCCGGATCTCCTCGGTGATGAACTCTTGCCGTTCCAAAGCTTGCTTCCTGACCTTCTGCTTGACGGGCCGCGCATGAGGGCAGACAGCAAGGTGGTGCTCAATCACCTCCCTGGGAACGCAGGGATGTCGTATACTTGCCAGGCAAACACGTCGACATTCGCCCGCAGGAAGGTGATGAGCGCGTCTTCCTATTTGTTGTCTAGGGCGGAGCTTATGGTAAAAGCCCCTCCCGTGCCGTCCTCCTTGACAGAAACCTTCTTGGTTCCTGGCGGCGTAGCCCTTGATCTCTTGTTTCTGTCGGTGGAGCTCTCTGGCACGTCCTCGACGGGAGCGCGACACTCCAAAGAGGTGTGCTCGCCGGAGTGGGTGTCTGAGGTTTCGCCGGTCTTCTTCTTCCCGGTGGAGCTCTCAGGCATGTCCTCGACAGGAGCACAACACTCCGAAGAGGTGCGCTTGCCGGAGTGGGCGCCCGAGGTCCCGCCGGTCTTCTTCTTCTAACCTCCCGGGGCTCCAGTGGCAGGAGCAAGTGCCCCCGTAGCGGCAGCTGCTGCAACTGCTTACTGGTACAATTGGTCGGCGCAAATCAGCGCGTCTTTCTTGTCGGAGGGGATGGTGATGATCGTCACGGGCCCTAGCATCTTCAGGGTGTTGTAGGCATAGTGTGATGCCACCATGAACTTGGCCAGTGCTGGGCGGCCAAGGATCCCGTTGTAAGGCAGGGGGATCCTAGCGACATCGAACACGATCCTCTCCGTCCTGTAGTTCAAATCACTTCCAAAAGTCACGGACAATGTGACTTTCCCCTTTGGTTGGCTCCTTCCTGGGCTGACCCCTTGAAACGTGCCCGTCTCCTCGAGGTCTCCGTCAGGAACTTGTAGCTTCTCGATTACGGTGGGCGAGAGTAGGTTGAGGCCGGCCCCGCCATCGACTAGCATCTTTGTCACCTTGAGGTTGCGTATTGTTGGTGAAACCAACAACGGCAACCACCCGACCGCAGTAACGCGATCAGGGTGATCCTCGGCGTCAAAGATGATAGGTGTGCTGGACCATTTGAGCGGCTTTTGGGCACCGGGCGATGGCTCTGCCGCAATAATCTCTCGTGCCCACTGTTTAAGCTGGCGGTGAGAAGCATGCAGCGAAGCGCCACCATCGACACACATGGCGTCTGTAGCCTTCTGAAACTCTTGGCAGCCGGACTCGTCGTCCTCTTCGTGATCGTCGTCTTCAGGTCTTCTATCGCGGCCCCGGGCGGGCCTTTCTTGCTGTTTCTCCTTGCCGCGACGGCCTGCTTGTCCATCACGCTTTTTGCTGGATCCTTCAGCGCCGTCTTGGCCCTTCTCTTTTTCCCGCCTCTCGTATTCAGCTCTTTGCTTCTCAGCAAGGAGCTCAACCTGGTGGCAGTCCTGGAGATCATGGCCCTTGGTGCGATGGATCTTGCAGTACCGTTTGCCGGAGTTTCCCGGCTTATCGGCGGTCGCCAAGGCCTGGCAGGCGACACATCCGGCAATTTCCTTGCCAGGGTCACCCGCCTTGGTTTTCTTGGCAGAGCCGGCGTCATCGGATCCCTTGACGGCAAGAACGGCCTTCCTATTGCGCTTCCTGTTACGGTTCCGGCCCTTCTTCGCCGGAACAGCGGTATCTTCGTCCGAGGAGTCGGTTTCCGCACCGGCGCTCTCGCCGGGGTACTTCCTTCCTTCTTCGGCCCGGGCACATCTGTCGGCAAGAACGTAAAGTTCTGCCACGTCCTTCACCTTGGTCATCGCTAGTTCTTCGCGCATCTTGCGGTTGCGCACGTTCTGGTGGAACGCGCTGATGATGGTGGCAGGGTGAACATCGGGGATATTGTACTGTACCCGGTTGAATCTCTGTATGTACTTACGCAGAGTCTCGCCTTCCTTCTAGGGTATGACATGCAGGTCACTCGCTTGGCCATGGGCTTGATGGCCTCCGGTAAAGGCGCCAACAAACTCATGGCACAAGTCGGACCAGGAGGAAATAGAGTCTACTGGCAAGTGCATCAACCACGACATGGCGTTAGGTTTAAGAGCTAACGGAAAGTAATTCGCCAGCACCGTATCGTCGCGGGCCCCAACAGCTTGCATCGCGATGGTGTAGATGCTGAGGAACTCCGACGGGTGGGTCTTGCCGTTGTACTTCTCGCCAACGTCAGGTTTGAAGGTGCGGTGAGAGGGCCACTGGAACTGCCACAGCTCACGGGTGAAAGCCGGACAGCCCACCTCGTAAGGTAGACCTCCAGGGCTTTCCGGTGCTGGGCGGTCCACCACAGGCCCTGCTCGCCTGTCTGACTGGTGGTGCGTTTCGCGCCGGCGCTCGATGGTGGTTCGAGCGTCTTCATGGGCTCGCTCCTGAAGAACTTGACGCTGGTCGCCGCGGGTCCGCGGCTCGGACGATGCTATGGAGATGGCGTCGCCACGACGTCCCGATGGGTCGACGCATGCGGCACTGGGCGAGGAGGAGGCGAATGCACCGTAGCCACGGCGCTGCCAGCTCTCCCGCCCATGGTGCGTGGGACCCCATCGGAGTGTCGGCCTAGGAGCTCCGCTGGATTTAGGTCGTCCCTGTTGGCGACTGCAACAAGGCTTCGGATGGTGGCTCTCCATTCGTCGAGTTTCCCCGTAACGGGGAGGAAAGTCGAGGAGCAACTGCGCACGCGCCAAAGCTTCGACTGGCGTTGGCGGTAGCAAAACCTGCACGGATCGTGACGCGCTTCGACCCCTGACCGCGTCAGGGGGAGCTCCATCACGATCCCGTGGTCGCCTATCGTCTCCACCGGCGCTTCGGTGAGCGGGCAGGCCTTCTACGTCCCGGGAGCGGTGCTCGGGGCTCTTCCCATGGCGACGTCCGGGGTCTTCGGGACGACGACGCCGTTCGTCGCGCGCTGCTTGAGAAGAGCGCGCTGTTGGCGCCGGCGTGGGAGTTCTGGAGGGCCTCGCGTCGCCCTCGGGTGGTGCGGCCGCGGCCTTGGAGGGCCCCGCGCCGCCCGCGGAGGGCCGGGTTCCATCTCTGGAACTAGCGGCGTGCGGCCTGTTATCGGGCGCACATGCGTCGCCACCTCCCAAACTCCGGCGGTCGGGATGGCGTTGGTGTTCGCGAGCAGCGCCCCGAGTCCTTTCCACGACTGGTCCACTGCTCGCCCGCGTCGGGACGGGCTGCCCGCTTCCGACTGGCCAACCACCACCGTCGTCTTCTTCTTGGGCGCCATGATGATGCAGAAGCGTCTAACTAACCGCTAAAGACGATTCTCACAACTGCGCCCCCTACCTGGCGCGCCAAAGATGTCGGTGTATTTGGATCGACACCTATGGGATCACAAGAATCCCTACTACGGTTGTGGGGCGCGGGGTTGAGAGAAGAGTGGATCTAACGATCAGGACACGGTTCCTTTACCCAGGTTCGGGCCGCAAAGATGCGTAAAACCCTACTCCTGATTTGGTGGATTATATGTTGGTGTTCTTCGGCTAACGAGGAGCTCCAAAAGAGTCGTGAGGGGTTCCGAAAAGCCGAATCCTTCTCCTGGTCGCCTCGGGCCTCCTTTTATAGGGAAAAGGGGTTGCCACAGTGGCACACAGGAGGTGGAAAGGGTACAGTGATGCGAGGTTACCCTCGCATTACAGGACAAGGTGTATTTAATGCACCCTGCTTAGGTGTCCTTGCTTTATCGGGGACGAGGGGAGACGCCCGTCTTGTCCGTCGCCGCTCCTCCTCGTGTCGACACGCGCCCTGTCCAGCGATGCCCGAGGTGCCATGTAGGCAGACAGGCAGCTGAGGTGGCGCAACAGCGGGCCTCCATGAAGATCTGTGGGTTGCCACGCAGGAGCCTGTCCAGCTGGTTGGGTCGGCAACTGCGTGGGTCGGTGGAAACCCAGTTGCTGCGGGCCTGATGGTGGCCTCGTGGGTGTCCTCGGCAAGGGCCTTACCGGGGTCCCGGCAAGGGTCTTGCCGCGGCGCCTGCTGTCATCCCTGGCAAGGTGCTTGCCGGGGGCCTTGTGGACCTCCTTGGCTGGAATCCCGCCAAGGGTCGTCGTCTTCTTCTCTTGCATCTGATCTGGAAGGTCTTCACAAAGATCTGCATGCCACCACGGGGATATCTCCCGAATCCTCGCCCCATGGGGGCGGTGGACTCAAGGGTGATTCGCTCCGTAGGAGCGGCGCGAGCTGCCGCGGCAAGGGTCTTGCCGGGGCTGCCAGAGCCAGCCCCGGCAAGGATCTTGCCGGGGGAAGCCTCTTCGTCCCTTTGCTCTTCGTGGTCTTGTTCTTGGTGTCGCTCCAGTCTTCATCAAGCTTCAGTCTTGCCCCGGCTTGCCTCCCTCGCCATGCTTGGTGCGACGGCGCCGTGGCTCAGACTGCCCGTGCACAGTCATAGGGGTAAAAAAAAGTGCACCCCTCTTTTTGTACACCGACACCGAAGCTAGGTAATTACGGCATGGCATATGATGGATATTATGCAAATGAAGCATGTCAATATCATCACAAGAAAAACAAATTCCAATAACCATGGGCTTGTCATCTATGCCCTAAGTGCAAATTGGGTTTATCGTAATGGCATATGCATAGTTACTACGATGAGATTGCAAATATGACATACGAGTGATCTCATGCATAGCATATGACAAGTCAAGCGGATTATCAAACATGATGTGACCTAAATAATGATCACAAGAGGTCCTATGCAACATGGCATCACAACTAATAGACTCCACATGGCAATCATCATACTCATCATAAATGGGTAATGCATCACATGAGGTAGTGAACTAGCATGAAGCATGTCAATAGGTGTGTCAACATCATGCAAGCAATCATTGTCAAGATAGTTCACTAGTGGGACGAGAGCAACACCTTCACCTTTCTTACCTTTTTCATTCCACTCATGTGGTGTAGGTGAGGTGCCAAATGGTGGTCATCATCTTCATCTTTATGGAACCGTGTGGGCGGTACATCATAGTCCACCATGGCCATCGTCTTGTCCAAAGGAAGGACAAAGTCGTCACGGATCGGCGCGTCATCATAAATGGGACCTAGCACCAAATGAAAAGACACAATAGAGATAGAGGTTAAGTTGTTAGAAATCGATATGGCCTCACATGCCATATCAACTACCTCACTCTCTCTATGTGGTGGTGTCTCACTCACTCCCTCAAGGTAGGTGCACTTAATGTCACATATGGTGGAGTCACTCAAATCACTCAAGTGGTGGTGGTGGTTACTCTCCTCACATGGGAATTGTGGCAGCTCATCATATATGGGGCTAGCGGTGAAGTCACGCTCACTCTCAATATGGTGGAAAAAGTCACTCAAGTCATCATACGTCGCTGTGGTCGAAGGAAAAATCCCATGCTCAACCATCTCGTCGTCGTCGCCGTGGATGAAGGCCGAATATGGCACATCACCCCTCTCGCCTCCAAGGATGGAAGCATCATCCTTGCTCGTCACCGTGTCGTTCGCCTCCAAAGTTTGGTCCTCAAATGGCTCCGTAGTCATAGTCGTCGCCGCACCATCTTGAAAAAGAGTCGAAGTAGACTCGGCATCATCAATGCCACAAAAAGGGATGGCGGTGGAGTCGAACTTGGGAGCGTCATCTTGGAGCTCGTTGGGCTTGGACATCGTGGTGGGACTAGCCTCATGCTCGCCGTCTTGGAGTTTGGTTTTTGAGAAGTGTGCTTGCGGTGGAGAAGCCTTGGCCTTCACGAGTTCTTGTTCCGCCTTGAGAGCACCAATGTAGTTGTCGTCGAGGGACTTGTAGTTCTCGAGGAAGATAGTCTTGGAGATGTCGTTGTCCAATCCCATCATGAAGTGCAACTTCATCCAAATGGGGTCATCCACGCCGGCTCATCGCAAGGCATTCTTCATCTCCTTAAGTACGCGTCGATGGACTTGGATCCTTGCATGATGTTCTCCAATTGGCGTAGAAGTTGTTCCGTGTAGGTTGGATGCATGAACTCTCGCCGCATAGCTTTCTTCGTCTTGGGCCAACTCAAGTCATAGCTCTCCGAAGGTGTGTGAAGCCACCATGTCGACGCGTAGTCGTGGAAGTTTCTTGTGGCGCACTTAACTTGATCTTCGGGAGGAACTTGACGTAGCGTGAGGTAGTCGTCCATCAAGCGCTCCCACTTGAGATACTCCTTGGGTTCTTGAGTCTGATGAAAAGGCATCGCGTGGTCGTTGTCGAGGTCATAGTAGCTCGTGGAAGTCGCAGACTTGAGCTTGGGGAGCTTCTCTTGAGGTGCGCGTTGGCGAGGATGCCGCAAGTCCAAAGGCGAAGATGCCTTGAAGTCACTTGGAGAAGATGCCAAGGTAGATGGTGAAGTCGTTGAGCGGTTGTTGATGTTGAGCTCGTGACCTTCACGTTCTTGTCGTTGATGGTGTTGATGCCGATGTGATCTTGCCGGAAATGGTAGCTCGGAGAGATGTGCACTTGAGCGTCTTCTCGAAGATGAGGGAGACGTCTTGTGGTTCTTGATGAGGGCTTTGTGCTCCTCCATTTGAGCATCCATGTTGGCGCACAAGTTGTTCTTCATGGCGTCGAACTTGTCGTTGTTGGTGTAGACCGAAGTAGATGAAATGCCTTGCCTATCCATCACAAGACTCGAGCAAAGGTGAGTAGGAGATGAGATAAACAATACCAAGTTACCTTTTCCGAATGTTGAGGATGTATCCTGTTTCACTCAATGTAATGAAAGAATAGTGGAATTGGTATCGGACTTGTTCACTCACACCTATCAAGTAAAGCTTTTCGAGTGACTTGGTTAGGATAAGTGGCACAAAAATTTGATGCAAAATGTTAGAAAGAGTCAATAATGTTGAAAGAGATTCACAAATTCGCAAATGTAACAAGTAGACCAATAGAAATATGTGGCACAGGGAAACACACACATGGATAGATAAATGGGGTCGTGCAACCAAAGAAAGAGCACATAAAGTGGAATCCACGGAAAACGCTCGTGTTGCACAACTCAAGAGAGACGCTAGCACGATTGCTCAATAGGCGGATACGACACTTGTGCACAACCTAGAAGATGCAAAATGTATCAAATTTCTATCCCAAGTATGCTATGTGTATGATGTTCCCGGTGTTCTTCTCAAGATGATCCAAGGTGATCGGATATGACAATCTTATGTGCAATGTGGTATGATGCCATGGCACTTGCTCACAAGCGTCTTTGCTCTCTTTTTCTTTTGCTTAAAAGCTTATTCTTCTTCTTTTTTTATATGGCCACGATGCACAAACCACGATAGCAATTGTGTATATGCGGGGACAATCTTGTGGCACACGAGGGATGGTACTATGATAGCAAGATGATACCAATATGATATGGTATATATGCAATGGATGGTATATATCGATGACCACTAATGTGCACAAGTAACATTGCCGGAAATACTCAAATGGCTAGTCTCGATGGACAAGTGACGCAAAAATGGGCTAGGGGCTAACAATGTAATGGCAAGAATGTACAATGATGTGATACCATGATACCAAGATGATATAGAGGTTACCTTTCTTGCTTACGGTTAGGGTGTCAAAATGGCGAAGTGGTCGATGTTGAAGACGACCTCATGGTGATGATGAGTGGCGGTGTTCTTGATGTAGATACCAAGATGATGTAGACCCGTCCCTAAGTAGCCAAAACACCTTAGGAAACGGTAAAAACCGCAAACTCTAAACCTCCACAGGCAAATGTCAAATGGTGGTAGCGAAATGCGTTGGTGGTTCCGGAGTTAGCAATGCAGAAGTGGTGGTGGTGGTTGATGACGAAGCGACCGTCCCTAAGTAGCCGAAACACCTTAGGAGACTCAAGTCACCACTCAAGCAACCACAAATGCTATATGGATAAAAAAGGGTTAGGTTGCGGAAAGCTATGGTGGCTATGCGGATGATATGGTGGAGGGCCTAGGCAAACATGCCAAATTTGACAAAATTTGATGGATTAATATGGTGGTAAAACCAAGATGAGAAGCTTGGTCACATCGCTAGCTTTTCAACGAGCCAAAGAACACCCAAATGGGAGTTCGGGAGTGAAAGTTATGAGTGAAAACGTAAAGTGCACGCGGCTCATTCTAGGTGGTGCGGGCACCCGGGGGTAAGAGGTGCGGGTGCCCGGGGTGGTCAGGGGAGTTGGCGAAGGAGATGGCCCGGGGGTTCGGGTGCTCGGGGGTAAGGGGTGCGGGCACCCGGGGTGGTCAGCGGGGTTGCACGGGGGGTCCGGGTGCCCGGGGTTTGAGGTCCGGGTGCCCGGGGGTGTCAGATTTGGGCGGAAAATTGTGGGGAAATGGGAGAGATTTGTGGATTTCATGGAGGGAAAGGTGGAGATTGATGGGGGGAAGGCTAGATCCACTTGAAACCAAGCAAATCCATGGATCAAATCTAACAAAACCACATCAAACCAACAAATCACAAAAAAAATTGGGGCTATTTTTGGTGGGGATTTTTGGATTTTGGGACGAAATCAAGCAAAACAAGGCTAGAAAACAGTGGCGGGGACTCCAAATTCATGATAAACGTGGCTCATGATACCATGATATTGTAGGGTGGAACCCTAGGTGGAGATCTTTCACGAATTGGAGGGGAAATCCCCAAGAACACGAAGAACATGAAGGGGGAAACTCTCAAGAACAAGTCCAATCAGACATTCACTAGACTCACAAATAGATAAGATCCACAAGGTACAAGAACAATCAAAGGGAAACAAGATACATGGTAAAGTTCATCCCAATCCTATGAGGAGAGAGGTCTTGATGATCCTATGATGGGGATCCTTCCCTAGATGGGGTCTTGAATCCACTAGGGATCTTCTCCAAGATGGAGGTCTTGGCCTCCAATGGAGTAGTCTCTCTCTCTCAAGAGGAGAAGGAAGGAGCAAAGCTCAAATACAAATGAGCTACCATATTTGCAAACCCTACAAATGAGCTAGGAGAGAGGTATATATAGTCTAGGTACGAAACTTGGGGAAAGAGGGTACAAGGACTAAAATGTCCCTCAAAAACGTAGCCACATGGGAAGGGTCCGGGCACCCAGGGTAGAACCGGCCGGGTACCCGGACCGGTCAGGGGCAATGGAGTAGGCGGGACCTGGCACACGGGGCGAAGGGGTAAGGCACCCGGCCTAGTCAGCGACCGGCTAGGCTGACCGGGCACCCGGGGCTCCAAGTCTGGGCACCTAGGGGGGTGGCTGGGAGCCGGCGCGAGGGGGGGTGGCACCCGGGGTTGAGGGCCCGGGCACCAGGGGCTGGCTGGGGGCGCGGCCCAGCTCCTGGCCGGGCACCCGGGGCCAAAGGGTCGGGCACCCGGGGTGTCCAGGGCCTCTCCTTCTTCACTCGTGTCGCTCCTTTCCTACTTCTAGAACGTCTCCGTGTGGACTTGGTGATGCTCCCCGGCTTCATGGAGGTGGTCGTCCTTGTACCTAAAGATGCGTGATGTTCCGTGGTGAGGTAGTGACCAAGTCCAAATGATATTCATGTAACTCTCGAAGAGGAGCGAGTTCACCTTAAGTCCAGCAGGTTCACTTGGGGCTTGAGGTGCTATTGCGGTGTACATGGAGATAGCCGTAGGATGCTCCACATCGGAAAGCCTAAAGGGACATGGATACCCATGAAAATAAAAGATCGGTCGGGTCCAGATGTCCTGGATCTCCCATTCCCATTCACACTGAGAAGAACGAAGAAGGTAACCTAGTTTACCCCAAGCACACCACTCGGCATTGCAGGTTTATTATACATACGTTTCGAGAAGCTCAGTCGAGTGAAAAAGGCTCGGACAAAGAAGACGATGAAGAGAAGACAGATAATTTCCCGAAGGTCAATGCCACTTTAATGTTTTTGCTAATGTCGAAAGCAAGAGTCGACTGAAAGTTATTAACCGTGAGGTCACATGGTTGCTCCGACAACCCCCGCATATCTTAAGTGGTCTCAGACTGCAATCACTTTTGATTAGTCGGATCACCCCGCTCACGTGGCA
Organism: Secale cereale; assembly: GCA_902687465.1. Classification (NCBI taxonomy): domain Eukaryota; kingdom Viridiplantae; phylum Streptophyta; class Magnoliopsida; order Poales; family Poaceae; genus Secale; species Secale cereale. The sequence continues at coordinate 336,191,520 of LR738712.1, forward strand.
ACTCCAGGACGAAAAGTTCTGCTGGTCGACCCAGTTGTCGAAGGCACTCTACTGGGCAAGGTCCTCATGGATAGCGGCAGCGGCCTGAACATTTTATATGCTAAAACCCTTCAGGGAATGGGCATCTCGATGTCCAGGCTCAGTGAAAGCAACATGACGTTCCATGAAGTCATCTCAGGAAATAAAGGAAAGTGACTCGGCCAGATTGCTTTGGATGTGACCTTCGATGACTCGAAGAATTTCCGAAAGGAGAAGCTGACTTTTGAGGTGGTAGATTTTCATAGTGTCTATCACGTAATTCTGGGTAGGCCCGCGTACGCACACTTCATGGCCCGCTTGTATTATGTATACCTCAAGTTGAAGATGCCCGGACCTAGAGGAGCGATCACTGTCACTGGCAACAGGTAGAGGGCGGAGGAGTGCCTCCAGAAAGGCTGCAAGATTACTGACGAGCAGATGGCAGTGGTAGAGCTAGAGGAATACAAAAAAGCACCGATCCGAGTGAGTTACTCCGAGCCAAGAAGCCTGCTTCAGAGTCTGCATTTCAGTCGTCGGGAGAAACAAAGTCGGTCCATGTTTGAGGTTGTCCTAGATTGAGGGGTCCTCATGTGGCCGGATAACTCCTGATGGGCCGGACTGGTGGGCCGTGAAGATCATAGTCGAAGATCATCTCTTGTACCCGAATAGGACTCATGTATTCATGTAATGGCTAGTTTTAGGTTCGGGTGTAATCTTTCCTTCCTCTGCAAGATGGTATGTACAAACCCTAGGCCCCTCCGGTGTGTATATAAACCGGAGGGTTCAGTCCGTAGAGGCTAATAGAAAAACACAAATCCTCATAGGCTAGACTCTAGGGTTTAGCCAATACGATCTCGAGGTAGATCAACTCTTGTATTCATATTCATCCATATTAATATAGCAGGAAGTAGGGTTTTACCTCGATAGAGAGGGCCTAAACCTGGGTAAACATCGTGTCCCCAACCTCCGGTTACAATCAATCCTCAGACGCATAGTTCGGGACCCCCTACCCGAGATTCGCCGGTTTTGACATCGACATTGGTGCTTTCATTGAGAGATCCACTATGTTGTCGATCCTCACACGCACTGTTCAACAACTACGGCAACACCGAGAGAATCTTCCCTCCTGGACAGCTCTTCGTGTTCGGCGGCTTCGCGCTTCGCGCCAACACTAAAGGCCACCTTGAGCAGATTGATAGCTACGCCCCTGGCCATCATGTCAGATTTGGAAGCTTAAACTACGTTGTTGATATCCATGGAGACTTGATCCTCGACGGATTCGAGCCCGCGGCAACCTCTCTCTGCTTTCACGATGAACATGATCTAGCCCTGTCATCGGATCAGGAAATAGCACCTATAGCAGTTCTGGCCCTAGATCCGAAATAGATCGCGTCACCCGAGGACGGGAAGCTCAACCCCGCCACAGAAGCCACAGACTCCACGGTGTTGGCGCCGCACACGGACCCAACTATAGGCGGGGTCTGCGTTATTGGAACCCCGGACCTAACTCCAGCATCAGATTCCGAATCACGCGCATCTGCACCCTTCAAACCAGATCAGGCGTCTATCGCCGAATTCAGTGCTGCAGATATCTTCCAGCACTCACCCTTTGGTGACATGCTAAAGTCATTAAGATCCCTCTCCCTAGATGGGGACACACAGCCGAATTGTATCCGGTTCGAACTGGAGGCTGATGGAGAATTTTGCTCCCCACCCAACACCCACTTGGTAACCACGATTGAAGATCTGACTGATCTACTTGACTCTGCTTCCGAAGACTTCGAAGGGATGGACCTCGAAGACGAAGCAGATCCAGATAAAAACCAGCCCATAACCGGGCGATGGATAGCTATGTCTTCATACGACATATACATGGTGGATACACCTAAGGAGCCGGAGGGCGACGACGAAAACAATCCCTTAGAGGACAAACCCATCGAAGAACCTCCCAAACGTCGGCGTCCAAAGCGCCGAACTAAATCCCGTAAAGGAAGAAATAGCAACACTGTCAGTAACGACGGTGACACTCCAGAACAAGCCGAAGACCCCGCAGACCCAACGATGGAGCAGGAAGAGCGAGAGGATGGCGAACAGAGTCTGAAGCCGCTGTCCAATGATAGCGATGCCAACTACGAAGCTATCTCCGAAGAAGAGGTTAGCCTGGGCGACGATGAATATATCATCCCAGAAGAACCCTATGAACAAAAGCACTTCCATCGGAGGCATATTGCCACCGCAAGGAGCCTAAAAAAGCAGCAGAGACGGCTTCGAGCCGCACAGGACACGCTCGATGATAGATGGAACATGGTGCTAGACGCGGAACAAAAACATGGCAACAACGGCCAAACCAAAGGCTATCTCAAGCGTAAACTGCTGCCCGAATGCAACATTACTTGGCCTTTGTGGTCTGGGGGCTTGATACGGTCGGACCCCTTAAAGGGGGAAGCCATAAAAGAAAATACTTACTGGTGATGGTGGACAAATTCACTAAATGGATAGAAGCCAAGCGAGTAAAAACAGCTGAAGCAGGACCCGTGATAGATTTCATATCAAGCATAGTACACCGTTATGGTATCCCACATAGTATTATCATAGATAATGGCTCCAATTTCACAGCTGATGAGGTAAAAAATTGGCGTGCAAAGTTGGGTATAAAACTAGACTACGCCTCCGTATACCACCCTCAAACAAATGGTCAAGTCAAAAGGGGCAATGGTCTGATTATGAGCGGCATTAAACCCCGACTAGTGCGCTCCTTACGAGAGTCTGATAAACACTGGGTCGAAGAGCTCGACTCTACTCTGGGGGCTGCGGACCAGACCCAATCGTACGACCGGATATACACCTTTTTCATGGTGTACGGCGCAGAGGTTGTCCTGCCCTGCGATATTATTCATGACTCACCTGGAGTGCGCATGTACGAGGAAAGAGAAGCCGAGCTAGATCGGCAGGAAGACCTAGATGGACTTGAAGAGGAGCGCGATACAGCGCTAGCATGTTCCGCATTTTACCAACAACAGGCTAGGCGATACCAGAGCAGAAAAGTGCGGGCCAAGACAGACAATGTCGGCAAACTCGTGTTACGCCTGATGGAGAAGAAAAAGGACAAGCTCAAACCAAAATGGGAGGGCCCTTCATTATTGACAAAGTACTCACCGGTGGAGCCTATCGCCTTTGCAATGCACAGGACAACCGCCTTGAGCCGAACCCTTGGAACTCTGCCAGCCTCCGATGATTCTATGGATAGTTTGGTAGCAATTTCTTCCTCTTTATAAGTTATGTCTTGTCTTTTATTCTCTTGTTTCTCTACCCCTTTTCCTTATCTCTTTCTATTTACTTGGCAAGTATTCGGCTCACCCGAACCGCCACAGGAGAATTTTATCCGCAAATATACTTTGGGGCTTCTTTAACGAAGCCCATCATCAAAAAAGCTTCTCGCTTAAAAATATCGCCTGTTTTTACAGTACATCCTTGCCATTATATGCACCAATATGACTTAAGTTCTGGCCAAGCTGGGTTGCCTGGCTCCTATGCTTACCCCTACGTTCCCAATTGTTCGGCTAGGGTGTAAAGGGAGCACCTCTGCGATTGCTACAACCGGGTAATCCGGATATGTACCTCAGACTGGGTAAAGCCGAAAGCTAGCACTCTTAAGGGAATAATTGGTCAGTGGATACACGACATACCGCATTCTAAAGTGTATTTTAAATAACAGGAAATTGGCTTCCTATTATCCCCATCATGGGATTGAAAAGCCTAGGTCTGCATCTTTATGCATGCCGACCCAGGGAAACGAACCCCTAACGGAACTATTCTCTCTGAAAGATGTTTCTTCCGTTAAAAAGTAATATAACATAACTCCCCGAACTCAGTTCGTCTATTCAAGCAACTATGACCGGATTGCCTATTGCCGAACATATCATGTGCTCGTAACAGATATAGTATTCGGACACACTCCAGCCTTCGAGTTTATGGAGGTCGAAGCAGATGGTCGGCAATGACAAACTTTATACAAATTCGGCCGGAGATAAGTTTGATGGTAAAAGTACATTGATACATAGAATCAAACGACTATTCATTTTCTATTCCCTCTATCAGGCGGTCTAGTACACAGTCCTCTTGGGACAGCTTAGCAGCTAAACCTACTTGGTCATATACCAAACACAGAGGAATTTCTTGTCCATAAGGCCCTCGAGGTCCCACATGGGCCATGTGATTTGGATCAACGCGAGTAAAACGCATCTTCACCATAGCCCATGCTTCTTGAGCACCCATGCGGCATGCTGAGGCTTTCCATAGTTCAAAGCGGCGCCGAGCCCCTTTGAACAGGTCCGCCAAGTCCTCCATAGATTCTGGAGGGGATTCGCCAGGTCATAGAGCTCTATCCATACTCTTCATGGCCTTCCGAGCCCGTTCATGGACCTTGGAAAGTTCCTGCAGCACATTGCCCTCAAATCCGGACACCTCGTCTTCAGGCTGACTAGTTAATAAACCTGTAGGAAAAGTTTTTATAAGAAACTTTTTAAAAAAACTACGAGACTATAAGGAGAGTTGGGTATATGAGACTACTAAACATGCCGCTTTTTAGCCTTCGGTTCTCCTCCAAGGCGCCTGAGAGATGGGCCTTTACACCCTTCAGCTCCTGTTCGAGCCTAATATTTATATCCTAGACTTGGTTCCTTTTTTTCCATCGCCTGAGATAATGCATGCTCGCCAGCGGCTTTTTCCTCTTCGGCGAACTTCTTATCCGCTAAGGCATCTCTTAGCTCCCACTCTAGTTGGTCGGTCGATCCTGTTGCTGTATTACGCATTAGTATATACATCATAGTAATCAGCAGAACTGTCATAGTTTCCGGACACAATTATTCTTACCAACGGCATCCTTTCCGGATTCCTTCAATTTTTTCAATTCGGCAAGTTGGATCCGGCACTGCTCAAGTTCCTTGGACAAAGAGTTATTATTTTCTCGAATGACCTATAAAAATGCAACGATCCTCAAATCAGTTGTACCAACTGCTTTAAGCCTCGGGGGCTACTGGGAGGATAATACTCAAATAACAAAAATTTACCGTCATATCCTTTGAAAGCTGATGAGTGGCTCCGACGAGTCCGTCTTGAGCGGCTCGGATATACGCATCGACAGAAGTAAGGGTGTTAAACACCTCCACAGAGAAGCCAGGGTCACGCATGGCTGCTTTCCGCAACCAATGAATCATCACGACGTCCACTTCAGAATTAGTAGCGGATACTTCAGCCAAAATCCTCCTGAGGAGGACATTCCGGCACCGAATCAGCATTCACCCTTGACGGTACTGGTGCCGGATTGGCTGAAACTTGGCCTGCGTCGCTTACAGAGACAGTCCGGCTTGCATTCCTCCTTAAAGGAAAAGACAATGTGAAAAGTTATAATAATAATTTCACAACACAGCACATGATAAAACCAATGTACCTCTTTGAAGGTATGCTGGAGATTGTGGTCCTTTTCCGCTTCGGAACCTCGCCCAACGCGAGCGCCGCCCTCCGGGTTGGCGGCCTATGCACAGTTCGCCGTGAGGAGCGCCGTCCCTATTTAAACACAATAGAATACAGTGGATAAAATGCGCACTGGGAATCCTCTCATTGACGAAATGTACCATAACTTGCGTACACTGGAAGAAGGAATAAGGCCCGGGTAATCGGCTACTATAGCCACCAAGGTGCCCCCACGATAGGCTTGATAGAAGACTCCCTCTTCTAACTCTATGCCCACATCTGGATCTTCTTCATATCCAGGGCCCGCTTTTTGGGATGGGTCCTCCGGTTGCGGGGCAGGATTGTTAATCCCCCTTACCACCTTCCTCCACTCCTGTCGGGAGCAACCGAATACAGTCCGGTTAAAAACGTCATACTTAAAACCATCTAAACAACCAAGGAGAAGGACTTACCCAATCGGGAAGATTGTACATGGAAAGGCCTTCCCGACATGTCAAACGGGTAAAATCCTGCTTCTCTCCCTTATAGAGGTGATGCGGAGCATCCCAAGGTCATCCCCATGGACCTACCATCGCCTCACCAAGTGCCAAGTGGACCCATGACACGTGCTCGAGCACGAGATCTCGAGACCAAGGTGACTTCACTCCTCTATCTATGTCGTTTCGATTCACACGAGACAAGGCTGCTACACTACTGGAATCAGAAGATTTGCCATCAGCCTCTTCTTTGCCGTCTGCTAGCTGACGGCAAAGAGTGGCTTTGCCATCAGCTTCCAAAAAGCAGACGGCAAAGACCTGGCTGATGGCAAAGACTAACTTTGCCATCAGCCAGGTCTTTGCCGTCCGCTGGCTGATGGCAAAGAAGCTTTGCCGTCCGCTAGAGGACGGCAAAGAGGGAGGCTGGCCCACTGGCTCGTAAACAGTAACGGCTCCTTCTCTTTGCCGTCCGCTAGCGGACGGCAAAGAGAAAAAGGGCAGACGGCAAAGAGGGGCGGACGGCAAAGGTTAACATTAACTTAACGGCCCCGCCCGCGCCGTCCTCCTCCCTCTCCCTCTCTCTCTCTCGCCTCCCCGCGCCTCTCTCTCACTCCCTCTCTCTCAACCGCCGCCGCCGCCCCATCGCCGTCCCTCCCCGTCGCCGCCCCTTCCCCGACCCGGCCGCCCCCGCCGCCCGGCCGCCCCGCCCCGTCGCCGCCCCTTCCCCGTCGCCGCCCGGCCGCCCCGCCCCGCCCCGCC
>LR738712.1:336198673-336252710 GCA_902687465.1 Secale cereale
GGAGAACAGCGGGGAGGTGCTGCCGAAATTTTGCGTCGGATCCGGAGCATAGCATGGGAAAATGAACCCAATCTACACATACACGGGTGGGATTAGGACCTATCATTACCTATTAGAGTGTAGGTTGCATGGACGTAATAAAATTGACAAAGTAGATCAACTGATGAATATATACATGGTGAATTACATATATAATTGTTGTGTGTCCAGTAGCTCTGAAAGTCAAGATGAGTGACCGTGCTTGGATGTATACCGGTCACACTGGTCAGAACAAATGGAGCGCTGAATGGTTCACAAAAACTAAGGGGTTTGTGCAAGCCGCATTTGCAAATGGCCAAAAGAAAACCTGGTGCCCCTGTTTCCGGTGCGGCAATTGGGAAAAGAAGACAGAGGCTGAAATGGGCAAACACCCGCAGAAGAGTGGTTTTACGCCCGATTATACGGTGTGGACATTTCATGGTGAGTCTGCCCAACGTGACCGAGCTGAGGTGGATCGTCGTCGCACCAGCGAGCATGGTACCGGGATGGAAAACATGGTGCAAGACTATGATGATGCTCGGGATTCGGACGAGGAGATGGAGGAATCTGCAAAGGCCTTCAATGAAATGTTGGAGTCTTCGAAACGTCCGCTCCACGAGCACACTGAGCTTTGTCAGTTGGATGCCATCTCACAAGTAATGGCTCTGAAGGCTCAGTTCAACTTGGGCAGAGAATGCTATGACGCAATTATGACAGTATTTGGACGCTTTCTACCCAAAGGCCATGTAATGCCTGCAAACCTGTACCAGTCGGACAAAATCCTCCGTGCACTGAAGATGCCCTATGAGAAGATACATGCCTGTGAGAAAGGATGTGCCTTATTTAGGCTTGACTATGCGGACTTGAACTATTGTCCCATTTGCAAGTCTTCCAGGTATATTGTGGTAGACAACGGTATGGGTGAGAATACACAGACCAAAATCCCCGTTAGTGTTCTTCGGTATATGCCAATCGTACCAAGACTTCAACATCTTTTCATGGTCGAAGAGACGGCCAGACAGATGACATGGCACAAAACAGGCAAAAGAACCGAACTAGATGCAGATGGGAATCTGATGATGGTACACACATCGGATGGTGTTGCGTGGAAAAAGTTTGATGAATTACATGATGACAAAGCGGCAGATCCGAGGCATCCTCGAGTCGGCATCAGCACGGATGGGTTCAGTGTGTTTGGTATGACGGCAGCCCAATATAGTTGTTGGCCCGTATTTGTCTTTCCACTCAATCTCCCCCCCGGACAGATTATGCAAAGAAAGAACATTTTCCTGACGTTGATAATTCCAGGACCCAACTATCCGGGCAAAAATATGAATGTGTACATGCAGCCGCTTAAGGACGAATTGCAAGAAGCCTGGGATAATGGGTTCAAGACATACGACGCCTTTAGCAAACGGAACTTCATAATGCATGTCTGGTACATGTACTCGACGCATGACTTGCCGGCGTATGCGTTGTTCGTTGGCTGGTGTGTGCATGGAAGGTTCCCGTGCCCCACAAGCAAGGGAGCTCTTGAGTTTCGTTGGCTTCAGGCCGGTCGCAAGTTTTCTTGCTTCGACATGCATAGACAGTTCCTGGATCCTCGCCATAAGTTCAGGAAAGACAAGAAGAACTTCATCAGGGGTAGAGTTGTCAAAAACTCTGCACCACCTGCATTGACAGGCCAACAGACCCTGGATCAGTTAAACGCTCTCGAGCCAGATCCACAACGTCCAGGGTACTTCAAGGGGTATAATACTAAGCACGCGTGGACTCACAAAACATGCTTATGGGATCTGCCTTACTTCAAAGACCTCCTTTGCCCACGCAACATCGACGTGATGCACACTGAGAAGAATATCGCCGAGGCACTTTTTGGTACATTGTTCGGCATAGATGGGAAGTCAAAGGATAATACTAAGGCCAGAGTCGATCTGGAGGCGCTATGTGATAGGCCGTTACAAAACATGAAAGAACCGAAAGGAAAGCAGAACTGGACGAAGCCAAAGGCATGGTTCAATCTTGGAAGGCCAGCTATGAGGGAAATTCTCTTGTGGGTGCAACAGCAGTTGATGTTTCCCGATGGGTATGCAGCGAATCTAAAGAGGGGAGCGAATCTTGATAAACTGAAGATATTTGGTCTCAAGAGTCATGATTGGCACATATGGATTGAGCGGGTAATGCCGGTGATGTTGCGTGGCTTCATCCCTGAGGATGAATGGCTAGTACTGGCAGAACTCAGCTATTTCTTCCGTGTTCTTTGTGCGAAAGAACTATCGCCTGGCGTGCTAGAAGAAATGGAAGAGTTGGCGTCGGAGTTGATCTGCAAGTTAGAGAAGATCTTTCCACCGGGCTTCTTTAATCCAATGCAGCATTTGATTTTGCATCTCCCGACCGAGGCAAGATTGGGGGGGCCCGTGCAAAATCGTTGGTGCTACCCAACTGAGAGGATGCAGAAGACGCTTCGAGAAAAATGTAAAAATAAACGTAGAATTGAAGCATCGATGGCTGAGGCATTCATTACAGAGGAGGCGGCAAACTTCGTAACAGCGCACTACGAAGCCAAAAATCGTCATTTGCACCTAGGTTAGCTCATAAACGATCCATTTCACCTAAGTTAGCTCACAAATGATCAATTTCACCTAAATTAGCTCATAAATGTCATATATATTCTTCTTCTTCTTCATTTTCTTCTTCTTCTTCTTCTAATCTTCTTCTTCTAACTTTCTTATTTCCCATTTTGCAGATTTCATTCACTTGACGAAAGCTTGCTTAGATGGAGTGCTCCTTATCCCTTTCTCTGTTTCTTTTGTATCGTTGAACTATGCATGTATCGTTGGATGAAACTATTGTAATATATATGGTTGGATGCCTCTATGTTGAACTTGTTATGTATGATGGAACTATGCATGTAATATATATGGTTGGATGATGAAGTTATGTGTTGGATATCTTATATGTTTGCTCTGTAATGGCCTTTTGAAATATACCTATATATGTCATATATATTTGTGATGAAAATTGTTGGATTTAATAAAAAACAGATAAAAGAGCCAATATGCAGGCTCTTTGCCGTCCGCCACCGACGGTAACGGGCTCTTTGCCGTCCGCCGCGGACGGCAAAGAAGCCACGTGGCGTCCACCTGTTCTTCCTGGGAGCTGACCCATTTGGAGCCTACTTTGCCGGAGCCTTTTGCCGTCCGCCGCTGACGGCAAAGGCCTTTGCCGTCCGCCGTTCGTGCCTTTGCCGTCCGCTATGGCGGACGGCAAAGTAGCTGATTCCTGTAGTGCTACCCTCATCCGAAACTCTATGCTACTCAGGCACCTCGGGAGCAACCATGGAGAAGGAAAGGAACAAGAGGAATCGAAGAAGGAAGACAGAGGAGAAAATGACCAAGACTCAGACTGGCCGGACGACCCACACAAAGACCTGGATGATCCGGGCAAAGCCCGGACGATCCGTACCCCCACCCGGACGATCCGGATAATGTGCCCGCGGACACCCGAGGCCTCCTCACTGAAGCCGGATCATCCGGACCCCAGCCCGGATCATCCGGCCACACCCGGACGTCCGGACCAATACCCGGACATCCGGACCTCCCGCTGCAGAGACGACACGTCCGGATCATCCAGACGCCGCCCCAGATCATCCGGACGCCCGAAGCCCGGATCATCCGGACCAACATCCGGATCATCCGGACAGTGCGTGCGTGCATGACTTTGGGCCGAGGCCCATGTACCCCTTCGCCCCTCCTAGATTATCTAAAGGGCTCCACCCATACTTTCTAGGGTTAGCTTTGTGTTAGCTCATCTACAAACCTTAGTGGTTCTTCTCCTACGAGACCGCGGCCTCCTCGGAGAAGATCCACCCGGATACAAGACCTCCTTCACGGAGAAGAACATCAAGACCTCCTCACGGAGATTACTACCGCTACTTGTATCGTCCTTACTTGACCGTGTATCGTGTATCACTCTTTGTGTTCCCGGATCTAGCATTTGTGTGACCTAAACTTGTTGATTTGAGTGTTTTCTTCTTGTCTCTCTTGTGTTCTTCCTCGTGCCCTTTGTTTTCTTCCTCGGGATCCCTCCTTTTCGTGAAAGATCGTCCATGTAGGGTTCCACCCTACATCATTAATGGTATCATGAGCCTAGGTTGATCAAGAATTTGGAGCCCCACACCTTGTTTTCTAGCTTGTTTTTGTTGTTTTACGTCCAATTTCGAAAATCCCCACATAAATAGCCCTATATTTTTTTTTGTGATTTGTGTGTTTTGATGAGATTTTGTTGTTTGTGATCCGTGGTTGAGCTGTGTGACAAGTGGATTACCCTTTTCACCACCTTCCCCACCCTCAAAACCGCCCAAAATCCACGAAAAATTCTTTTTCCACCAAATTTTATCCTCTTCCCCGAGTTCATCCCGACCAGATTGGCCCACTCGGATCTTCCGGATTTCCACCCGGATCATCCGGCTCCCGCCCGGATCATCCGGCCACACACCCGGATCTGCATTTTTGCAGTTTTTCTCAGTCACCTTTTCCCACCACCGCAACAACCCTAGATACCCCTTCCGCTACACCCTCGACATATAACCCACCACCACCTCCATTGCTTACCCGTTTCCCATACGATTTTGCCTCATTTTGTCTTGGACACGATTGAGTTGTGGTTTCTCCATTTTCGTGCGTGTTTCGGCTATCTCGGAGCGGAACGACATCGACAAGACTACCTCTCAACCTCGACAAGGACGGTAACATTGACGACACTTGGTATACTACCTTGCAATTGCATTGATAAACCCTCATCGACCATTTTGCGTAGCTTTCCCACTTTTTATCTATCCATGCGTGTGTTTCGTGTGCTACTTATTGCTTGTGATCTACTTGTTGCATGAGCCAATTGTGAATCATTCTCAACATCATTGAATCTTACTCACTTTTTGCATTGAATTTTGCCACCATCCTAACCAAGCTCCTCTCAAAGCTTTACTTGTGTAGGTGTGAGAATCGACAAGAATTGGTACCAATAGTGCTATTTTCGGGTTACATTATTGAGTGCTCATTGATCCATTTTCAACTTCGGTCAAGGTACATTTGGTATGTCTTCTCCTTTCTACCACTCACATAGTTGCTTGTGACGATAGATAGGCCAAGTACATCTACGAACCCGCTCTTCGATGATCCTCAAGAATCGAACAACTACGTCACCAAACTACATCTCTTCGGCATCCAACGAGCTCTACATCAAGAAAGTGAAGCTATGCAAGAGCACATTGAGCAAGTCGCCGCTGACGCGCGCCAATTTGAAGCAAGAACAAGAGAGCAATTCGACATCATCAACACCAACATGTCTACTCAATTCGATGCGCTACGGACTTTGTTCGTCAACCGGCGATCTTCATCCACATCTTCTCAAAGACGAAGCCGCTCAAGTCGCCACACCGACTCCACGAACGGCTTAAGTACCCCTACATCAAACATTCTTTGTCAAGCCGCACGTCAAGCTCGACATGACAACCGGAATCCACTTCGTGACAAGAGCTCCCAAGAGATACTTGACGAGAAAGAAAGTCAACACCATCAAACCCAAGCTACACTTGAGCAAGCACACGAACGGCAAAGACTACGCCAACAACAACAAGAGCGAGCACGTCAGCACCAAGAAGAACAAGATGCCGCGGCTCATCATCAAACCCAACAACACCAAGAAGCTCAAGCTCTTGAGGCGCATCGAGCATTACGTGATTCACATCGCAATGTTGCAACTCGCAATCGACACACTCGTCAAGAAGAGGATTTCCTTCACGATGAGATGCAAGAGAGGCGCCACCAATCACGAATGCAAGAAGAAGCTCCTCCTCAAGCGCGACAAGAGCAACAACCTCAACAAGAACCACAAGCTCGGCAAGTACACCATGACAATGAACATCTACTCCGCCAAGAGCAACATGAGATTGACAACCGTCCAAACCAAGAACGCCCTCCCAATAGGCAAGCCAACAATGAAGAGCATCGATATGGCAAGCTTAAGTTCACCATGCCAAAGTTTTTCGGAACCATTGATCCCGAAGACTACCTCTCATGGGCATTGAAGGTTGACAAAATATTTCGCCTACACAACTTTGATGAAGAAAAGAAAATTGCAATGGCGTCCCTTGAGTTCCAAGACTATGTGCTCATTTGGTGGGAAAAAATCATTGAGAGAAGAGAATCAAAAGGCGAACCCCCTTTCACTACTTGGGCTCAAATGAAGGAAGTCATGAGAGAACGCTTCGTACCAACACACTACAACCGTGACTTGTTCAAGAAGCTACAACTCCTCAAGCAAGGTACCAAGTTCGTTGGAGAGTACTACAAGGAGATGGAGATTGCCATGATACGAGCAAACATCATGGAAGATGAAGAACAAACGATGGCGAGATTCTTGAATGGACTCAATTATTCTATCAAGAAGATTGCGGACTTTCAACCAGACACCAATCTCCTCGAGCTAGTACACCAAGCCACCAAAGCGGAGCGACAAGTTCAAGAGGACTACAAGTACTCCAAGTTCACCTCCAAAAACTTCGGATCCTACAACCAAGCTTCAACGACTTCGGCTACTCCTACCTCTACCAAGCCATCTACAAACTTAGGTGACAAGTCAAGCTACAAGAATACGACTACATCAAGTCGGCCACCTTCTACGAGCAATTTCAAGCCAAGAGCTTCATCATCTACAACTCCAACTGAGGATAACTCAAAGACGATCTCCATCAATTGTTTCAAGTGCCAAGGGCGAGGCCACAAGTTATATGAGTGCAAGACTGTTCGCACAATGATCATCAATGATGATGGATCCTATGACTCCATGAGTGACGAAGAAATGGAAGCCCTTGAACATGTAGCTATGCATCACCAAGTGAATGAAGATGAAGACCATCAAGTGTTTTGCGACAATGACTCGAGTCCCAATCTAGTTGTCTCCAAGGTCCTGACCCTCCAACACCAACAAGATGACCATCAAAGATGTCATATCTTCCATACCAATGCCAGCATTATTGGACGCTCCGTCAAGGTTATTATCGATGGAGGAAGGTGTCATAACTTGGCAAGCGAAGAGCTATGCGACAAGCTACACTTGGTGAAGTCGAAGCACCCTCATCCCTACAAGGTCCAATGGCTTAGCGACGCCGGAACTCTTCGCGTCGAGCACACCGTGCAAGTTTCCTTCAAGATAGGCGCCTACGAGGACACACTTGAGTGTGATGTGGTCCCTATGTCCGTGTGCCACCTTCTTCTTGGACGACCATGGCAATATGATCGTGGAGTCACACACAATGGACGGACCAACCACTATAGCTTCAAGATGAAGGGTAAAGAGTTCGTGCTACGCCCAATGTCACCAAGTCAAGTAGCCGCCGACAAAAACTTACCTACCGGCCATCTTGGAGAGAATGGTGAGAGAGTGAACCACCAAAAGGAGAGTGAGAGCCACAAGCCAAATATGAGCGACTCAACAATGAGTGACAAGAAACAACTAGTGCTATTCGCCACCAAAAGTGAGATGAGAGAAGTGTGTGAGAAACCCTCGAGTGTCTTTCCCCTTGTGCTTTTATGCAAAGGGGAAGCCAAACCTACTAACACTTCACCACCTCCACCTTTAGTGTTGTCTCAATTGTTACAGGAATTCTCGGACGTCTTTCCCGATGAGCTACCCCTGGGTCTACCTCCACTTCGCGGAATCGAACACCGCATCGACCTCATACCCGGCGCACCACTTCCGAATAAGGCTCCTTACCACGTCAACCCCGAGGAAACCAAGGAGATACAACAGCAAGTACAACAACTCATCGACAAAGGTCGTGTACGTGAAAGCTTGAGCCCCTGTGCCGTTTCGGTTATTCTCGTGCCTAAGATAGATGGAAGTTTTCGCATGTGCTCCGATTGTCGCCCAATAAATGCTATCACTGTTAGATACCGTCACCCTATCCCACGCTTAGACGATATGCTTGATGAATTATGTGGTGCCGCCATCTTTTCTAAAATTGACCTTAAAAGTGGCTACTACCAAATTCGCATTCAAGAGGGTGATGAGTGGAAAACAGCTTTCAAAACCAAGTTTGGGTTATATGAGTGGCTTGTCATGCCAATGGATTTATCGTAAGCACCAGGTTCATTTATGTGTCTCATGCATTTTGTTCTACGACCCTACATAGGCGTCTTTCTAGTGGTTTATTTTGATGACATCCTCGTTTTTATCAAGTCACTTGAGGACCATGTGACACACATCCGTATGGTTTTACCAACCCTTGGAAAGAGCGCTTATATGCTAACATGGAAAAATGCACTTTTGGCGTTGGCAAGGTCGTTTTCCTAGGATTTGTTGTTTCTTCCCAAGGTGTTCACATTGATGAAACTAAAATTTAAGCAATTAAAACTTGGCCTCAACCAACGAATCTCCAACAAGTGTGTAGCTTCCTTGGTTTAGCCAGTTTCTATCGACGGTTTGTGAAGGACTTTAGCACAATTGCTATGCCTCTACACGCCTTGAGCAAGAAGAACGCATCCTTTGTTTGGGGTCCTTCTCAATACACCGCATTCCATGAGCTAAAAAACTTGCTCACCCACGCACCCCTCCTTGCCCTACCAAAATTTGATAAACCTTTTGAGATTTATTGTGACGCTAGTGGTACCGGATCATCCGGACGCCGCCCCAGATCATCCGGACGCCCGAAGCCCGGATCATCCGGACAGTGCCTGCGTGCATGACTTTGGGCCGAGGTCCATGTACCCCTTTGCCCCTCCTAGCTTATATAAAGGGCTCCACCCATACTTTCTAGGGTTAGCTTTGTGTTAGCTCATCTACAAACCTTAGTGGTTCTTCTCCTACGAGACCACGGCCTCCTCGGAGAAGATCCACCCGGATACAAGACATCCTTCACGGAGAAGAACATCAAGACCTCCTCATGGAGATGACTATCGCTACTTGTATCGTCCTTACTTGATCGTGTATCGTATATCACTCTTTGTGTTCCCGGATCTAGCATTTCTGTGACCTAAACTTGTTGATTTGAGTGTTTTCTTCTTGTCTCTCTTGTGTTCTTCCTCATGCCCCTCGTGTTCTTCCTCGGGATCCCTCCTTTTCATGAAAGATCGCCTACGTAGGGTTCCACCCTACATCAAGAGGCCTTCCAGGATTGCGCCTAGAATGGCAGGGTCGTCTAGATCCAGGCACAGGCGTTGCGAGGCATCATCCTGACCGTTATAGTGGAACATTGGAAGATCTCTGGCTTGGAGTGGCTGCACAAGTTGCTTCATCGAAATGGCCATCACTTCGATTATAGTTAATCCCGAACTGACGATCAATTTGATCTTGCCGGCCAGTTGGCTAACCTCCGCACTCTCTTCCTCTAGGGGACCCCGGGGACGCCAGTTGGAAAGCTTATTTGGAGGAGCACTGGAATACGGGGGAAGTCCTTGCCAAACTGGATCTGGCAAAGCCACATCCTCAATGTAAAACCACTCTGAGGGCCACTCATCGGATGCCTTCTTCGGAGTACCGGGCAAGTAACCTGTCCCGGCTATACGCCATACTTTGGCGCTCCCAACTTCAAATATGGATCCTTCCTCTGATTGAGGAACGAGGGAGAAGTACCTCCTCCATAGCTCAAAGTGGGGCTCGCAGCCCAAAAACAGTTCGCATAAAGCGACAAAACCCGCAATGTGCAGGATTGACGCTGGAGTAAGATTTTGCAGTTGGAGGCCATAAAACTCCAGGAGTCCCCTAAGAAACGGATGGACGGGGAACCCCACACCTCTTAGAAGGTAGGAGACTAAACATACCCGCTCTCCCTTGGATGGGTTGGGAAAGCACTCCGCCAGGGCTTGGTTGTCAACGGACGCTAGTCTGGCCCGGACGAGAACTAGATCCTCCGGAGGGAGATACCCCTGCGATTGCATTGTTCGCAGATGCGTATGGGACACGGAGCAGCTTTTCCAATCTCCTGCACTAGAGCCATGAGGGCGAGAGGAGGAGCTCGGGACACTTGCCATATCTGAAGATTTCTTGCAGGCACTAGGGATTTCGTCCGCGTGGAATGAGATGGAGAAGCGATTGGATCTAATCTCTTATATAGGCATTTTCTCTGAACAGTCAGGGGGTATTTGCAAAAAAGACGCCCAAACGGTTCGCCTTCATTGGACACGTGGAAGCCAAGGCGACGGCGTTGAGGAATCAGCAGGTTATAATATTTAAAGAAGCCGAACTATCATCCAGAAGGACTCACCTTGCAAGACCGAAGACATGAAGCCGAATACAATCTCGTCCTTGAAGGCAAGTCCGGGGGCTATTGAGGGAGTCCTGTATTCAGGGGTCCTCACGCATCTAGGTCAATGAAGCTGGGCCGCACTGGTGGGCCGCATAAATAAGAAGCAAAAGACCTTCCCCCGTATTCGGTCACGACTCTTATGTACGTAGAAAGGCAGGTTTTAAGTCTGGATGTGTCAATTACTTCCTCACCAAGTCATCCTTGTAACCCTAGGTCTCCTCAGGCGTGCATATAAGCCGAGGAGTTTAGTCTGTAGAGGGATCATCGTCATTACAATATCCCCATTGGCTAGACTTAGTGTTTAGCCATTACGATCTCGTGGTAGATCAACTCTTGTACACATAATCATCCATATTAATATAGCATGAAGCATGGTTTTACCTCAATAGAGAGGGCCTAAACCTGGGTAAACATCGTGTCCCCTGCCTCCTGTTACCATCGATCTTCAGGCGCATATATTAGGCCGCTTTACCCGAGATCTGCCGGTTTTGACACCGATAACGACATAACAAAAAAACGTTGAAATAATCATGGAAGCCCAGATGATACAGCGGTAAACGCCGGATACAGTGGCTCCAGACCCGGTCAACGGAAGAAGCCATTTAAAGGCAATAAAGATGGTCCATCTAGCCTGGACAGATAATAGATAGGCCCTGCCAAATCCATGGCACCCTAGATAAACCTGCAAACCATACCAACCGTAATTGTTGGGTCTTCAAGTAGGTCGGCAAGCTAAACGCCGAACACAAGGGGAAAGGACCTCATAGCGAAAACGAGGATGAACCTCGCCAGCCGAATACAGTTGGACACAAGAAATTTCCACCGGAGATCAAAACAGTGAACAAGATATATGCCACTCATATCCCAAAGAGGGAGTGCAAGCGCACAATCCTAGATGTCTACGCCGTTGAGCCTGTCGCCCCCAAATTCAACCCATGGTCGGCCTGTCCGATCACTTTTGATCACAAGGATCAGCCGGCTAGTATTCATCATGGGGGTTCGGCTGCCCTAGTGCTCGACCCAATAATCGATGGATACCATCTAACCCGAGTCCTCATGGACGGCGGCAGCAGTCTCAATCCGATATATCAGGACACTCTCCACAAGATGGGGATCGACCCGTCAAGAATCAAGCCAAGCATCACAACCTTTAAAGGAGTGATACCGGGCGTGGAAGCCCGCTGCACGGGCTCTTTAACATTGGAGGTCGTATTCGGCTCTCCTGATAACCTTCAAAGCGAATAATTAATCTTCGACATAGCTCTGTTCCGAAGTGGCTATCACGCTCTACTTGGAAGAACGGCCTTCGCCCGCTTTAATGCAATCCCACATTATGCCTATTTAAAGCTTAAAATGCCTGGACCATGTGGTGTTATCATGGTCAATGGAAACATGGAGCGCTCTTTCCATACGGAGGAGGACACTGCGGCCTTATCAGTCCAAAACGGCCTATTCAAGCCGAATAATCTATCAATAGCGGACATAACTAAACGTGTCCAGCACAAGCCTCGGTGCAGCAGCTCAGATGAAACTGAGCAGGATTGACAGCTACGCCCCCGTTGACTGCCCCATAAGGTGATAGCATGTGTGCCTCGAGTACATAATTATGCCTTAAAAATTCCTTGGGCGACGACCGGGGGCGCCTGCATATATAGTCCATAGTTCGGCTAGATCCTATTCGGACTCTACACTTATATTTTTTAGGTTCATTAAACGAACCAGACTTGTTATGTCCACACTGGATTCATTTTTCTTTTCCAGGTTTATTTTCTTTTTTTTCAGATGGCCATCATACTCCCACCTTCAAGGACACATTACAGAGGAGGAAACGGCGCAGACGTGCAGCAGGGACCCGCACTAAGGTTTCTTTTTACATTAAGACCCTGTGTAAACCTTTTTTGTCTTTCTTATTATATACCTTTTCGGCATGTAAAATGTCCAAAAAGGTTTTCGGCATTGTTTGTAAGTTTGCGGCTCACCGTACCATAAAGTAATATTAATGGAGCAGCTTGATTCGCATTAAGTTCGGAGTTTTATTCACTCACCATAAATGTTATCTTCCCACATCAGATTGCCATATGTGCCTTGTCAATAAGGGTCTATTACCAGGGGCTATATTCAGCCCGGTATATGTTGAAAAGACCGAACACCAATAGGGAGTGTTCAGCGTCCTGGATGTTTGCCTTATATGCATCAGTTCCGAATCATGTCTTGGGTCAATAGTTGGATTGCCCGGCTCCTGTGCTTACCCCTACATTCCCGATTGTTCTACTAGGGTGTAAAGGGAGAATTACTGCGATTGTACTTCTGGCTCGTCCGGTCAAGTACCTCGGTAGAGAAAGCCGAAAACTGACTGTCATGATAGGCGAGAACCTGGTCCGCAATCCGGTGACTTAGTTTTATACTACGATTGATAGAGATCTACCCCGTGTTATACGAAGGGTTGGTTTTTTCGCCCAGCCAGGTGTAATTCGATACCTTAAGTAAGGAATATCATATCCGCACCAGGGGCTAGTACCTAGCCCCACATGTCAAACTCCTATGACTAAGTGAAAGCAATAATGCCGCATAGTCTGATTGCCTGGTTCGCTCCGCATACACCTCCTACACGGACCAAAACATTGGATAAAGAGTGTATATGCATATGACCAAACACCCCAGTACTATGTACATGTGGGCTGAAGCCGACGACTGGAAACTTTCACATTTACATAAACAGTCACATAGGAGGTAAAAGACGCTGATATTATAAATAGCGCAAAAGTTATATGCATCGGATTCATAAGCATAAGTAGTTACATCTGATTACAATTACTCAAAGATAATATCCTTCGAGCATTGGCCTTCTACAAGGTGGGCGCCATCGATGACGTCCTCGAAGTACTTCTTCGGCTTGCAGTGCTCCTTGCCGGCGGGTGGACCAGCAGTGGCAATATGCCCCGCATTCATCTTCGCCCACTGCACTTTGACACGAGCGAAGGCCATCCGAGCACCTTCTATGCAGGCCGAACGTGTCAATGCGTCGACCCGTGGACTCGCCTCGATGAGCCGCTTCACCAACCCGAAGTAGCTACTTGGGATTGGATCAGCGGGCCATAGCCGGACTATTAAGTCCTTCATGGCCGAGCCCGCCATGTTGTGCAGCTCAACGAGCTGCTTCATCTGGTCGTTGAGGGGCACTGGATGTTTTGGCGCATAGAACTGCGACCAGAACAGCTTCTCCGTGCTGTTCCCCTCCTGGGCTCGGAAGTATTGGGCGGCATCAGCGCTGCTCCTCGGAAGACCAGCAAACACGCCTGGAGAACTACATAACCGTGTCAGCCCAATGTACTTCTGCCCTCTAGAAATGTCTTACCAGATGCTATCTGTCGTGCCTGCTCGATTTCTTGACGGGCGCTGCGCGACTCGCCTCGCACATCCTGGGCAGTCTTCACTGCCGCAGCAAGCTCGGATGCTTGTTCCAAAGTTTTGTTCTTCAATGCCTTGCATTTGACAATGGCATCATTGAGTTCAACCTTGACTTCGGCCATCCAAGCCCGGTGCTTCTCGAACTCAGCCTTTTCGGCCTCCAAATCGGCAGCCGCTTTGTCAGCGGCTACCTTGTTTGCCTCAGCCTCTTTCTTGGCCTTGGCAACCTTGCCCTTGAGGGCCTCGAGCTCAGTGGTGCCAACTGTGTAATACAGAATACAATATCATAGTTTATAAGAGATACTCAACCAATATTAAATTAGTCTTTTCGACATTTTAAAATCTGCATACCTTGCGTTTCATCGAAACGCTGATTGACGCGGTCGAGGTCCGCATTGGCTAGCATGAGCTTCCAATTTAGTTCAGCAACCTCTGCGTCTCACGCAGTTGCCGCAACTAGTGAAGCCTGCACAACAGTTTCGCTCTGTAAGTATTGTTATATTATCGATACTTCGTCTGATTCTCTTCAGAATCACACAAAGCATCAGGGGCTACTGGCTATATATGTGTATTTAAAACAAATAAAGTTCATAAAAAGCATTACATTGCTTACCTAAAAGCATGTTAGCACGCTGTTGAAGGCTTCATTCAGTTCTCTTTTGACGGACTGAATCTTCTTCGCCACCGTATCCATCATGGTGCGGTACTCCTCTACGATGGAGGCACCTTGCAGTGCTCCCTCCATGGAGTACGGCGCCTCCGGATTGACTCCGGGCACCGCCGTATCCATCCCCGCTTGGGGGGTTTGGTATTCGGACCTCGGAGCCACATTAGGCTCCGAGTTAGTGTTCGGGAGGGCCCTGGATTGTTCGGGCCCTCCGTCTTCGGTCTCCATGGGGGTTGCTTCCCCATGGTCCGCAGCGGCCGAGGCATTACCCTCGTTCGCCCCATCACCTGCCCCGCCCTCGTCTCCTTGGGCGGAGGACACCCGCTAGGAGGACACTTCGGTGTCCCCGCCGATCACGGGCGTTGGAGCCCAGACTGGCGGGTCACTCTCCGTCTCTCCAGTGCTAGAGAGTTCCCCTCCAATGAGGAGGCGTCGGGGTGTCCTTTGGGAGGGCTATAGGTCAGTAGGAGAGAAATACTAAGTAAGTATCAAAAATACTGAATAAACAAAGGTGCAGCAGTCAATCCGAACAAACTTACGATTCGGGCAGGGGTTTCTCCCTAGGCTTCACCATGAAGCTATGTTCGGACGAATCCGAACTAGCCGCGTGGTTCATCTTCCTCCGGGGTGCGGCCGTGCCTACGTCAGCAGGAGCCACCCTCTTCTTCCCCTGCCTTGCGCAAGGGTCTCTTCCTCCTCTTCTTCATCATCCTCCACCTCTTCGAAGGAGAGGATGTTGATCTCCTCGGACTTCTTGTGTGCAGGGCGGGGGCTGTCTCCGGCCCCCTTGCCCTTCTTCTTGGGCTTCTTGACCGGCACCTTGTACGGTGTCGGGACCAGCATCGCCATCACCTGAGGCGAGTCTGGGTCTTCGGGCAAAGGCGCCGGACACTTGATCCGGGTCGCCTTTTCCGTCAAGCCCTGTATATCATGCAAAAACTCCAATTCCTGTCATCATTAAATAAGGGAGGTGGTATACATATTCGGCGAAGTTTTCTATTACCTATGGGGCGGAGACCGTCGTACTGTAGCCCGCGTCCTCGATCTCTTCCGGCCACTCCTTCTGACTCTTGAAGAGATGCTTCCAAATATCTTTGTGCGTAAAGCCGAAGAGGTGCTTCAGAGGCTTATCCCCGGCCGGATCGAACTCCCATAGGGAGGAGTCCCGGCTTTGGCAGGGAAGGACTAGCCGGGCCAGCATTACCTGGACCACGAACGAGAGTTGATGCCCCTTGGAAATCACGCCGAATACACAGCTCACAAGAGACGTCACTTCAGTATGAGACCCCCAGTCCAGACCCTTTTTGGTCCAGGAGGTCAGCCTCTCTGGGGGTCCGGATCTGAAAGCAGGAGATGCCGCCCACTTGGCGCCGCGGGGTTCGGTGATGTAAAACCAATCCTGCTGCCAGACCTTGTTCGTCTCTACGAATGTTCCTTTGGGCCAAGTCGCATTCGGGAGCTTGCTAATCATAGTGTCCCCGCACTACGCGTGCTGCCCATCCACCACCTTGGGCTTCACGTCAAAGGTTTTGAGCCATAGGCTGAAGTGTGGAGGCATGCGGAGGAAGGCTTCACACACCACTATGAAAGCGGAGATGTGAAGGATTGAGTTTGGGGCTAGGTCATGGAAATCTAGCCCGTAGAAAACAGCAAACCTCGAAAAAAGGGGTGGAGCGGAAACCCTAGCCCCTAGCAAAATGGGAAGTAAACACTACCCTCTCACCTGCCTCTGGGACGGGAATCACCTAACCCTTGGCAGGGACTCCGTGCGCGATATTGGCGGCGAGATAGCCCACGCTTCGTAGATCCTCCAAGGTCTTTTCAGTGACCGTGGAGGTCTCCCACTTGCCCCTGGCACCGGATCCAGCCATTCCTGGGAAGCGGAGTAGTGGTTGAGGAACAAGGAGCAGTGTGCGCATGAGATGAGAATGCTGGGGCTAGGGAGATTGGAGAGCTCGAGCTTGAGGAAGGCGTGGGGATGATGAAAGGGATGGGTATCCTTTTAGAACGCCGCGAATACAGAATGTCCCCCCACTTTAGCCATAAACCTCGTCGGTTCCCAAAGCGGTCGTGCGCAATGCGTGGCATGGGTGCTCACATCATATTGATAAGGATCCCACAATAAGCGGGCACGATCTCTATTCTGATGGGATGTGTTAATGAGGATATGCCTCGGAACGCGAAACCAGGACCAAATAAAACGGTTCGATATGTTAGTGGGTTGGACGCGACACTTCACCCAAAAGTTGTCAGTAGAGACACACTATTCATTTTCTTTTGAGAGCCTTGCCTTCGAAACTAAGGGTTATACTAACCTTGCAGAGCCGATCACAATACACCTTTTTGCAGAAGATATATTCGGAAGAAGGAACCCGCCTTTCAATGCCGAAAACAATACGTAAGCCGAACTCATCGTCATCGAAGACAGGTTCAGGGGCTACTGAGGGAGTCCTGGATCGAGGGGTCCTCATGTGGCCGGATAACTCCTGATGGGCCGGAATGGTGGGTCGTGAAGATCATAGTCGAAGATCATCTCTCGTATCCGAATAGGACTCCTGTATTCATGTAATGGCAAGTTTTAGGTTCAGGTGTAGTCTTTCCTTCCTCTGCAAGATGGTATGTACAAACCCTAGGCCCCTCCGGTGTGTATATAAACTAGAGGGTTCAGTCCGTAGAGGCTAATAGAGAAACACAAATCCTCATATGCTACACTCTAGGGTTTAGCCAATACGATCTCGAGGTAGATCAACTCTTGTATTCATATTCATCCATATTAATATAGCAGGAAGTAGGGTTTTACCTTGATCGAGAGGGCCTAAACTTAGGTAAACATCATGTCCCCAGCCTCCTGTTACCATCAATCCTCAAACGCATTGTTCGGGACCCCCTACCCGAGGTCCGCCGGTTTTTACACCGACAATGTTCACCCGGAAGACCCCAATGCCGCGCCGACTCACACTTCAATGACACTTGATGGCAAATAGGAAGTCGAGCTCATCCAGTTCCACCGTGAGAACTGGGACTTCGCATGGAAACCACCAAACATGATAGAACCAAAAATCCCGATATGCACTTGATATATGTGGAACAAATTTGAGGATTGTTTAAGCTTGCAGGTTTACCCGGAGATCAAGTTATGAAGAAGTTTTTTCCTTTATCTTTGAAGGGGAAAGCACTAGCATGGTATAGGCTATGCGATGATATTGGAGCTTGGAACTGGAATCGATTGAAATTGGAGTTTCACCAAAATTGTTATCCTATGCATCTAGTTCATCATGATCGGAATTACATTATATAATTTTTGGCCACGTGAAGGAGAAAGTATCGCTCTAGCTTGGGGGAGGCTTAATTCAATGTTATATTCATGCCAATCATGAGCTCTCAAGAGAAATTATTAACCAGAACTTTTATGATCGGCTTTCTCGTAATGATCAATCCATGCTCGATACTTCTTGTACTGGTTCCTTCATGAAGAAGACTATTTGATGCGGGGCTAACCCGATCTAGGTCGATCTTTCACAATTGGAGGGATCCCCGAGGATGAACACGAAGAACACGAGGGGAAATCATGAGGGGAAACGAGCGAAAACACTCAAATCAATAAGAAACAATCACACATGTGCTAGATCCATGAACACAAGGAGAGATACATGATACGAATCCAACAAAAGGGGATACATGGTAGCTAGTTCATCTCTGTGAGGAGGTCTTGAGCCGATGAGGGGTCATCCCGTGAGGGGTCTTGAATCCGGTGTGGATCTTCTCCGTAGAGGTCGCGGTCTCTCTCGTGGAGTAAAACCACTTTGGATGAGCAAAGCTCTAGGTCTCAGATGAGCTATCACAAAGCTAACCCTAACTAGGAGGAGGGAAAGGAGTATATATAGTCTAGGTCCATGAAGGGGTAAGTGGGAGATACATGGGCCTTGGGCCCAACACACTGTGCGCAGACAGGTACTGGATGTCCGGTGGGTTCCGGTCATCTGGCGGCTCGCGGGAATCCGGACGTCCGGAAGGTCTCGGACTTCCACTAATATCCTTCTGTGATGTGGCACCGGTCGTCCAGAGGGGCTCAGTCGTCCGGTCGCTGGGAGGTCGACGGACGTCTGGTACTTGACGAACATCTGGTGGCAGGAGTGATCGCTGGCTTGTCTTCTTCTGGCTGGCCCAGCCTTCAGCGGCCGGACGTTTGGTCTGGACGGGTCGTCCGGTGGCTGTAGATTCTCGCAGCTTCTCGGTTTGGTCCTTGTACTTGGTGTCCTCGCCTTCTTGTCCGATGCTCATAGCTACTTCATGGTCTCCCTCTTGGTTCCTCGCCATGCATATCACACATGTTTGAGGTAGTAGCCATGTCTCACATGTGGAAAGTGAAGGTTTGGAGAGGAGCGAGTAAACCTTGTGTCCAATGGTGTGTACTTGACGTCTCATCGAACTGAACATGGGGATGATCGTGGGATGCTCCGCATCATCTCCCCCCCCCCTGGGAAAGATCAGGCCTTGGATCTAAAAGCTCATCACCATGGAAACGATTGTCGTGGACGGACTTGTAGTGGATGGAGTTGAAGACATGGCGCAATCCAAGTAGTCCAAGGTGTCGCGGGAGTGGTATACATGCAAGAAGAGCAAACACAAACAACACTCGGAAATACAATGGTTAGCTCACACAAAGTGTCCATCATGTAAGAATGAGTTCGTGTGGCAAGACACAAGATGCTTATCCAAAAGATGTAGAATTACAAGTAATGCATTCATGGAAGCAAATTCATTCCTGGTGCACACTAAGGTGTTGTGAGAGTGATCAATGCAACCATTGTGCAAAATGATTTCATGATGGGACGGTTTATCAAGAGCATGAACATGGCAAGTGATGCTCAATATGTGTATGTTATCATGCAATTGATGTTTGGCAATGTGATCATGATGTATGAATATGCCATCAAGGTATATCACAACAAACTTGCTAAGAAAGTGCACACGCTCATATATCATGGATGACATGGGAATACATGATGCAACAAGGCAATCATAATGTGAGTCGATCCATGTATAATATGCAAATTTGTCATGGGTATGATATGTCCATGGAGCATGGCATGAGGGCACACAATCAACAATTATGAAGGTTTTGGTGCAATTTGTCAAAGGTGTGTCGATGTACCAATGCTCAATGTTATGGTATGAGTGGAATTCCGAAGGTTCATCCAAAAAGTCCGAGCGCTCTTCAATGTGAAGGTCCATAGGATCTATCTCCAATGCCGGTCCTCCATCCAATAGATGTATCATGTAGATAACAAGAAGGAAACAACAATGAAAGAATGACCCATCCAATATGTGTAATTTGGGATGGCTCAAAAGGAAGGAGTTCACCTTTAGGAGATTCTCGCAAATGTTGGTGTTGCACATCACGTATGCCTTCACATGACCAAGTTGTCGCATGATGGTACCGCCTTGTGAATCCTCCACAATGAAAGAACATGACAAACACCGAAAAAACAAATGAGGTTAGTGTGAATGCAAAACCTATCATCCGAGGGGGAAAATACCCAACAAGTGTTTTCATCAATATTATCATAAGAAAGGACAAGGAAATGTGGCATGGTATGTAAGCATATGATGCGATAACAACCAAATGCATTAGGCTCAAACAAGCAAGCATGCATCACAAGTAAGATGTCCAAGTCTCCAATATCAATAAGCATAGCATGGTTGCACTCACTAGAAGTGATGAGAGATGCAACTATTGGAGGCAAGCGACAATGATCAAATATATCACGTGAGAGGCTTGAACATATATGTCATCAACCCAAGAAAGCAAGTAAGAGTTGAACATGGGTGATGCAACATAGCAAGAAATCATAGCGATCAAGTGAAACAAGCTAGTACTGCAAATATGCAACGTACTAGAGGTAATCATGGCAAGCGTGTCATGGGTGCAAATAGTGGACATAAATAATGCACATGACATGTCATAAGCATGAAAGCAATGTATTAACAAAGTCTCATCAATGTAGTGGCAAGAAGTCATATGTAAGTAGCAATGGAGCAACATGACTCTCCCAACACAACAAGCATCAATAGCATGGGGCACAAAGAAAGCATGGCAATAGCTACTAGGATCTCCACCAAGCATGCAAATACACATAATAGTAGTAGAATGGTGAATCATGGGCAAATGCAAGCAAGGGTCACAATTGCATGGCAAAGTCATAGCAAGAGGCATAACATGCAAAATGAACACGATAGAACGGGCATAAGGTGACAAATGGTAAATAGCCCATAGTCATGTGAGAGACAAGTAAAAGAGATGCACGTAGTGGTTGCGCGAAGGGAACAGTGGTAGGGACAATCTGCAGAATCCCAAATCGGCGTTGCTCACAAGAGCTCGTTTTGTCAACTCATGGGATTGTGAGGTTGACAAGTATTGGTAAGTACCTGCACAAAACAAAGACAATGGAAAAATTGTGTGTGCGTGGTATATGTACACATCATCCATCATGATGCGCACCTGCATGTGTTGGCTAGCACAAAATAGCCAATGCTTAAATAAATGAGATGCGTGATATAGAAACATGTCATCCATCATGAGAGGTTTGTTGTTATGTATGGCATAATGGAGACTCAAATTGTGTAATGCATCATGAGAAGTATGTAGAGCATTGTTATTCATGGAATGCATATGGTGCGCACAATCATTGCAATCATGCAAGGTATGGCATGCATCAAGATCTCCTAATATGTATGAGGAAACTATGGGTGTCTCATCATGAGCATCAATGGAAACATCACATGGAGAATATTGATAACATCCAAAACAATGCATATACGGAACATTGTGTTCATGGTATGGCATAGTAGATGAATTGCGCAAATCATGTAAAGGAAGCATGGAAATATCATCACAAGAGAAACACACACCAATGACCATGACCTTGTCATCTATGCCGCAAGTGAAAATAGGATTTACTTTAATGGGGCATGCATGATTACTATGTTGAGATTGAAATGATGCAATATGGGAGATCTCACTCATAGCATATGATAAGTTTAGAGGTTTGTCAAACATGATGTGACCAAAAGAATTTTCACATGATATCCTATGGAGCATAGCATCACAGCTAGGCAACTCAACATGCTTATCATCATATTCATCATAAATAGGCAAGTCAAAACTTGAGGAAGTCGCATGATACGTCTCCAATGTATCTATAATTTTTTACTGTTCTATGCTATTATATATGATGTTTTGGATGTTTAATGGGTTTTATCATACACTTTTATAGTATCTTTGGGAATAACCTATTAACCCAAAGGCCAAGTGCAGATTGTTGTTTTTTTTCCTATTTCAGGGTTTCGCAGAAAAGGAATATCAAACGGAGTCCAAACAGAAAGAAACCTTCGCGAGAGTTATTTTTGGAACGATATCTTCGGGAGAGACATGAGCACCAAGGCAGAGGAGACCCGTGGTGCCCATGAGGGTCCAGGGCGCGCCCCCTCCCCCTGGGCACGCCCCCACCCTCGTGGGCCCCACGTTGCTCCACCGACGTACTCTCCTATATATACCCATGTACCCTGAAAACATCGAGGCAACAGAGAAAACCCTAATTCCACCGCCGCAACCTTCTGTTCCCGTGAGATCCCATCTTGGGGCCTGTTCCGGAGCTCCGCCGGAGGGGGGATCTTCCATGGAGTGCTTCTACATCAACACCATTGCCTCACCATGAGTTGTGAGTAGTTTACCACCGACCTTCGGGTCCATAGTTAGTACCTAGATGGCTTCTTCTCTCTTTTTGGATCTCAATACCAAGTTCTCCTCGGTCTTTGAGGAGATCTATTCGATGTAATCTTTTTGCGGTGTGTTCGTCGAGATCCGATGAATTGTGGGTTTATGATCAAGATTTTCTCTGAGAAATATTTGGTTCTTTTCTAAATTCTTTTATGTATTATTATAATATCCTTTCAAGTCCCTTCAAATTGTCGGTTTGGTTTGGCTTGCTAGATCTATTGTTCTTGCAATGGGAGCAGTGCTTGGCTTTGGGTTCAATCTTGCGGTGTCCTTTCCCAGTGACAGTAGGGGCAGCAAGGCACGTATTGTATTGTTGCCATCGAGGATAAAAATATGGGGTTTATATCATATTGCTTGAGTTTATCCCTCTACATCATGTCATCTTGCTTAAAGCATTACTCTGTTCTTATGAACTTAATACTCTAGATGCATGCTGGATAGCGGTCGATGTGTGGAGTAATAGTAGTAGATGTAGAATCGTTTCGGTCTACTTGTCTCGGACGTGATGCCTATATATAATGATCATGCCTAGATATTCTCATAATTATTTGCTTTTCTATCAATTGCTCAACAATAATTTTTTTCACCCACCGTAGAATTCTGCTGTCATGAGAGAAGCCACTAGTGAAACCTATGGCCCCCCGGGTCTATTCTCAACATATCAATCTACAATCTACTTTACTTTGCTGTTTTTACTTTCTGTTCTTATATCCAAAAAATACCAAAAATATCAAACTATCATATCTATCATATCTCAGTTTCGTAAGTGACCGTAAAGGGATTGACAACCCCTTATCGTGTTAGCTGCGAAGTTCTTATTTGTTTGTGCAGGTGCGAGGGACTCGCGCGTGGTCTCCTACTGGATTGATACCTTGGTTCTCAAAAACTGAGGGAAATACTTATGCTACTGTGCTGCATCACCCTTTCCTCTTTGAGGGAATACAACGCAAGCTCGAGAAGTAGAAAGAAGAATTTCTCGAGCCGTTGCCGGGGAGGCTTATGCAAAATTCATATACCAAGTACCTATCACAAACCCTTATCCTTCGCATTACCTTTTTTTGCCTCTCATTTTCCTCTCCCCCACTTCACCCTTGCCGTTTTATTTACCCTCCTTTTTGCCGTGTGTTTACCGTTCGCTTGCTCCTTGTTTGCTTGTGTGTTGGACTGCTTGCTTGTCATCATGTCTATCATACCTATCATTATCAATACTCCCGAGAGTGAGGTCCTTAATTTTAAAAAAAAGGGAGGAGGAAAATCTAAAAGATGCCTGGTATAGAATTTGCAATGCTCAAAATAGATCTACTAGGAAGCTTTCTACTTACGTGCTTCTTCGCAATTTTTATGTTGGCATAACTCCATGGGATAGATATATCTTAGATACCATTACCGGAGGGAACTTCTTGCGTAGCCATATTTTTGATTCTTATAATGCTATGACTGAATTATTTGGCTCACCACCTCTTATGGTCAATGGGACTGTTTTGACTCTAGAACATGTTATGCAAAGGCTTGAAATCATTGAAAACAAAGTTGCTACTGTAGAGTTAGTTGAGAATTTGGATAGAAAGATCCACAATGAAATTACCCAATATGGATCCAAGGTAGGAGTTATTCTGAATTTTTTAAAAGAAAAGGAACCCATAGTTAAAGAGAAAATAGATCAAGATTCCACTAGAATCGATAAACTTGAGGATATAATTACTAATGTAGGGTCTGCTCTTTCTGCTATGAAAACTACTTCAAATCCTTCTACCACTAAATTGTCTAAGTTCATGTATGTCCCTAAAAATAAGGGTGAACCATCTAGTAAGGAAATTGCGGATCTAAAATCTATAAGTGTTCATCCCAACTTTCTCACCTTCGCAAGAGAACCTTTTGATACAAATGAATTTCTTGATTTCTTGCCTAGAAGTTTGATTATCAGTAGGAATAAAGAAGTTCCTAAGAATTATAAATGCTTAATTGAAGAATTGCCTTCCAAAGATGGCAATACCTAGATCTATCCTTGTATCGTGCCTAGCTAGGGGCGCTAAACGATAGCGCTTGTTGGGAGGCAACCCAATTTTATTTTCTTTGTTTTTGCTTCTGTTTAGGAATAAATATTGCATCTAGCTTCTATTTAGATGTGGTTTTGTGGTTTAATTAGTGTTTGTGCCAAGTAAAACCTTTGGGAAGACTTGTGTGAAGTTTATATGATCATGCTGTAAAAAAATAGAAACGTTAGCGCTCACGAGAATAGTCACCAGATTTTACTAGAGAGTGCTATTTAGTTGATTCTTTTTGCAGATGATTAATAGAAAAATTCCTCACGTTTACCAATTTATATCAATTCTTTTGGAGTTACATAATTATGCGAAAGTTACAGATTACTATAGACTGTTCTGTTTTTGATAGATTCTGTTTTTCGTGTGTTATTTGCTTATTTTGATGAATCTACGAGTAGTATTAAGGGATATTAATCATAGATAAGTTGGAATACAGTAGGTTTAACACCAATATAAACAAAGAATGATTTCATTACAGTACATTTGAGTGGTGGTTTGTTTTCTTATACTAACGGAGCTCACGAGATTTTTGGCCAAGTTTTGTGTTGTGAAGTTTTCAAGTTTTCACTTTGGCTTTGATGGACTATGGAACAAAGAGTGGCAAGAGCCTAAGCTTGGGGATGCACAAGGCACCCCAAGGTAAAATTCAAGGACAACCAAAAGCCCAAGCTTGGGGATGCCCCCGGAAGGCATCCCCTCTTTTGTCTTCATCTATCGGTAACTATACTCGGGGCTATATTTTTATTCACCACATGTTATGTGTTTTGCTTGGACCGTCATGTATGATTTGAGTCTTTTCTTGTTAGTTTTCCACAATCATCCTTGCTGGACACACCTTTTAGAGAGATAAATATGGCCTAGAATTTGTTAGAACACTCTATGTGCTTCACTTATATCTTTTGAGCTAAATAGTTTTGCTCTAGTGCTTCACTTATATCTTTTAGAGCACGGTGGTGATTTTATTTTGTAGAAATTGTTGATCTCTCATGCTTCACTTATATCCTTTTGAGAGTCTTTTAGAACAGCATGGTAATGTGCTTTGGTTATAAAACTAGTCCTAATATGATAGGCATCCAAGATGAATGTAGTAAATACTTTCATACAAAGTGCATTGAATATGATGAGAAGTTTGATACTTGATGATTGTTTTGAGATATGAGGATGGTGATATTAGAGACATGCTAGTGGAGTAATTATGAATTTGTGAAATACTTGTGTTAAAGTTTGTGATTCCCGTAGCATGCACATATGGTGAACCGCTATGTGACAAAGTTAGAGCATGAGGTATTTGTAGAGTGTCATCCTTTGTGTGGAGGTCGGGGGCGCGCGATGGTTAACTCCTACCAACCTCCCCCTAGGAGCATGCGTTGATTGCTTTGTTTTGATGACTCGATTTTTTTTTGCAATAAGTATATGAATTCGTTATGACTAATGCTGAGTCCATGGATTATATGCACTCTCACCCTTCCACCATTGCTAGCCTCTCTTGTACCGCGCAACTTTTGCCGGTACCATACACCCACTATATACCTTCCTCAAAACAGCCACCATATACCTTCCTCAAAATAGCCATCGTACCTACCTATCATGGCATTTCCATAGCCATTCCGAGATATATTGCCATGCAACTTTCCACCATTCCGTTCATATGACACGCTTCATATTGTCATATTGCCATGCATGATCATGTAGTTGACATCGTATCTGTGGCAAAGCCACCATGCATAATTTTTCATACATGTCACTCTTGATTCATCGCACATCCCGGTACACCACCGGAGGCATTCATATAGAGTCATATTTTGTTCTAGCTTCGAGTTGTAATCTTCGAGTTGCAAGTCAATACAAGTGTGATGATCTTCATTATTAGAGCATTGTCCCATGTGAGGAAAGGCCAAAAAAAGAGATGGCCCAAAAAAATATAGAGAGGGGCAAAAAAAAAGGAGAAAGCCCCTCCAAAAAATGAGAGAAAAGAGAGAAGGGACAATGCTACTATCCTTTTCCACACTTGTGCTTCAAGGTAGCACCATGATCTTCATGATATAGAGTTTCTTGTTTTGTCACTTTCATATACTAGTGGGAATTTTCATTATAGAACTTGGCTTGTATATTCTAATGATGGGCTTCCTCAAATGCCCTAGGTCTTCGTGAGCAAGCAAGTTGGATGCACACCCACTTAGTTTCTTTTGATGAGCTTTCATATATTTATAGCTCTAGTGCATCCGTTGCATGGCAATCCCTACTTACTCACATTGATATCTATTGATGGGCATCTCCATAGCCCGTTGATACGCCTAGTAGATGTGAGACTATCTTCTTCCTTTTTGTCTTCTCCACAACCACCACTCTATTCCACCTATAGTGCTATATCCATGGCTCACGCTCATGTATTGCGTAAAAGTTGAAAGGTTTGAAAAAATTGAGTATGAAGATAATTGCTTGGCTGAAACCGGGGTTGTGCATGATATGAATATTTTGTGTGATGAAGAGGGAGCATAGCCAGACTATACGATTTTGTAGCGATAACTTTCTTTGGCCATGTTATTTTGACAAGACATGATTGCTTTGTTAGTATGCTTGAAGTATTATTATTTCTTATGTCAATATAGACTTTTGTCTTGAATCATTCGGATCTGAACATTCATGCCACAATAAAGAAATTACATTGAAAATTATGTTGGTTAGCATTCCACATCAAAAATTCCGTTTTTATCAATTACCTGCTCGAGGACGAGCAGGAATTAAGCTTGGGGATGCTTGATACGTCTCCAACATATCTATAATTTTTTATTGTTCCATGCTATTATATATGATGTTTTGGATGTTTCATGGGCTTTATCATACACTTCTATATTATTTTTGGGACTAACCTATTAACCCAAAGGCCCGGTGCAGGTTGCTGTTTTTTTTGCCTATTTCAGGGTTTCGCAGAAAAGGAATATCAAACGGAGTCCAAACGGAATGAAACCTTTGCGAGAGTTATTTTTGGAACGATATCTTCACGAGAGACTTGAGCACCAAGGCAGAGGAGACCCGTGGTGCCCACGAGGGTCCAGGGCGCGCCCCCCACCCTTGTGGGCCCCATGTTGCTCACCGACGTACTTCTTCCTCCTATATACCCATGTACCCTGAAAACATCGAGGCAACAGAGAAAACCCTAATTCCACCGCCGCAACCTTCTGTTCCCGTGAGATCCCATCTTGGGTCCTGTTCCGGAGCTCCACCGGAGGGGGGATCTTCCACAGAGTGCTTCTACATCAACACCATCGCCTCACCATGAATTGTGAGCAGTTTGCCACAGACCTTCGGATCCATAGTTAGTGCATAGATGGCTTCTTCTCTCTTTTTGGATCTCAATACCAAGTTCTCCTCGGTCTTCGAGGAGATCTATTCGATGTAATCTTTTTGCGGTATGTTTGTCAAGATCCGATGAATTGTGGTTTTATGATAAAGATTTTCTTTGAGAAATATTTGGTTCTTTTGTGAATTCTTTTATGTTTGATTATAATATCCTTGCAAGTCTCTTCGAATTATCGGTTTGGTTGGGCCTACTAGATATATTGTTCTTGCAATGGGAGAAGTGCTTGGCTTTGGGTTCAATCTTGCGGTGTCCTTTCCCAGTGACAATAGGGGCAACAAGGCACGTATTGTATTGTTGCCATCGAGGATATAAATATGGGGTTTATATCATATTGCTTGAGTTTATCCCTCTACATCATGTCATCTTGCTTAAAGCATTACTCTGTTCTTATGAACTTAATACTCTAGATGCATGCTGGATAGCGGTCGATGTGTGGAGTAATAGTAGTAGATGGAGAATCATTTCGGTCTACTTGTCTCGGACATGATGCCTATATATAATGATCATGCCTAGATATTCTCATAATTATTCGGTTTTCACACAATTGCTCGACAGTAATTTGTTCACCCACCGTAGAATTCTGCTATCATGAGAGAAGCCACTAGTGAAACCTATGGCCCCCGGGTCTATTCTCAACATATCAATCTACAATCTACTTTACTTTGTTGTATTTATTTTCTGTTCTTATATCCAGAAAATACCAAAAAATATCAAACTATCCTATCTATCAGATCTCACTTTCGTAAGTGACAGTAAAGGGATTGACAACCCCTTATCGCGTTGGCTGCGAAGTTCTTATTTGTTTGTGCAGGTGCAACGGACTCGCGCATGGTCTCCTACTGGATTGATACCCTGGTTCTCAAAAACTGAGGGATATACTTAAGCTATTGTGCTGCATCACCCTTTCCTCTTCGAGGGAATACAACACAAGCTCGAGAAGTAGCATCACACAGCATGGCAATAGGTGTGTCAACATCATGTAAGCAATCATTGTCAAGATAGTACACTAGTGGGACAAGAGAAGCACCATCACCTATGTTACCTTTAGAGCTCCGCTCATGTGTTGCAGGTGAGGTTGCAACTTGATGGTACCATGTGGGGGGTGCATCTTCTTCCACCATGGACTCGTTGTGGGTAGGCATCTCATCATGTAGGAGACCTAGCACCAAAGAAAAGACACTTGGAGTAGTGGTTAAGTCATTAGAAATCATAGTGGCCTCACATGCCCTCTCAACTACCTCACTCACTATGTTTTGTGGCTCACTCTCTCTTGGATGCTCTCACTCGTATGGATGGTGGAGTCACTCAAATGGCTCGCAAACTCACATAGGATATGTGGCATGCTCTCATGTGTGGGGCTAGTGGTGGTCACTCTCATCCTCTCAAAGGAAATGCTCTCAGTGTCACATATGGTGGAGTCACTCATATCACTCATGTGGTGGTGTCTCTCCTCACATGGAAATTGGGGCATCTCGCTGTGGGGACCCCGACTTAAGAGTCGAGATCACCGAATGCACGTGTACAGTGATCCCAGAGATCAATGCTCACTGAACACACAGAAGCTGAATAACAAGAGTCTTACATCCATACATATCGTCTTACACAAATTAAGGCCATTATGGCCAAGTCTTACATAGATAAAGCCTCACGGGCTGAATAGCAAATAACTCAAATAGCGGAAGTCTTCGATGATAAGTAGAACCCATGCCATCTGCCTTAACCCTACAAGCATTCTGACTGGGATAGCGTCCTAGTTCGCATGTTCATCTCCAAAGAACTCTTCTTCATATTCCTGTTCCTCCATGCCTGGCCAATTAAATAACCAGTGGCAAGCCAATGAGTACTTTGAATGTACTCGCAAGCAACCCATGATTTGGTTCAAAGTAACAATGCAATCGAACAACAATGAACAATCTAGCTACGAGCTAGAATAAATATTCTGCCATCAAGTATATGCATCAATAATTTCTCGTAACCTCGAGGACAGGTTACCGATATCAACATGATTATGATTCATCTCATCGAGTCAAGTCACCACCTTGACTCATCATACACACACACAAGGTTTCGCAAACATTGGACGTAGCCCAAGAGCGGTTACCCAACTGTCCTTGACCGTGGACACGGCTATTCGAATAGTTTTACACTCTGCAGAGGTTGTACACTTTACCCACAAGATCCAGGAAGCTTTCGTGTCACCCACGATCCCGCAGTACCTCAAGTACTCGGGGGAAGCACCCGGTCATTATCTTTCCTTAGACGACACTAACATAGAGTCCACTCGTTGGTACACGGCCCTCGAGTACAAACAATAGATCACGGGACTCGCCCTAATTTCTATGTCATGCGTACCCGAAGGGACCAACGGTGTGTCCGGTGCCCAGTGAAAACAGTCATGGTCGTCTATCCAAGCACGACCCCGTCCCGGGAAAGACCTCAAGTCTTCCCGTCACTAGTAATGCGGGCACCATGCTAGTATCGGCCTAAGTAATCAATAAAGCCCCGTCCCATAAGGGGTAGAGTGGTTGCACATGTATGATTGGAATAACGGTCGCAACTTAAACCAATCCGTTTGAAAAACATCACACATACTTGTCTCGGTACACCACTTCGTCATCAAGTGGTTACCCATCTCACCATCTCCCTCGGGCATGAATGGCACCCGACGGGTTTTTTGAAAGAATGCAACCACGAAGGTATCATGGCACACATGCATCTCTAAGCATCACTACTAACCATATGCAAAGCATCTAGCACATAGCAAGGTTATGAGCAAACATGCATCATGTGGTGGTTTCAAACTAGGTCACCACCATAACTCTTATCATCATGCAATCGGAAACAAACGAGTTCCGAAGAACTCAAGTGTATCATGGTCAAAGGTCTGCTTGCCTGGATTGGCTTGGTCTTCAAAGTCTTCAAATCCTTCTCCATCTCCTTCTTCAGCAACTTCGTCAAATACGGGATCTAATCGTCGCAAAATAACAACGGGAAAATAAGACCACAATGAAAACAGAAAAATCAAAGTGCTCAGAAAAATATCAACTTATTTTTGTTAAATACTAGGGGGAAAACTAAGATGGCAAAAATTCTTAGTTGGAGTTTTGGAGTTGCAGAATGGTATCTAAGGATTTTAGAACAGGAGTTTTATTGCTCAAATTTGAATTTAAATTTGAATAGAACAGAAAAGTTTCATGGATATGTGTGAAAGTGACACCATTAAATAGGTTGGAATATTACAAGATTTTAGGAGTTGGAATTAATTTATTTGGAAAAATATTCATTTATGTAAAATTATTTAAAATTTACAGAAAAGAAAAAGAAGAAAAGGCCCTGTGCAACTGGGCCAGAATGGCCACAGCGCACGGCCCAGGGCGAAGAGCCCAGCCGCTCGGGAGCCAGCGCGCGCACGTTAGGATTTTAAACCTGACGGGCGGGGCCTGGCTGTCAGCGACTGCGAGGGGAGAGAGAGGGCGATGAGGATGACAGGCGGGGCCCGCCTGTCATCTTTAACCTTGCGGCCATGGCGACGGCGAGCTCACCGGCGGTGATTCCGGGCACGGCGGGACAAACGAAGGGCAGGGATGGACTCAGCAGCGAGTCGTGGAGGTAGTGGTGGTGGTGTGGCTCGCCGGAGAGGCCTGGCTCGTCGGCAGCGAGGTGGGACGGCGGAGGGTCGTCGGGAAGTTGCTGGCTAGCTCGATTTCGGCAGCTGCAGAGAGGGGGAAGAGAGGGGAAAGCATGAGTGAGGTGCGGCGGTTCCAAATCGAGCGAGAGAAAGGGCGGAGAGGGCCTGTACCGCGAGATCCCCGGCTGCCCGACGCGGCGGAGCTCCGGTCGATCCCGAGCACTGAGGCTCTCTAGGGGTGATTGAGTGGTACTGGCGTGTTGCTGTGAGTGAGGGGAGGCTGTTGGTGCCGTTGGAGAGGCTTGGGCATGCTTATATAGCCGAGCCCACGGTCCAACATGGACTCGTGCACCGGCGAGGTCGCAGGCGAGGCCAGAGGCCGTTCTGGTGCTCGTGTTTGAGTTCGGGAGATTCGTGGACGAGTCCTACGCCTAGTAGATGGAGAGGAGGAGCGGGGAAGGCTCCAAACAGCACGCGCGTGTGAGCCCGACGAGTGGAGGCTGCGGGCGGCCAGCGCACGTGCGAAGGCGGCCACTGGAGGGCGGAGGAGGAGGGGGACAACGCCGGGGAGGGTCGTAGACGTCGAGGCGCGTTGGAAGGCGCGAGGGGAGAGCTCGAGGTGGTCGGGGGCAGGCGATTGGGCGAAGCTACAGTGCGGGGGCGCACTGTAGCGCGCTCTGGAGCGGCCTTATCGCATGCCATGGCATGCCATTGGCCCTCTGGGCGCGTCCGCCGTGTCTGGGGGGTCCAGGGTGATGCAAGCAGCTCGGCTGTGGCTTTGGATGCTCTGGATGATCAAGGAGAGAGAGGTGAAGCTGGTAACTTGGTGAATTTTGGCTGTCCAGCAAGGTGAACTAGGGTTTTCACCCCTCAATCATGGAGCTGTAGACATGGGGGAGTTACTGGGGGTAGATAGTAACTAGATGAAGCTGTGGTAGAAAGTTGAGGCCAAGGTAAATAGTAAAAGTGATCAAGAAGATGGTTTTGGTAATTTGGCAGAAGGTGTTTGATCAAGTTTTGGTCAAGCAAATGATCTCCACTTGCCATGACACTTAACAGGATTGAATGTTATGTGAAAATAGGGTGTTTCACCAAATTTGGGCTCATTTGAAGAAACTAGCCAATGTAACTTTGGTGAACCCTAGAAATCAACAGAAATGGCTTCATCTTGTTTAAGTCAATCTAATCATCTCCCCTTGATGCACCACTTGGTTTAGTTTCATCATTTGGGGTTATGATCATGCCCACAAAGTTTGAAGCTCCAGGTAAAAAGTTGGTAATGTAAAGTTGTTCAAATTTGCATTTGAATAGAAAGGGTTTTGAGGATGATATCTTGCTTCCCAAGGCATGAGGCTTGGCAAGATCATCAAATATGTCATATATGACATGATAGAATTTCCCTGGGAATTTTGGAGAATATTTCCTTTGTAAATATTTCAAAAGCTTGAAATATCCAGAAAGGGTTTTGGAGGGATTAGCCCATTATTTTGAACATGACCAAGTGTTGAAACTCTTATATATGGACAATATATGTCCTATGAGTCTCCCTGAATTTTGGCAAATATTTTTGAAATACTTAAATAATTTTTCCCTATTAAAGACCATTTCTGGCCTTAAGAAAAAGCTTTTAAATAAAATAGGAAAATAACTTTTAAAATTATACTTTTGTGGTTTCTGGGAGTCCTATGACTACTAGGTCTCAAATATACTTTTTGAAATAATTTTCTCACCCTAAATCAAGCACTTGCAGTGCAAACCTTAATTCAGGGGTTTTTGGAATACTAAATTTATAAAATACATTTTGGCCAAATTAATTTTGTAAGAAAATACTATACTGTTATATAACATTTGGCATGATCATTGGGCAGAAGTTTTGGATATGGAGATGAATTCTACAAGAGGTAATAGTTGACTTTAATGAGCACATGAAAAGCATATGAAGAAAAACTCAATTCCAAATAAAAGCCAAATGATGCCAAAAAAATTTGCTGGTCCAAATTTTCATGCTTCATTGATGCAAATAACATGTTACAAAATGCAGGGTGTGACACTCGCATAGGTGGATGTCGAAGAGGTGTAGGTGCAATTGTCTCCATGCTCAACTTCCTCACCCATAACGCCTCCAAAGATGAATGACGTAGAATATGGCAAGACATCACTCTCCTCCGAAATCACAGAGAAGGTCTCATGTTTCCTCGAGTAGCTTGACCCGGAGTAGGAGTCTAATATGGGCGCCTCTTCATGGTGTCGAAGAGGTGCATGCTCGTCGCCTTGGTCGAAGGGGATGGCCCATGCTCGGCCGTCTTGTCACTGTCGCTCATAGATGATCGCCTTGATGTTGAAGATGTCGATGTAGGCGAATTCATGGGAAGTAGGTGAAGATGTCGTATGTCCAAAGGTGAAGACACCTTCATACCACTTGGCGAAGATGCCGAAGTGGTGGTTGTAGCCGTAGCTCCTTCTTGGTGTTGCTTGTCTCGCGGTCTTCTTATGTGCTCTTGAAGCTTGGCCTTGGCATGCAGTAGAGCTTGTTCGGACTTGTAGGTATGCGTGTGTCGAGCATCTTCATGACGATGGTGTTGTTGTTGTCATGCTTGAGCTCATAGAAGATGGCGTTCATCGTCGCCGTGCACATGATGCTTGGAGGTGACTTGCCCTTCATGACAATGTTGATGGTCGACATGGCGGTGTGGACGTGGACAACTTGCGCTTGCATCATTTTTGCGTTTTGAAGACTTGTGACTTGAACGTCGCCGCTGAGAAGATGACAAGGGGGAAGAAGACTTGTAGTTGACCACCATGTGTTGGAGCTCCGCCATGTGTTTGTCGAAGGAGTCGCACATGTCGTCGAGGTAAGCCCTTCTCCTTGTCTCGGAGTGTCGTATGTCGATGGCGATGTTATCGATGCACTCTTGCATTGCTCGTTGTAGTCCGATGGTTTGCATGTGGATGTAGTTGTTCGCGCCCTTGATGTCGAAGACCGGAGATGAAATGCTTTGCCTATCCATCACAAGACTAAAGTAGTGGTGAGTGGGAGAAAGAGAATAACAAGACCAATATACCTTACCCGATGTTGAGAATGGATCAATGATCACTCAATAATGTGTCAAGGAAATAGCACAATTGGTACCGATTCTCGTCAATTCTCACACCTACACAACAAAGCTTACGGAGTAGCTTGGTGAGGATAGTGGCACAAAAATTTGATGCAAAATGTTAGCAAGAGTCAATAATGTTGAAAGAGATTCACAAATTTGCAAGTGTAACAAGTAGACCAATAGCAAAGAATGTCACACGGAAACACACACACACAAATAGATAAATGTGGTTGTGCAACCAAGGATTAAGCGGAAAATGTGGAATCCACGGAATATGCTCTTGTCGCACAACACTAGAGAGACGCTAGCCGATTGCTCAATAGGCGGATACGAACTTGTGCACTCCTATATGAGACAAAATATAGCGACTTCCTATCAAAAGTATGCTATGTATGTATGATGTTCTGGTGCTTTTAGCACAAGATGATCCAAGATGATCAAGTATGATATGATATTTTGGATGCTATGGCTCTTGCTTACAAGCTTATTTGTGGCTCTCTTTTGCTCAAAAGCTTATTTTCTTCTCTCTTTTTTGATATGGCCACTTATGCGAAATGCACAAACCAAGATAGCAATTGTGTATATGCGGGAACAATCTTGTGACACAAGAGATGATATGATACCAAGATGATATGGTATGGATGCATTGGAAGCGCGGATTGATGATCACTAATGTGCACAAGTAACGTTGCCGTCAATACTCAAAGGCTGGTCTCGATAGGCAAGTGACGCAAAAATGGGCTAGGGGTTAACAATGCAATGGCAAGGGGAATATACAATGATGTCGTCGAAGTTACCGTCCTTGCATAAGGTGTCGTCAAGTGGTGGTTGCGGAATTGTTGGTGGAAACCCAATCAAAATGGGTTATGGTGGCGGAAGGGTATGATGGGCTATACATGGTGTCAGAGTTGAAGGAACGGTCCCTAAGTAGCCGAAATACCTTAGGAGACACAACCCACAACTCAAACAAGCTCGAACAAAATTGGGTTAAGTTGGGTTGGAAATGTATAGTGGGAAAGGGTATGCGGAAGTGGTGATGGTGGTTGATCAATAAGCAATTGTCCCTAAGTAGCCTAAACACCTTAGGAGACTCAAATAACTACTCAAGCAACCACAAATGCTATGGTGGACAAAATGGATTAGGTTGCGGAAGGCCTATGGTGGCTATGCGGACGATATGGTGGTAGGCCTAGGCAACCTTGCCAAATTTGACAAACATTGATGGAGTCAAATGATGATGAAAGTATTTTTGTGGTATGGGGGATGTCAAGAGCTTCAAAACGAGGAAAAGAACGTCAGAATCGGAGTTCGGATGAATTAGTTACGGACAAATCAAAAATCAGCCGAAGGGGGAATCTACTGGTAGCGGACGTCCGGAAATGGATGGATGTCCTGTGACCGGACGTCCGGAAGTCGTCGGAAATACGCTAATTACGATCTATACAGGTGTTCCGGTCGTTTGGTGGATGACGGACGTCCGGTGCTTCGGGAGGGTCCGGATGTCCGGTAAAACGCCGGTCGCCCACTGGGTTGGGGTCAACGCGGGATTTGAGTTTCGGGACGCGATTTTGGGCGGAAAATGGAGATTTGGGCTCAAAATGGATGAGATTTCGTGGGTGAAAGATGGAGAAACTTGAGGAAATGCTAGATCTACTTGAAACCAAGCAAATCCATGGATCAAAATCAACAAAACATCATCAAACTAACAAATCACAGAAAAAAATGGGCCTATTTTTGGTGGGGATTTTCGAAATTGGGGAGGAATACCACAAAATCAAGCTAGAAAATGGTGAGGGGGCTCCAAATTCGTGAGAAACCTTGGCTCATGATACCATATGATGTGGGGCTAACCCGATCTTGGCTGATCTTTCACAATTGAAGGGATCCCCGAGGATGAGCACGAGGGGAAATCACGAGGGGAAACGAGAGAAAACACTCAAATCAACAAGAAACAATCACACATGTGCAAGATCCATGAACACAAAGAGAGATACATTGATGAGAACATCACTAACAAAGTTACACCCACAGCCCCAACTAATACATATACAGGACCAATTATTAGAGCTCGCGCACACCAGTTAAATTACTAGGTACTTTCGTTTCTTGGTAATGATTCTAATGTTTATGAGAATATGATGTTTCCTAAATTGGATACATTTGTCTTGCTTACAAATGAAGGGCCTAGCTTGGACAAGAAGGATGAATATTGGAGCAAGATCAAGCATGGAGATGATGGCATGCGCAAGGGGAAAAAGAACGGAGTTACAAGTGATGATTTCAGGACTTTGAAGCCACCATAATGAGTGTGTGAAGCCTTGGACCAAATATACAAGATGCCACTTCATAAATTTTGTCTGGGGGCTATTATAGGTGCTACGTCACCTTATTATTGGGCTAGGCACATGTAATTTTGAAATACTTGAGTATAGGCTACTTTTAGAGTCCGTATGTGTGGGGAAACAAGAGTTAGGGTTGGTTTCAGACCCGCTCCTCCAAGGGCCACGAAATTCCCCCCTCTTTCTCCATATATACAGCCCTTAGGGCGTCGTTTAGACTTTGGGTTTTGCTTAGATTAAAGTTCACCATAGCTGCAACTTCACACACTTTGTTTGTGCTTAATGACCAAACAAAGATGTCAGAGAACCCCACCTTGATCAATAAAGTTGTCCTCTTATATTCGCAATATCCAGATTGCAATCTTAGTTTCTTGCTTGGTCTTCATTTGCTTGCAGGAAATATACCCTCGTGGTCAGGTTGATCGTGCTCCGGCATGGTCAATAACCTCTCAGAGTTGGTTTAGCGATTGCTAAGGTGCGACGTCCTCGCACGTTCATAGTCGGATCGTCGAAGTGTACTCCACCATAAACGATAGCCACCATCATATCGAAAGACGGGACACCTTTGCCTCTATCAAGTGGTATCAGATTTCCAGGTTGCTCGAGGAGATTACAGTTTTTCGTAGATTAGATCGAGTCTGTTCTTCATACGTACAGTCCACGAAAAAGCCAAAAAAATAGGGCTAGTTCATCATATCCTAACCAGTCTGAGCCATTGCATAATCTTTTTCATGTTTTCTTAGTTGAATTTGCGGTTGCATCGTTGTGTCGAGTTGCTGGTCTTAGCGTCTAGTTCTCTAGAGTTTCGAGTTCTGTTCATAGTTTGTCACGCCGCCGCTGCACCATATTCATCGCTGCTGCCACACCACCACCGCTCCCATATACCACC
Organism: Secale cereale; assembly: GCA_902687465.1. Taxonomy (NCBI): domain Eukaryota; kingdom Viridiplantae; phylum Streptophyta; class Magnoliopsida; order Poales; family Poaceae; genus Secale; species Secale cereale. The sequence goes on from LR738712.1 coordinate 336,236,213, forward strand.
ATCGTCATCACCGCTGCCATACACCACCATCGCATATCCATCACGCCAATCTGAGTCCTAGTCCGAGTCCAGTATTTACTTGCTTTGTTTTTTATTTCCAGATCACGTGATACTTCGAATCATGACCAAGTCGGACTCCCCAACTTCAGTGATACCCGCAGAAGAAAAATAGTTCCAGTTTAAAAAACACTATGGTTGGAAAATTATGTCTAGGCCATTTCTAGACCATTTTTAGAATTTTTCGAAGAAAAAAAATAGTTGCAGAGAAAAAAGTGCAAAAAAATGAAAAAAAATTCAAAGTGTGCTCCTCCCTTGTTACATGCAGCACCATGATTTTTTTAGTGTTCTAGGCTCGCGTCTCTAGTACGGTCTAGCCTAGGACCAGCACAGTATCGTCGTTGAGCGTTTATTCAACTTTGCATCTCTGAATTGATTATTGCTGACCTTTTTTGCTACCATATTATAAGCCTTCCCAGCTCCACATACATCTACGTCATGCGTTTGACTCTCCCTGATAATCGCTTTATCCAAGCTTTGAGAGTTTTGACTACCACGGTTGTCGATCACCACCGGCTGCTGGGTAAGAACTGGTAAGAATTTGATATTTGCTTGACGGATTTGTGACGCCCCACCACCACCATTTTCTAGTAGTCTGTAGGATCATATTTTTGTGTGTTTCTATTGTTGCTAACCATGGTAGGATCACAAGTCGATGAGACTGACTGGGAGTTGCATGATAAATTTCAACAAATGATGGGTCAACAGGTAGAAGATGTGATGACCAGTTTTGGCGACGCACCAGCGAGGATGGATGGCATTGAGAAGTCTATTGACACCAAGTTGGATGTCAAATTCGCTGAAGTGCTTGCGCATCTACCACAACATGATGTACCATTGCAACAAAACAACCACCACCACCTTCACGTCGCGAAACAGCCCACTGCAAAGCGAGTCGTGTCCCTGCTACTTCTTGAGCTTGCGTTGTATTCCCTCGAAGAGGAAAGGGAGATGCAGCACAGTAGCGTAAGTATTTCCCTCAGTTTTTGAGAACCAAGGTATCAATCCAGTAGGAGACCATGCGCGAGTCCCTCGCACCTGCACAAACAAATAAGAACTTCGCAGCCAACACGATAAGGGATTTTCAATCCCTTTACGGTCACTTACGGAAGTGAGATCTGATAGAGATGATAGTTTATATTTTTGGTATTTTTGGTTTATAAGAACATCAAATAAAAACGGTAAAAGTAAAGTATATGTAGATTGATATGTTGAGAATAGACCCGGGGGGCATAGTGTTCTCTAGTGGCTTCTCTCATGATAGCGATATTCTATGGCAGGTAAAACAATTACTGTCGAGCAATTGATAGAAAAGTGAATAATTATGTGACTATCTAGGCATGATCATTGTATATAGGCATCACGTCTGAGACAAGTAGACCGAAACGATTCTGCATCTACTACTATTACTCCACACATCGACCACTATCCAGCATGCATCTAGTGTATTGAGTTCATAAGAATAGAGTAACGCCTTAAGCAAGATGACATGATGTAGAGGGATAAACTCAAGCAATATAATATAAACCCCATCTTTTTATCCTCGATGGCAACAATACAATACGTGCCTTGCTGCCCCTACTATCACTGGGAAAGGACACCGCAAGATTGAACCCAAAGCCAAGCACTTCTCCCATTGCAAGAACTATAGATCTAGTAGGCCAAACCAAACCAATAATTGGAAGAGAATTTCAAGGATATTATGAGCACACATAAATAGTTCAGAGAAGAACCGAATATTTCTCATAGATAATCTTGATCATAAACTCACAATGCATCGGATCTCGACAAACACACCGCAAAAAGAGATTACATCGAATAGATCTCCTCAAAGACTGAGGAGAACTTTGTATTGAGTTCCAGAGAGAGAGATAAGAAGCCATCTAGATACTAGCTATGGACCCGAAGGTCTATGGTAAACTACTCACAACTCATGGTGAGGGCGATGATGATGATGAAGAAGAACTCCGTGATGGATCTCACGGTAATAGAAGGTTACGGCGGTGGAATTAGGGTTTTCTCTCTGTTGTCGAAGGTTTCGGGGTACGTAGACTTATATAGGAGGAAGGAGGACACTGGGGGACGCTCGAGGGGCCGACGAGGCAGGGGGCGCGCCCTGGGCATGGGGGCGCACCCCCCACCCTCGTGGGCGCCTCGATGCTCCCCTGATGTGGTTCTCAAGTTCCATGTGCGTGATTTTCTCCAAAAATATCTCTCGTGAAGGTTTCATTCCGTTTGGACTCCGTTTGATATTCTTTTTCTGCAAATCCCTGAAATAGGAAAAAAACAGCAATCTGGACTGGGCCTTTGGGTTAGTAGGTTAGTCTAAAAAATGATATAAAAGTGTAAGATAAATCCCATTAAACATCCAAGACTTCATAAATAATAGCATGGAACAATCAAAAATTATAGATACGTTGGAGACGTATCAAGCATCCCCAAGCTTAATTCCTGCTCGTCCTCGAGTAGGTAAATGATAAAGAAAGAATTTTTGATGTGGAATGCTAACCAATATAGTTTTTCAATGTAATTCTCTTAATTGTGACATGAATGTTCATATCTGAAAGATTCAAGATAAAAGTCTATATTGACATAAGAAATAACAATACTTCAAGCATACTAACAAAGCAATCATGTCTTCTCAAAATACTATGGCTAAAGAAAGTTATCCCTACAAAGTCATATAGTCTGGCGATGCTCCCTCTTCATCACACAAAATATTCATATCATGCACAACCCTGATTTCAGCCAAGCACTTGTTTTCATACTCTATCTTTTCAAACCTTTCAACTTCCACTCAATACATGAGCGTGAGCCATGGACATAGAACTATGGGTGGAATAGAGGTGGTTGTGTAGAAGACAAAAAGGAGGGAGATAGTCTCACATCAACTAGGCGTATGAACAGGCTATGGAGATGCCCATCAATAGATATCAATGTGAGTGAGTAGGGATTGCCATGCAACAGATGCACTAGAGCTAAGTATGTATGAAAGCTCAACAAAAGAAACTAGTGGGTGTGCATCCAACTTGCTTGCTCACGATGACCTACGCCATTTGAGGAAGCCCATCGTTGGAATATACAAGCCAAGTTCTATAATGAAAATTCCCACTAGTATATGAAAGTGACTAAACATGAGACTCTCTACAATGAAGAACACGGTGCTACTTTGAAGCACAAGTGTGGAAAAAGATAGTAGCAATTGTCCCTTCTCTCTTTTCTCTCTTTTTTGGAGGGGCTTTCTCCTTTTTTTTATTAGCCCCTCTCTATTTTTTTGGGCCATCTCTTTTTATTATTGGCCTTTCCTCACATGGGACAATGCTCTAATAATGATGATCATCACACTTTTATTACAACTCGATACTACAACAAGAATGACTCTATGTGAATGCCTCTGGCGGCGTACCGGGATGTGCAATGAATCAAAAGTGACATGTATGAAAAATTATGCATGGTGGCTTTGCCACAAATACGATGTCAACTACATGATCATGCATGGCAATATGACAATATGATGCGTGTCATATGAACGGAACGGTGGAAAGTTGCATGGCAATATATCTCGGAATGGCTATGGAAATGCCATGATAGGTAGGTATGGTGGCTGTTTTGAGGAATAATATGGTGGCTGTTTTGAGGAAGGATATATAGTGGGTTTATGGCACTGGCGAAAGTTGCGTGGTACAAGAGAGGCTAGCAATGGGGGAAGGGTGAGGGTTCGTATAATCCATGGACTCAACATTACTCATAAAAACTCATATACTTATTGCAAAAATATACGAGTCATCAAAACAAAGCAATCAACGCATGCTCCTAGGGGGGAGGTTGGTAGGAGTTAACCATCGCGCGCCCCCGACCTCCACACAAAGGTTAGCACTCTACAAATACCTCATTCTCTAACTTCGTCACATAGCGGTTCACCATACGTGCATGATACGGGAATCACTAACCTTAACACAAGTATTTCTCAATTTCATAATAACTCCACTAGCATGACTCTAATATCACTATTCTCATATCTCAAAACAATTATCAAGCATCCAACATCTCATCATATTCAATGCACTTAGTGTGAATTTGTTTACTACATTGACATTGGATGTCTATCATGTGAAGACTAGTTTTATTAGCCTAAACACATTACCAAGCTGTTTTAATAGACTTTCAAATATATATAAGTGAAGCATGAGAGTTCAACAATTTCTACAAAATATAACCACCACCATGCTCTAAAAGATGTAAGTGAAGCACTAGAGCAAAAACTATTCAACTCAAAAGATATAAGTGAAGCACATAGAGTGTTCTAACAATTCCTAGGTCATATTTAACTCTCTCAAATAGGTTCATCCAGCAAGGATGATTGTGACAAACTAACAAGAAAAGACTGAAATTATACAATACGCTCCAAGCAAAACACATATCATGTGGTGAATAAAAATATAGCTCCAAGTATAGTTACCGATGGATGAAGACGAAAGAGGGGATGCCTTCCCGGGGCATCCCCAAGCTTAGGATTTTGATTATCCTTGAATTCCTTGGGGTTACATGGGCATCCCCAAGCTTAGGCCTTTGCTACTCTTTGTTCCATAGTCCATCAAAGCAATACTCAAAACTTGAAAACTTCACAACACAAAACTTAGACAAGAATTCTCGTGAGCTCCGTTAGTATAAGAAAACAAATCACTACTCAAAGGTACTGCAATGAATTCATTATTTGTTTATATTGGTGTTAAACCTATTGTATTCCAACTTCTCTATGGTTCATACTTGCCAATACTACTCATAGATGCATTGAAATAAGCAAACAACACACGAAAAACTGAATCTGTCAAAAACAGAACAGTCTGTAGTAATCTGCAGGTTTCGCCTACTTCTGGAACTCCACAAAATTCAAAATAAATTGGTAAATTTGAGGAATTTTTCTATTAATCATCTGCAAAAAGAGTCAACTAAATAGCACGCTCTAGTAAAATCTGACGACCACTTTAGCGAGCGCTAACGATTCTGTTTTTCACAGCAAGATCACATAAACTTCACACAAGTCTTCCCAGAGGTTCTACTTGGCACAAACACTAAACAAAACATGAAACCACATCTAATCAGAGGCTAGATGCAATATTTATTCCCTAACAGCAACAAAAACAAAAAAATAAAATTGGGTTGCCTCCGAACAAGCGCTATCGTTTTACGCCCCTAGCTAGGCACGAAACAAGATAAATCTAGGTATTGCCATCTTTGGAAGGCAATTCTTTGATTAAGCACTTATGATTCTTAGGTTCTTCTTTGTCCCCATTAATAATCAAACTCTTCGGCAAGAAATCAAGAAATTCTAAAGTGTCAAAAGGGTCTCTTCCAAAAGTAAGAAAATTAGGGTGAACACTTATGGATTTGAGATCCGCAATTCTAGATGTTTCACCTTTGTCTTTAGGGACATACATGAACTTGGATAATTTAGTGGTAGAGGTATTTGGAGTAGTTTTTATAGCGGAAAGAGCAGAACCCACATTAGTGATAATATCCTCAAGCTTATTGATTCTAGTAGAATCCTGATCTAGCTTTTCTTTAACTATGGGCTCCTTTTCCTTAAGATTTTTCAGAACAACTCCTACCTTAGATCCATATTGGGTGATTTCATTATGGATTTTTCTATCCAAGTTCTCTACCAATTCTATCGTGGCAACTTTGTTTTCAATGATTTCTAACCTTTGCATAACATGCTCCAAAGTTAAAACGGTCCCATTAACCATAAGAGGTGGTGAGCCAAATAATTCAGTCATAGCATTATAAGAATCAAAGGTGTGGCTACCCAAGAAATTCCCTCCGGTAAATCTAAGATAAATCTATTCCACAGAGTTATGCCAACATAAAAATTGCGAAGAAGCACGGAAGTGGAAAGCTTCCTATTGGATCTATTTTGAGCATTGCAAATTCTATACCAGGCATCTTTTAGGTTTTCTTCCTCCCTTTGTTTAAGGTTGAGGACCTCACTCTCGGGAGTGTTGACAATGATAGGTGTGCTAGACATGATGACAAGCAAGCAAGCAGCACACAAGCAAACAAGAAGCAAGCGAAGGATAAACACACAGCTGAAGAAGGGCAAATAAAACGGCAAGGGTGAAGTGGGGGAGAGGAAAACGAGAGGCAAAAAATGTAATGCAAAGGATAAGGGTTTGTGATAGGTACTTGGTATATAACTTTTGCATAAGCCTCCCCGGCAACGGCGCCAGAAATTCTTCTTGCTACTTCTCGAGCTTGCGTTGTATTCCCACGAAGAGGAAAGGGAGATGCAACAAAGTAGCGTAACTATTTCCCTCAGTTTTTGAGAACCAAGGTATCAATCCAGTAGGAGACCACGCGCGAGTCCCTCGCACCTGCACAAACAAATAAGAACTTCGCAATCAACGCGATAAGGGGTTGTCAATCCCTTTACGGTCACTTACGAAAGTGAGATCTGACACAATGATAGTTTATATTTTTGGTATTTTTGGTTTATAAGAACAACAAATAAAAGCGGTAAAAGTAAAGTATATGTAGATTGATATGTTGAGAATAGACCCGGGGGGCATAGTGTTCTCTAGTGGCTTCTCTCATGATAGCGATATTCTACGGCGGGTAAACAAATTACTGTCGAGCAATTGATAGAAAAGAGAATAATTATGAGACTATCTAGGCATGATCATTGTATATAGGCATCACATCCGAGACAAGTAGACCGAAACGATTCTGCATCTACTACTATTACTCGACCGTTATCCAGCATGCATCTAGTGTATTGAGTTCATAAGAACAGAGTAACGCCTTAAGCAAGATGACATGATGTAGAGGGATAAACTCAAGCAATATGATATAAACCCCATCTTTTCATCCTCGATGGCAACAATACAATACGTGCGTTGCTGCCCCTACTGTCACTGGGAAAGGACACCGCAAGATTAAACCCAAAGCCAAGAACTTCTCCCATTGCAAGAACTATAGATCTAGTAGGCCAAACCAAACCAATAATTCGAAGAGACTTGCAAGGATATTATGAGCACACATAAAAAGTTCAGAGAAGAACCAAATATTTCTCATAGATAATCTTGATCATAAACTCACAATTCATCGGATCTCGACAAACACATCGCAAAAAGAGATTACATCGAATAGATCTCCTCGAAGACTGAGGAGAACTTTGTATTGAGATCCAGAGAGAGAGAAGAAGCCATCTAGATACTAGCTATGGACCCGAAGGTCTGTGGTAAACTACTCACAACTCTTGGTGAGGGCGATGATGATGAGGAGGAGGAACTCCGTGATGGATCCTCCTCCGGTGGAGCTCCGGAACAGGGTCCAAAATCAGATCTCACGGTAACAGAATGTTACGTCAGTGGAATTAGGGTTTTCTCTCTGTTGTTGAAGGTTTCGGGGTACATAGACTTATATAGGAGGAAGGAGGACACCGGGGGATGCTCGAGGGGCCCACGAGGCAGGGGGTGCGCCCTGGGCAAGGGGGCGCGCCCCCCACCCTCGTGGGCGCCTCGATGCTCCCCTGACGTGGTTCTCAAGTTCCCTGTGCGTGATTTTCTCCAAAAATATCTCTCGCGAAGGTTTCATTCCGTTTGGACTCCCTTTGATATTCTTTTTCTGCAAAACCCTGAAACAGGCAAAAAACAACAATCTGGAATGGGCCTTTGGGTTAGTAGGTTAGTCCCAAAAATGATACAAAAGTGTAAGATAAAGCCCATTAAACATCCAAGACTTCATAAATAATAGCATGGAACAATAAAAAAATTATAGATACGTTGGAGACGTATCAGTCCCTCTTGAGCCTGGCCAAACTGTTGGTGATGCTGTTGATACTTTTGTGGCTCCTGCTGCTGCTAAGGAGGAGGACGATTACACGGGAGATTATGAGGATGAGGTTGATCAAAATCAGAACTACGTGCAACTACCAGCACCACAACAATGAGGTCGTCCACATGCAAATAATCGCAATGGTAGGGCTGCACCACACCCTCAGGTACGAGATCATGACCATCTCCCTAAAATAAAATTGAATATTCCACCATTTGAGGGTAGATATGTTGCTCATATATATCTTACTTGGGAGTTAGAAACCGAACATGTTTTACATGTTTAGAATATCCCTAGGAGAGACGTGTTGATGCTGCTCTTTGTGCTTTCACTGGTTTTGGTTATGTGTGGTGGTCTGAATATTGTAAATTATATCCAAATAATATTCCAAGTACTTGGGTTGCTTTAAAATTTGCTATGCATACTCGTTGGGTTCCACCATATTGTCAACGTGAATTACTTCAAAAATTGTAGCGTTTAAGACAAGCAAAAAATTCTATAGAGGAATATTATCAGGAATTACGAACTGGCCTGATTAGATGTGGTATTGTTGAGGATAATGAGGCTATTCTTGCACGTTTTATGGGTGACTTAAATAGAGAGATTCAGACAATTCTAGAGTATAAGGAGTATAATAATATCACTCGTTTATTCCATCTTGCTTGCAAAGCTGAACGTGAAGTGCGGGATCGACAGGCCTTGGCGCGAACTAATTTTTTTGCAGGTCGACCTTCATCATGGACACCGCGTGCATCCTCTACTTCGACACGTCCGGTTGCACCACTGCCTACTTCAGCCGTCACTTTTAACCATGATAAAGGCAAACAGGCACCACCACCATCAGCCAGGAGTACACCTTCCGGTCATGCGGAGAGCTCTTATTCATCCATGGCATCCACAGGGCCAACACATGATGTTATATGTCGTCGTTGCACTGGTCATGGTCACTATGCGAGCAAATGCACATCTCAGCGTGTCATGATTGGTAGTGAGGATGGTGGTTATGAGTCCGCTAGTGACTATGATGAGGAGACTTTGGCTCTTATTACACGTGAAGACCACGGTGGAGATGATTCTGAAAATGAGACGCAATACATGGCTCCAGAAGACGCTGACAGGTATGAATGTTTAGCTGCTCAATATGTTTTGAGTGTGCAGGTCACACAAGCGGAGCAAAATCAGAGGCATAATTTGTTCCATACAAAGGGAGTTGTGAAGGAATGTTTTGTTTGCGTCATCATAGATGGAGGGAGCTGCAACAACTTGTCTAGCATGGAGATGGTGGAGAAGCTATCTCTCACCACAAGACCACATCCACATCCTTAGTACATCCAATGGTTCAACAACAGCGGCAAGGTTAAGGTAACACGTACTGTTCGTGTGCATTTTAGTATCTCTATATATGTTGATTGTGATGTGGTACCCATGCAAGCATGTTCCTTATTACTTGGTAGACCATGACAATTTGATAAAAATTCTATACACCAAGGTAGAAACAATCAGTATACTCTTGTTCATAAGGATAAACGTATTACTTTGCTTCCTATGTCTCCTAATTCCATTTTCAAAGATGATATTAATAGAGCTAATAAAATGAAACATGTGCAAAATAAGAGTGAATATCATATTGTTGCAAAAGAATTTGAGCAACAAATGAAGCCTTATAACACACCATCATCTCATGTTGCATCTAAAATTAAATTAAAAAGTGGATGTTTACTTGCCACCAAATCTCATATTGATGATCTAGATTTCAGCAAATCTGTTTGCTATGCTTTTGTGTGCAAAGAGGCATTATTTTCATTCGATAACGTGCCTTCCTCATTGCCTCCTGTTGTCACTAATATTTTGCAGGAGTTCACGGACGTCTTTCCACAAGACGTGCCAACGGGATTACCACCTATTCGAGGGATTGAGCATCAGATATTTTTAATTTCGGTGCATCGTTACCCAACCACGCACCATACCGTATCAATCCAGAGGAGACGAAGGAGATTATGCGTCAAGTACAGGAGCAACTCGACAAAGGTTATATACGCGAATCCCTTAGTCCTTGTGTTGTTCCTGTTATTCTAGTGCCAAAAAAGGATGATACATCACTTATGTGTGTTGATTGTAGAGGCATTAATAATATTACTATTCGTTATCGCCATCCTATTCCTAGGCTAGATGATATGCTTGATTAATTGAGTGGCTCTACAATATTCTCGAAAGTTGATTTGCGAAGTGGATACCATCAAATTCGTATGAAATTGGGAGATGAATGGAAAACAACATTTAAAACTAAGTTTGGATTATATGAGTGGTTAGTCATGCCTTTTGGGGTAACTAATGCAACTAGTACTTTCATGAGATTAATGAATGAAGTTTTACGTGCTTTCATTGGACGATTTGTGGTAGTTTAGTTTGATGATATATTGATTTATAGCAGATCTTTGGAGGAACATTTGGAACATTTACGTGTTATTTTTATTGCTCTACATGATGCACGTTTGTTTGGTAACCTTGGAAAGTACACCTTTTGCACCGACCGAGTATCTTTTCTTGGCTATGTTGTTACTCCACAGGGAATTGAGGTTGATAAAGCCAAGATTGAAGCTATTGAGAGTTGGCGGCAGCCCAAAACGGTCACACATGTGAGGAGTTTCCTTGGCCTCGCTGGATTCTATAGGCATTTTGTGAGAGATTTCAGCACCATTGCTGCACCTCTCAATGAGCTTACAAAGAAGGATGTGCCTTTTCTTTGGGGCACTGCACAGGAAGAAGCATTCACGGTATTGAAAGATAAGTTGACACATGCTCCTTTACTCCAACTTCCTGATTTTAATAAGACTTTAGAGCTTGAATGTGATGCTAGTGGAATTGGGTTAGGAGGTGAGTTATTACAAGATGGTAAACCTATTGCATACCTTTCTGAAAAATTGAGTGGGCCTAATCTGAATTATTCTACTTATGATAGGGAATTATATGATCTTGTCCAGACTTTGAAAAAATGGCAACATTATTTATGGCCCAAAGAATTTGTTATACATTCTGATCATGAATCTTTGAAGGACATTAAAAGTCAAGCAAAACTGAACCGTAGACATGCTAAATGGGTTGAATTCATAGAGACTTTCCCATATGTTATTAAACACAAGAAGGGAAAAGAAAATGTTATTGCTGATGCATTGTCTCGTCGTTATACTATGCTTTCACAACTTGACTTTAAAATATTTGGTTTGGAGAACATCGAAGATGAATATGTGCATGATGCTGAATTTAAAGATGTATCTTAGAATTGTAAAGAAGGGAGAACATGGAACAAGTTCGTCGTTAATGATGGATTTGTGTATCGTGCTAACAAGCTATGCATTCCAGCTAGCTCTGATCATCTTTTGTTGTTCAGGAGGTGCATGGAGGAGGATTAATGGAACACTTTGGGGTGAAGAAGACAGAGGACGTACTTGCTACACATTTCTTTTGGCCAAAGATGAGACGGGATGTTGAGCGTTTTGTCGCTCGCTGCACTACATGTCAAAAAGCTAAGTCACGGCTCAATCCTCATGGTTTATATATGCCTTTGCCTGTCCCTAGTGTGCCTTGGGAAGATATATCTATGGACTTCGTTTTGGGTTTACCTCGAACAAAGAAGGGGAGGGATAGCATATTTCTTGTCGTGGATAGGTTCTCGAAAATGGCACACTTTATACCATGTCATAAAAGCGATGATGCTGCTAATGTTGCTAATTTGTTCTTTCGTGAAATTATTCGCTTGCATGGTGTGCCAAATACTATTGTTTCTGATCGTGATACTAAATTTCTTAGCCACTTTTGGAGATGTTTATGGGCTAAGTTGGGGACTAAACTACTTTTTAGTACTACTTGTCACCCCCAAACTGATGGACAAACTGAAGTAGTCAATAAAACTTTGTCTACTATGCGTACGACTGCTTTGAAGAATAACAGGAAAATGTGGGAAGAATGCTTGCCTCATATGGAATTTTCTTATAATCGTTCGTTGCATTCTACTACTAAGATGTGCCCTTTTGAAATTGTATATGGTTTCCTACCTCGTGCACCTATTGATTTGTTGCCTCTTTCATCTTCGGAGAAAATTAATTTTGATGCTAAACAACGTGTTGAATTGATCTTAAAAATGCATGAGTTAACAAAGGAAAATATTGAGCGCATGAATGCTAAATATAAACTTGTTGGAGATAAGGGTAAAAACGTGTTGTCTTTGCACCTGGATATCTTGTTTGGTTACATTTGTGTAAGGATAGGTTTCCTAATTTGCGCAAGTCAAAGCTAATGTCACGTGTTGATGGTCCTTTTCAGGTGTTAGAGAAAATAAATCATAATGCATATAAACTTGAGTTGCCTGGAGATTTTGGGGTTAGTCCCACATTTAACATTGCAGATTTGAAGCCCTACTTGGGTGAGGACGATGAGCTTCCATCGAGGACGACTTCAATTCAAGAAGGGGAGGATGATGAGGACATCACTAGCAAAGTTACACCCACAACCCCAACTGATACATATACATGACCAGTAACTAGAGCTCGCGCATGCCAGTTAAATTACCAGGTACTTCCATTTCTTGGTAATGATTCCAATGTTTCATGAGAATATGATGTTGCCTAAATTGGAGACATTTGTCTTGCTTACAAATGAAGGGCCTAGCTTGGACAAGAAGGATGAACACTGGAGCAAGATCAAGCATGGAGATGATGGCATGCGCAAGGGAAAAAAGAACGGAGTTACAAGTGATGATATCAGGACTTTGAGGCCACCATAATGAGTGCGAGAAGCCTTAGACGAAATATACTATACAAGATGCACTTCATAAATTTCGTCCAGAGGCTATTACAGGTGCTATGTCACCTTATTATTGGGCCAGGCCCATGTAATTTCAAAATACTTTCGTATAGGCTATTTTTAGAGTCCGTATGTGTGGGGAAACAAGAGTTAGGGTTTGTTTCGGACCCCTCCTCCAAGGGCTACGAAATTCCCCCCTCTTCCTCCATAGATACAGCCCTTAGGGCATCATTTAGACTTTGGGTTTTGTTTAGATTAAAGTTCGCCATAGCTGCAACTTCACGTACTTCGTTTGTGTTCAACGACCAGACAAAGACGTCACGAAACCCCACCTTGATGAATAAAGCTTTCCTCTTATATTCGCAATATCCAGATTGCAATCTTAGTTTCTTGCTTGTTCTTCGTTTGCTTACAGGAAATAGACCCTCGTGGTCAGGTTGATCGTGCTCCAGCTTGGTAAATAACCTCTCGGAGTTGGTTTAACGATTGCTAAGGCATGACGTCCTCGCACGTTCATAGTCGGATCGCTGAAGTCTACTCCATCGTAAACGATAGCCACCATCTCATCAAAAGACGGGACACCTTTGCCTGTATCATACATGATACAAATCCAACAAAGGGGGATACACGGTAGCTAGTTCATCTCCGTGAGGAGGTCTTGATCCCGTGAGGGGTCATCCCGTGAGTTGTCTTGAATCTCATGTGGATCTTTTCCATAGAGGTCGCGGTCTCTCTCGTGGAGTAGAACCACTTTGGATGAGCAAAGCTCTAGGTCTCAAATGAGCTATCACAAAGCTAACCCTAACTAGGAGGAGGGGAAGAGTATATATAGTCTAGGTCCACGAAGGGGTAAGTGGGAGATACATGGGCCTCTGGCCCAACACACTGTGCGCATACAGGTACCGGACGTCCGGTCGGTTCCGGTCATCCGGTGGCTCGCGAGCGTTCGGATGTCTGGAAGTTCTCAGAATTCTGCTAATATCCTTCTGTGATTTGGCACCGGTCGTCCGGAGGGGCTCAGTCGTCCGGTTGCTGGGAGGTTGGCGGACATCCGATACTTGACAGACGTCTAGTGGTTGGACCGATCGTTGGCATGTCTTCTTCTGGTTGGCGCAGCCTTCAGGGGCCGGACGTCCGGTTTGGACCGGTTGTCTGGTGGTTGTAGATTCTGGCAGCTTCTCCGTTTGGTCCTTGTACTTGGTGTCCTCGCCTTCTCGTCCAATGCTCTTAGCTGCTTCATGGTCTCCCTCTTGGTTCCTGGTCATGCATATCACATATGTTTGAGGTAGTAGCTATGTATCACATGTGGAAAGTGAAGGTTTGGAGAGGAGCGAGTAAACCTTGTGTCCAATGGTGTGTACTTGAGGTCTCGTCGAAGTGAACATGGGAATGATCATGAGATGCTCCGCATCACTATTGAATTCCGGTGGGATCTATTGGAAATAATTAAACGCAACCCTGAAAATTGGGAGCTCGACGAAGGTAAAGAGTCAGGTATTAAGCTTAAGTATGATTGTGTTAAAACTTTTATGAATAATGATGTTTTTTTAAAGTTTAGCACTAAATATGGACTTGAATCTGATATAGTAGCTTCCTTTTGTGAATCATTTGCTACTCATGTTGGTCTCCCTAAAGAGAAGTGGTTTAAATAGCACCCACCTATTAAACAAGAAATTAAAGAACCGGTACCACCTAAGGAAGAAACTATAATATATAATGTTGATCCAGTTGTTCCTACTACTTATATCGAGAAATCACCTCTTCCTGTTAGGCTAAAGGAACATGCTAAAGTTTCTACTATGGTTAACAAAAGTTATATTAGAATACCCAAACCTAATGAACAAATCAAGGTAGAACCTAGTGTTGCTATGGTTAAAGATGTCTTGGGAGAAGATATAGATGGGCATGTTATTTTCTTCAATGAAGAAGCTGCTAGAATTGCTAGACCTCATAAAAATGACAAGCATAGACCCGTTGTTGGCATGCCTGTTGTCTCAGTTAACATAGGAGATCATTGTTATCATGGTTTATGTGACATAGGTGCTAGTGTGAGTGCTATTCCTTACACTTTATATCAAAAAATTATAAATGACATAGCACCCACAGAGATAGAAGATATTGATGTTACTATTAAACTTGCTAATAGAGATACTATATCACCAATTGGGATAGTTAGAGATGTTGAAGTCTTGTGCGGGAAAATAAAATACCCTACTGATTTTCTTGTTCTTGGTTCCCCACAAGATTGTGAGTGCTAAAGTTGCTAATAGAGATACTATACTGACTTTCTTATATCCCATTATCTTTGGTAGACCTTTCTTGAACACCTTTAATGCTAAAATAGATTGTGAGAAACAAACTGTCGATGTTAGTTTTGGTGATGGGTCCCATGAATTTAATTTCTCCAAGTTTAATAGAAAGCTGCATGAAAAATAATTGCCTAGTAAGGATGAAATAATTGGTCTTGCTTCTATTGCTGGACCTCCTACTGATCCTCTAGAACAATATTTGCTAGACCATCAAAATGATTTACATATGCATGAAAGAAATAAAATAGATGATATTTTATTTGAACTACGTCCTCTGCTTAAACATGATTTACCTATTGAAACTCTAGGAGGTCCTCCTCCACCTAAAGGTGATCATGTGCTTGAACTAAAACAATTGCCAGCCACTTTGAAATATGCTTATCTTGATGGAAAGAAGATATATCCTGTTATTATTAGTGCTAACCTTTCAGAACATGAAGAAGAAAGATTATTGGAAGTTCTAAGGAAGTAGTGAGCTGCTATTGGATATACTCTTGATGACTTAAAGGGTATTAGCACTACTCCAGGTTGCTGCTAACGCGACACTACGATCAGAGACCCTTTGACGAAACTGTGTGCGATGCATTAATTGCAAATGGTGATGTAAAAAACCGTCAAAAAAGATGCAAAATGTTTGCGATGAATGATAAGCAAACATGGTTCATATTTTAGTTGCATGTGCGATGAGGGGCCTACGGTTGATCTGTACGAACTGTTTGCGATGAGAAAGAACAACAGAAATGGGCATCCGGATCAAGGTGTGCGCGATATATGGCATACAGTTCACTCCAATCAACCGTTTGCAATGATTGAGGTGAACACAAATGATTCAGTGTAACAAGATGTGTGTGATACCCGGCAAACAGGTCGGTAATCAGAATTGCGTGTGATCATTATAGACAGCATGTACTGTCTTTGTTTGTGGATAATGTAGAAGATCTCTGACGAATACATATTACTAACCGTCTGCGATGAGATTGACAACATAAACAGAGATATATATAGTGTGCTTAATTTAGTCCTTGTTGTTGTTGTTGTTGTTGTTGGATGGCCCCGCGACATCGTCTTGGCGAGGACGCTTCTTGCCGCTAACCATTGGCTTTTCATCGCCGCCGTCGTCGTCGTCTTCGTTGTTGTCGTCGTCCTCCTCCTCCTCGTTCGACCATTCATCCTCCTCATCGTCGTCGTCCTCTGACGGCTCCTCGTCCGTCGAGTTATCGTCTGACGACTCCGGAGGCAGCAACCCTTCCATGAACCGGATATAATCGAGGTCTGGGCTCGACTCCGGACTCATGGAAGATGAGCAGGATGATTCTGATGTTGACCTATCATCGGGCGCCAGACTTCTGGCCAAACTGTCGTCCTCGTTATCGCTCGACATGGCTGTAGAGTGTGTGCAAGTGTTTAGGGTGGCCTGCCGGGGACGATGAAGATGGTGGACCCTTAAGAGGGGTATGCAGAGAAGAGGAACTGCCAATTGAAGCGGGGTTTTTTGCGCG
>LR738712.1:336252777-336270369 GCA_902687465.1 Secale cereale
TGATGTATTATATAACCGCTAATATAATCAACCGCAATTATTGGTACCCAGTCGCTCCAAATTCGTGGGGCTGCGCATGACTCCTATTGGCTATTTGGCTGGTTTCATTTTTCAGGACAAAAACAAGGAACGAGTTTTGGGATTATGCACCGGTACCGGTACGAACGGAGTAGGACAGTTGGCAAGCAATACATTGAGTTCTTCTTATTGATAAATCCAGTAATAATCAAACTAGAAAGGAAAATAAAAAAGACAAAGAAAAATATCTCCACGAATCTTCGCGTAACATCAATGGCATAGGACCTAGATGTGCATTACTTAGAGCACATCTAGATGTGCTTTATCAATAGTGTCAAACAAAACCCCTAATCATCATTGCAAACATCACATAGAACATGGCTAATGCGACAACCACAGCTACACATGCTAGTTCCTTCTTGTCTCTTGCTTTCATCTGTTGCCTGTGATTGATTCTTTCTTGCTTCATCGTACTGATTGTACATTCCAGATCAGCCAATTTCTTCTTCAGCTTTACGTTATCTTCTACGAGCTTGGTGATAACACTCCGAGCCCTCCCATGCCATTCTTCATCTAGCCAGTTAACAAAGGCACAAGCCTCATATCCCTGCCAATGTTAAATAGTATTCAGGATGAGCGGTGGCATTAACTGAAGTAAAATGATGAACTTAATTAGCACTAACCTCTAAGGGGCTACTGAGAAACCGCCTGCTAATGTTGAATCCCTCCGTGCATACACGTCGAGTGGGAGTGTGCCCATGCACACAACTCAGCTTTTGGTACTTCTTGGTGGCGCAAAACTCAGAGTCAAACTCGTGTTGCAGGAGTCTGGAGTCATGCTCCGGATCCGGCGACAGATCGCTTTCCAGGGGGGAGGGTGTGATGACCTGGCTTATTAGGGATGATAGACTACTCATACCAAAAAAAAGGAATTCCTTCTTTTCCAGGAGCCCATTCGGATAGAACTCCAAAGTTAAGCGTGCTCAGCTTGGAGTAGTTTCAGGATGGGTGACCGACCGGGAAGTTGCTCCCGGGTGCGCACGAGTGAGGACAAAGTGCGCAGAAAAGACTAGTATTGATATGTGAGGCCAGTCTAGATCCCGCCAGGAGTAACGACCACCGGCGGGTGTGTCCGGGGCGTTACAAGTTGGTATCAGAGCCGACCCTCGCGGTTACACGGATGTTTGCGGACAGTTTGCAGTCATGTTGTGCATGACGTTTGTGACCCGTCGTGGCACACGGCATGGCACATGTGCTGTCCTGGAAGCACAGACGGTTGTGCCAAGAGGGAACGTTCCTGTGGCCCGACGAGGACGTCGGTTCCTCTAAGTGAGGGTGTATGTGATGACCTGGCTTATTAGGGATGATAGACTACTCATACAAAAAAAAAGGAATTCCTTCTTTTCCAGGAGCCCATTCGGATAGAACTCCAAAGTTAAGCGTGCTCAGCTTGGAGTAGTTTCAGGATGGGTGACCGACCGGGAAGTTGCTCCCGGGTGCGCACGAGTGAGGACAAAGTGCGCAGAAAAGACTAGTATTGATATGTGAGGCCAGTCTAGATCCCGCCAGGAGTAACGACCACCGGCGGGTGTGTCCGGGGCGTTACAGAGGGGGTCATTTAGGACGGATTCAGCAAGGAGCTATACTTTGGACATGCTAAAAAAGACCAGGATAGATTGGAACCTCACAGGATGATTCAGATCCATAGTACACCTGCCTTCTGATGACCTTAGGCAAGTGCTCGGCGGCGACCGCCATCGTGGCGGCAATACGAGCATGAGCAGCCGCACAGAAAGCATCAGCACCACTCGTCCACATTCCCCCAATGTCAGCGCCACGCGAAGGAAATTGGAGGCTATGTAGGGATTCAGGGAAAATGGGGAAACTATGGAGATAAGCTAACGGTTGGGAACTACTGATGGCACTATATGTTGTATACGGCACACTAGTTATACATGTCGTGTGTGTTAGGTATTACAACGTCACACACGATTTCCGCACCAAACCGTGTGAGAAGAAAACGTAGGTTAGACATGGTTGTCGTTACATAACCGTATGTGATGAACTACCCTATCCATATAATTGAGTTACACTGAGATACCGTGTAAACAGCCGCTCTGCGGATATCCGTAAAAAAATAGCCGCTCTGCATATAGAGATGGCGGCGGCGGCCTAGGCGGCGGCTATCGGAGAAGAGGTCAATCCTCAGTCGGTGGGCGGTGGCGGCGTCATAGGAGGTCAATCCTCGGTATGCATCGGGAGATAGGAGGAGCTCAACCACTGAGATCGAGGTCGGCGGCGGTGTGATTCGAGCACATCCATCGCGGTCGATGGCGGGATAGTGGAGGTTGAACTTCAGGCGGCGGCCGCACTAAGCTTTGCTCCTCGACCCTACTGTCTCGGCGTGCTGCCGCATCACCCTTCTCTGTCTGCTGGGTGGAGGTCGCCGCGCGCCTAATTAATTAAGGTCTTCTTTTCGTGAGTGGCTTAATTAAGGTATTCAATTCCTAAGGCTAGTGTTGTACTAGTACTCTGCGTGTAAATTGACTGGCCATTAATTTTTGTCATTGCACGTCTAGATAACAACATGGAGCGCCCTCAGCAATTATGAAAATAAAACCTTGTGATTTATGCACGCATGTTTGGGCAGCAATTAATCCATGTTTTAATGTTATTATTTTGTTTTTAATTACCATCCGTGTGCTGTAGATGGAACAATCTCGATGGATGAAGAATCGGAAAACCGTAGATTTTATCAGTGGCATGACAGAGTTCATGAATTTGGCTGAAACTACAAAGAGGGGAATTGGTGATGTGGATTACATCCTGTGTCCATGTATTGATTGTGGCAATACAGAGTCACATGAAGTTGCAGATGTCCAGATGCACTTAATCTCTAGGGGATTCATGGATGGATATACAAGTTGGACCAGACACGGTGAAGACGAGGTCATGGATGAAGATACCCAGGGCAGCGAGATGCCAAACCCCGATAAGTGTCACATGGATGTTGAATCTAACATCGGGGCAGAGGCGTCAAGCTACCAATGGAACACCGGAAAGCCAAAACGCCCACTGGAAAAACATGACGTCGACGCAGATGACGACGATCTTAATATGCCATATTTTGCTCCTATTATTGCCGATTTCGAGGGCCCAAAAAAGGATATGATTGGGTACAAGGATCTGCCAACCATTGATGCGGACTACAAGAAAGAATTGTATCTAGGATGCAAAGAAATATTCTAAGTTGAGTGCCACCCTGGCGCTTCTCAAATTTAAAGCAGGAAACTGTCTATCAAACAAGGGCTTCACACATATGTTAGGTCTTTTCAAAGAAATTCTTCTGGAAGATAATGTGCTCCCAGAAGCACGAATGAAGCGATGAAAATTGTTTGCCCATTGGAACTTGAAGTACAGAAGATACACGCTTGTGTGAATGATTGTATATTGTACCATGGTGAGTACAAAGATTTGCGTGCATATCCCACATGCAAGCATGCACGATACAAGCGCAGGAGAGCAAAGGACAAGTAAAATTGGACGACGAGATCAAGACAAGAATCTCGTTCAAGGTTGTTTGGTACTTGCCATTAATCCCAAGGTTGAGGCGTTTGTTTTCAAACCCAAGAGAGGCAAAGAGGTTGCGGCAGCATCATGATGGGCGAATTGCAAATAAGTTTATGATGCACCCAAAAGATGGGGCTCAATGGGAATTAATCGATAACAAGTTTGAAAAATTTGCCAAGATCCTAGAAGTATAAGGCTCAATGTGTGTACTGACGGGATGAATCATTTTGGCGATATGAGCACCAATCACAGCACATGGTCGGTGCTTCTGTGCATATATAACCTAGCTCCTTGGTTGTGTATAAAGAAAAAATACATTATGGTGTCAGTGATTATCCAAGGCCCGAAGCAACCTGGAAATGACATCGACATTTACTTTCAGCTACTGGTAGAAGAACTACTGACAGCGTGGATAGATGCGCTGGCTATGAAATGTTATGATGCTTACAAAAAGGAGATTTTTAATCTACATGCGATGCTGGTGCACATCATTCAAGATATGCCGGCATTAGGCAACACATCGGGTCAGAAAAAAGGGAGATGTAGCTTATGTCACATGGATGGATAGGACAGCTAGCAGAAGACTTCCCAACTCGCACAAAAGCGTGTATTTACGTCATCGTAGGTACTTACGGAAAACTCACCCATACCAAAAGATGAAAGCTGGATTTGATGGTACGGCGGAGGCAGGTGTGGGCCCAAGACCCTATGAAGGGGAGGTGGTCCACAACATGGCTAAAAAAATTGATGTTGTGGTTGGCAAGAACCACCCTTTGACAGTGAAACAAACACCCAAGGGTCGAGTGTTTAAGAAGAAATCGGTGTTCTGGAAATTACCTTACTCGAAGATTCTACGTGTACGTCACTGCATCAATGTCATGCATGTAGAGAAGAATGTATGTGAAAGGATCCTTGGTACTCTACTCAAGATTAAAGGTAAAAGAAAGGATCGTGACGGTTCATGGCTCGATATGCTTGATGATCAATCAAAACGCAAGAGTGAAGCAGAAGATGATGACAAATTCATCAAATCTCACCAGAGTTACAATTTGAGTATAAAAGAAGCAACACAGTTCATCACCTATTTGTTGTCAGTTAAGGCACCCTCTTCCTAATGCGCAAACATCAGAAGTCTCGTGGATGTGAGCTCAGGTAAAATGAAGTTGGGACAAATGAAGTCACATGATTGCCACGTAATGTTGACACAAATCCTCCCGGTGGCCATCAGGAATCTGATGGACAAAGATATAAGAAACACACTGAGATAAAGTATTGTGTTCATGTGCTTCTTCGCAGCATGTATCCCTTCGAGCGGTTCATGGGAATACTGAAGCACTTTTGTTGGAACCAAAACCGTCCAGAGGAAAGCATCCCACAAGGTTATACCGCGGAGGAGGTGGTTGAGTTTTGCACCGAATACATGAAACAAAGACCTATAGGTTTTCCCCTCTCTCGCCACGAGGGAAGGCTTAAAGGTAAGCCGGTCCTTGCTGACACGCAAATGGCTGCACCCGAAGAATTGGCAGAGAAAGCCCATTTGACGGTACTGCTTAACAACCCAATTCTCAATGCTTATGCCGAAGAACACTTGGCAGAGATACACCAAAGCTTCTTACCAATTGTGCCTTCATCAGATGTGGAGATGAAGGACCACACTAAGAACTACGCCGAATGGCTGAAGAATCGTTTGGCACAAGGATCCATCGATGACATTGCTACGTGGTTGGCACAAAAGCCATCACCTACGGTGTTGATGTACCAAGCATATGAAATAAATGGATACACGTTCTACACTGAGGAACATGATCAGAAGACCTCATATCAGAACAACGATGTTTGAATAGAATGCATGACTATAGATGAAGCTGATAAAAGGGTATACTATCGAACCATCAAAGAGATTTGGGAGCTTGACTATGTGAAAGTTAAGGTGGCATTATTCAGGTATGCATGGATCCCTCTTGGTCATGTAAAGGTTGATAATTGCAGGAAGACCTGTGTTAACAGGACAACGATGGCATATCACGCGGACCCGTCCATTCTTGCCAGCGATGCTACCCAGATTTTCTTTATGGAAGACCCCTTGCATAAGAACTACCATGTAGTGATGCATGGGAAGAGAAGGGTACTGGGTGTCGATGATGTTGCTGACGAGGACGAGTATGATGAATTTGATGAGTTGCCAGCCAAGGGATGACGCACCAGTCTAACAGAGAAGTGTAAAATCATCAGAAAACCCAGCTCATTCGGGGTCAATGTAATGATCCTAGTCCCCCCATGTACATGGGAATTAAGCCATAAGACTAGTCTTTATGCCTACCCTGCAACTTAATTCGTTCATTTTAGATGTCGTGTGTACTGAATTTGTGAGTTATGCCCGGTTTTCTGTTGATGTAAGAACCATTAATATGTTGACCTGTTGTCACCTCAGGCAATGAATATGAACTGTTTTTTGTTATTATTATTATATCATAGAGGTAGCACACTCAACTGATCTCACTATAGTTTGTGTGAACAAAAATATGCAATCTGGTTTGTGAATAGCACACGGTTCGTTGATGAAAGCCGTGTGCTGACCAAACCCTGCCACCCGGCCCACGATCTGAGTCGTGCTTTCTGATTGGCTAGAACCCAAACCCCACAGATCATGCGTCTGCATCGCTGGATGCCCCCAGATTGAACGGCGATCCTCATCCCTTTCGACAACACATGCAGTTCCGGTTGTAATTTTTATTTTTATTCACAAAATGCACGTTAATCTCAAAAAATGTCTTAAATATAGCTAACGATACCTGAAATGCATCAGAAAATCAAACCCATGGTATAATGGTGATTGCGTACCGTGGAAATTTTTATGAGGCCAAACGATGAAGTCACCGACCACAGGAGTTTGAATTGACACGTCTCCTTTTTGGAACCATGATCCTTCATGTGAGATGCTCCGATTTGGAAGGAGCGGTCATCAAAACTTGTGCCAAACTTTACCAATTTTTTTCCACGGGGTCGTGAGAGCACGCCACGGGCACACATTGATTTTGATGATGTCCAAACTCCATCTGAATTTCTTGCAATTAAAATACCAACTAGGCCTACGCCAGTGGCCGCACCTCGCGGCTGAAATGTTTGAAACTTTTCCCCGCTTCTTGAACAAATAGATGAAAACTCACAAAGCGACGCACAAATGATCTATACACTTTCTTTGCTAGGCTGATAGTAAGGGGGTATCATAGCTAGTATCATGCATGCCAACTAGGCAATTTTGATGAGTTATCATAGAATTAAATGAAGAAAGAGAGGGTTAAGTATCATATCATGAAATCGTATCATAATAAATGCTATGCCACTATGTGTCATGCATGACAATATAAATAAAGTACTACATATGATACTAGCTACTCTATGATACTATGCATTAGACTAGCTAGTCACAGTGGGAGTAACTTCAGTCGTAACATCTAGGCCAACTCAACAAATTTGCTTATGTGGCAATGAGTTAATGAGGAGAGAGGTAGTTTGAGTAACTTAGCTAGTTACTGTAACATCACATGTCCCAATGCAATATGAGTCTATAATCTAATAAATGAGGCTTTGCATGTTACCATACTTATGTTACTACCCACAATGAAAGGTAGTAACATAGTCTAG
Source organism: Secale cereale (assembly GCA_902687465.1). Taxonomy (NCBI): domain Eukaryota; kingdom Viridiplantae; phylum Streptophyta; class Magnoliopsida; order Poales; family Poaceae; genus Secale; species Secale cereale. The sequence continues at coordinate 336,260,011 of LR738712.1, forward strand.
GGATATGTGTATGTTACTAGTGTATGTTACTCTCCATTGTGGCTAGTCTTAGAGCAAGTAAAATAGAGTGAAATAAGCATGCTATAAGGAATAGAATAATATATGTGTGCTTATTAGTTGGAGGAAAGAGAAGAGGAGAGAGAGAGAGAGAAGCGGGCTCTTGGTTAATAGAGCCAGCTGCAACACGAGACCCAGGACACTTTTGTGAGGATGTAAGGTGGGCCAACTATTGATAAACTAGTACATATTTAAAACTTATTATTGTACATGCCCGCTAAGAGGTGGCTGTATATGACAAGGCAACTTCTTATAGCCGACCGTTGGTTGTATTATTAACCATGCTCTCAGTGAGGTAGCAAGTATATCATAGACTAGCTAGTATCATACTCCCTCCTTTCCGGTTTAGGCTGGTTGTAATGGTAGTATCATAAGCGGTATCATGCTTTCCAACTAGACTTTCTGGATGATGTCGCACACAATTAAATGAGGAATTAAAGACATGATGTGGTATCATATCATGATAGCGTATCATATTAAATGTTGTACTACTTTGTGTGATGCATGACAATTAATAAGGCAACCTAAGATACTAACTTATGATACTATGCATTACGTAAATAGTATCATACACTAGTATATATCATATGCATGATACTAGTATATGATACTCTCCATTACAACCATCCTTATAGGATCAATTCAAAAATCACACCAACCAAGGTAGATGGTGAGTGATGGAATACTTTTTGTAGTTTGAAAAAACACCTAGTTAATTCTTTTGTTTTCCTCAAAACATTATGTTTTCCGATGTATTAATTGCAATACATGCATGCATAAAGTACATGCATTGGTCAACTTTCTCTTAATACTTGCATGCAATGATTTAATGCACATTGGAATCTGAACATGTGATGGAGAACAACCAAATTGAGCCTTATAAAATGGAAAAACTAAAATTTTGAGATAAGCCTATAAACCGGAAAGGAGGGAGTATATATGCATGATACTATTATATGATCGGTAATACCTCCGTAATGTGCGCATGCATAGTATCATAAGTTAGTATCTTAGGTTGCCTTATTAATTGCCATGCATGACACAAAGTAGTACAACATTTAATATGATATGGTATCATGATATGATACAGTATCATGATATGAAACCACACCCTCTTTTTCCTCATTTAACTGTGTGCCACATCATCCAAAAAGTCTAGTTGGCATGCATGATACAGCTTGATACTCCCATATTACGACCAGCCTTAGGGTGGCCATAGTGCGTGTATCATAGCCGGTATCATGCACTCGGGAATAGCAAATATGATGATGTTGCAAAGATGCAATAACATGGGTAAATACTGTAACATATATATATATATATATATATATATATATATATATATATATATATATATATATATATATATATATATATGTGTGTGTGTGTGTGTGTGTGTGTGTGTGTTATACTACTTTGTGTCATGCATGGCCATAAATACGGTCATCTATGATAAATACTACTCTATGATACTATATATGCACTATGAAGCTACGTACGTAGTATCATACACTAGTATCATATGCATGATACTATATATAGTATATATGATACTCCCCACCATATAAGGCTGGCCATAGTAGTGGTATCATAGCCGGCGATGCCATGCACTCGGAAATAGCAAGTATGTTGATGTGGCAAAGAATTAAATATATGTAGAGAGGGTTAGAGTAACATATAGGTAGATACCGTATGATGTTAAACGTGATGCTAATTTGTGTCATGCATGGCAATAAATATGACCTATGATACTATAATCTAGATGTATTATACTATGCGCTATAATTAATTAAAGGTAGTATCATACACTAGTATCATATATATATAGGATGGGTCTATTCTGATAACACCCTTTAAGACCTTATTCTACTAACAGTCCGGCTTATTCTGCTAACACCCGAAAAAACAAAACAAAACAGAAAACGCACCCCTCCTCCCACCTGCCCCTTGCGATCCACCAATCTCCCCCGAGCTCCACGCCTACACCACCTACCCCCGCCCCGTCGCGCACCACCACCTCCCCGACAGCCGGCGACCACAGGGGCGGCTCCGACCATTGAGGCAACCCGCCACCACCCCCACAGCGCCGCGCCACTACTCCCCCACCCAAGCCCGACGGCCTCCGCGTCTCCTCGCTCCCGGCCACCGTGCCTCCTCTCCACCATCCACCATCGACGTCCCTCTAGTGTTGCCCCTCCCGATCCTGCACCGCTGGATCTGGGCAACCATGCCCGCATGGCCCCCTGGACCTCGACCTTGACCGCCGGGTGTGTGTGGTGGTGGGCTGCAACCTGCAACTCCGGATCTCGCGAGCAGTGCATGGCTCCCGACCTCCACCTCCGCCTCCCTCCTCTAGCATCATACCGGATCCACCACCATGCCATGGATCTAGTCGACGGCATGGTCGTGCAGTCCGCGGCGTGGGCGTGCAGTGCAGAGCTTGAGTGCGTATAGTACGCGTTGATGGCGCGATCTATGCTGTTCGTCGAGTCTGGCTTTTTTTATGCTTCTATGTAAAAATTCGAGTAGCACGGTGGTTGTAGCCACGGTCTCCCTCCGCCATGGACTGTCATAGGAAGCCACGAACTCGCAGGAGAACGAGGACATACCCCGCTTGGCTTCAGTCGGCGAGATGCCACCGGTGAGCCGCCCCCTGTATCCCCCCTTCCAGCTCCTCTCCTCCTCCACTGTGAGAACGAAAATGGGAGGACGCCGTGCAGTTCCTTGACTCCTAGCGTGCGGTTCAGGCGGCCTGGGTGTTCAGATCGATTTTTGTTGGTGCCAGCCATGGGTACCATAGTCCCGATTTGCAATTCACCGGTGATCACCTCCTCATCCCCCTCACTCTTCTCACTTCGGGCGCCCAATTCCAGTGGCAATTACACTGGCTCGAGAATGCGCATGGAGCTCTTTGGGGTGACCGACGAGAGCCTACACGGCAAGCAGTACAACCAGTGCCAATTTGCAGTTTTGTGGAAAAAATAAAAAATTACAGCGGCATATTGAATGTGCAGGGTGATTCTGCTAAATTTAACCTGGGTGCAGTTTTCCCCGCTGGTCCGTGTAGTTTGTTAGTCTATATGCAATTTCTGTTGAAAATTCTTATATTTGTCAGAAAAAGGAAGTGCACCCGGCGAACACTAGTGGTCCAGTGGGTAAAAAATGCCTAGGCATTGTTCTTCCATGCAGTGCGTGGAGGGTGTTCGAGGAGTTTATTGTGTGGAAATATTAACAAGGTTATTACTATTGAGGGGTTTCCAGTACATTGTTACAAAATGTGTGCGGTTCCCTTTGTCAAAATTGCAGTGCAGTTTCTCGTCTGATGTAGTTCATGCCGGTCTACGTGTAAAACCTAAAAAGTGTAAAAAAAAGACAACAAAAACTCATGCTGTTCATTTTCGGTTGTGTCGCGGTTCACTTTCGATACTGTCGCGGTTCACTTACCCCCAATGTGAAGAGCTGAAGAATTGTTATGAAAATGATAAAAAATACTATGTGGTTCACTTTTCGATAGTGTTGCGGTTCACTTACGCCTGGCGTGAAGTGCGGACCACTTTCTCATCTTGAATAATTTATGTCCGGCAAAAGAAACCATGAAGTTCACTTGAACTTCTGATGCACTGCGGTTTTCAGTCTGACGCAATGCGCTTTTCTCTCTGATGCAATACACACGAAGATTTTGGTCTCGCGAAAAACAGAGTGTGCGTTTTTTGGTAAAATCAAAACTGCTCTTAAACCGTAAGGAACGAGAGAGTGTGTTCTACATGAAAAAGTTGCGCCTCATCGATATCTTCCCAGCGGTGTAGCACTAGAATCATTCCGACGAGCAGTTTGGAAAAATTTCACGAAAACATGGCCGCTGCCACTCATCGTCCGCCACACGATTTTCAAAATTAACTTAAAACCGTAAGGAATCTCAAAATCATTTCAACATATGAAAGTTGCATCCCGTTCATAGGTTTTCAATGGTATATTACACGCCTCCTTTGGACAAATGGTTAAAAAGCTGGAGTGAGAACAGTACCGAATTTTTTGAAAAAAATTCAAAAACTGAATTCCGCGATTTAGTAATTTTGAAACTGCTCTTAAACTGTAACGAATTAGAGAAAATAATAGATATCAAAAAGATCCGTATCGACGATATCTTTCCAATGGTATATTATTTGCTTTATTCCGACAAGCGGTTTAGAAAAAAACGAGAAAAATCGCTCGCTGCCACTCGTCATGCGTCGCGCTGTTTTTGAAACTGCTCTTAAACCGTGATGAATCTCCAAAAAAATTCAACATGGTGAAGTTGCGCCTAATCCATAGCTTTTCAACGGTATATTATACACCTCGTTCCGACAAACGGTTTAAAAACTGAAGCGAAAATAATACCAAGAAAACACTCGCGTACAGTTTTTTGCGACGGAAATTCACTCGCTTGAGTACTGCAGCACACTTGGTTCGAAGGATGATGTGCACTTGCGTTAAGCGTGCAGTGCGGAAGTGTTATCAGAATAGTTATTCTACTAATATTAGCAAATAATATATATATATATATATATATATATATATATATATATATATATATATATATATATATATATATAGGGTGGCACTATTCTGATCCCGGGATCAGAATAGTTATTCGGATCACGGTCAGCCCTATAAGGGCCCGATGGGATCTTCCCGAACTCCTGAATCGGTACAGTGGACGAAAAGAAAAGATCACCCACACCCCGACCACTCCCCTACGATCCCCGTCCCCACCTGATTCCACCTACCCCGCCCCCTCCACAATCGCCGTCGGCCCCTGCTGCGAGCGCACATCCCGCCGCCGGCCACCCCGGCCCCGTCATCGCCCCCAATCCCGATGCGCCTCCCACCGTCGGCCGCTCGGCCCCGTCGTCGCCCCCGACCATAGCGCACCTCTCGCCGCCGGCCGCTCGGCCCCGTCGCCGCCCCTGACCATAGCGCACCTCTCGCCGCCCCCGACCACCGCCGGCGTCGCGCCCACAACTGGTGTCGCTGCCCTCACCCTGCGCCCAACCACCGGTGCATCTCCGGATCTGCCGCCACCACAGCTCCTCCGGCCCATCTTTCTGTCGGCGTCAGCGGCCCTCTTAGCTCCTTCGGTCGCCGCCTAGCCATGCGTCACTCCCCTCCCTTTTCTCTGGTGAAGACACCGCTCTGATGGGTCTATAGGGACTGTTGACCTTCTAGAGACGGTCGTCTTGACCTTCCTATGGATCAGCATTCCGGCCCCATCCACTGCAGTTCTGGTCGAGCATCTCAGATGGACGAGGAGCTTCACACTACGGCCGCCGGCCTCCCAGAACAGCAAGCGACATCCACAACCCTCCTCCACTTGTCGCTGTAACTTCGCTCTAGCACCTCCTCCTCCACACGCCGGCCTTCCCCTACCTCTGTCGCTGCCACCACCCAAGGCCGCGCACGCGACGCTGTCTCGGACGCCCATGGGCTAACCAGCGCTACCCACATCTGGGTCCTCCATCCTCCAGCTACGACACCAAGTTTTTTCAAAAAAGTAGAAGTTCAAATTCTATCAAACTACAGGCACTACTAGGAAAAGGGCTATAGATGGAATTTATACTAATGGTGCACCAGACAAGCAGTGCGCCATTAGTATATACTAATGGCGCACCATCCTCTGATACGCCATTAGAGTTCAAACTACTAATGACGCACCTGGCCCAGGGTGCGCCATTAGTATCAAAAAGTTATTTTTTGAACTCGTGCGCCTGTCCAAACATACTAATGGCGCATCCAGACAGAGTGCGCCATTACTAGTTGTAACTAGTAATGGCGCACCAGCAGTAAAGTGCGCCACTAATGTTCTTTTTTTATTATATTTTTTATTCTTTTTTTTGCAAAACTACTAATGGCGCACTGTTCCACAGTGCGCCATTAGTATTTTCTTTCAAAACTAGTAATGGCGCACTAACTGAAGATGCGCCATTAGTAACCTTGATTAGTAATGGCACATTTATAGTGGGTGCGCCATTAGTAAGTGGGCAGCAACAAGATATTTTGGACAGCCTCTCCTACCCACACTCACTTTCTCCCCACTTCATTCTCTCCACCTCCTCCTTGTCTCGGGTCCCTCCTCTTTTTCACCTCATTTCCACCATAGATTCATTTAAATTAAGTGGTTAAATTACCTTGTTTTGATAGGTAAGTAAGGGGGGAAGCTATATTTATGTTGTTCTCCATACAACAATGTGCACATGCACTTTTTATGGCCTAGCTAGATCTATGTATGTTCGTGGTGTTGCATATGTTTGTTGTGTTGCATATGTGTCTGTGTTTGGAGGTGTACCGGTATTTGAAATGCGATAGTTGCCAATATTTTCCTGGAATGTTGATTCATTTCCGTTTCGGTGAGAATTTTGGCATTAAGCATTCTTTTTTGTCCTATTTTAGGGAAAATCATGGCAAATTTTTTTCTTGGTTCTAAAATATCGTTTTGCTCTACCCCGTAGGCGACCATGGTGCGCACGATGACCGAAGGCATCGTGAATAGGTTTTTGAGGTCCACGAAGGCCGAGATGCTTCAAAAGAACGAGACGAAGATAAGATGTCTGTGTCGAAGATGCAAGCTGAAGAGCCTTATTGCGGACCCGGATTCCGGGCAGGTGCGGGACCACCTGCTCTTGCGTCGTTTCATGGATGGCTATCGGTGGCAAGGTGATGAAGATGACTACGAAGTCGTCCATGGGGGCCGGGCAAGAAATGAGGAAGGGCAGCAAGACAACCACCGCGGCTCGGGCGGGCGAGAAGACAAAGAATCCCCAGGAGATGATCACAGCGGTGATGCTGTACACAGTCATCATGTAGAAGATGCAGGACATGATGATGAGGAAGATGCCGGAGCAGACGACGGGCATGATCATGAAGATGATGATGCCGGCGGAGCAGACGACGTTGGACCATCGATGGGCTGGGTGCAGGAACCTCATATTCAAGAGCTGCTTCTCAAGCAGGCCGATAACGCAAGAGCTGCCGCCCGAGAGAAAGCCATGATGGATCAACTTGAGTTAGACGCGGTTACTCCATTGTATGAAGGATGCAGGCCCGAGGATACCCGCCTGAAAGTAACACTCATGGCTCTGGAGATGAAGGTAAAACACAAAATATCCGACGCATGCTTCGACGAGAACATGTCATTCTGGCACAAACGTCTTCCCAAGGGGAACAAGTGCCCCACCAGTTTGGAGGAGGCGAAGAAAATTGTGTGTCCTCTGGATTTACCGCGCGTGAAATACCATGTGTGCATGAACAATTGCATCATTTATCGGGACGAGCACGCGGAGTCTACCATATGTCCGGTGTGCGGCGTCACTCGATACAAGAAGAGGAAGAAAGCTCCTCAAAAAGTGGTGTGGTACTTTCCGATCACTCGTCGTCTACAGCGGTATTTCGCGGACCCTAAGGTAGCAAAGCTCCTGCGTTGGCACGCGGATAGGGAGGAGAAGAAGCGAGAATATGACGCAAATGATCCGGAGATAGATAAAAAAGACAAGATGCTGAGTCACCCTAAGGATGCGAGCCAGTGGCAAGCGTTGAACTTCGAAGACCTAGAATTTGGGAACGATCCAAGGAACATCGTGCTGGGAGCGAGCACCGATGGAGTCAATCCGTTTGGCAGCCAGAGAAGCACACATAGCACCTGTCATGTGTTTGTGTGGATGTACAACCTTCCCCCCTGGTTGTGCATGAAGAGGAAGTACATTCACATGAGTATGCTAATTGAAGGACCGAAACAACCAGAGAACGACATCAATCTGTATCTGGGGCTGCTGAAAGAGGAGCTAGACACGCTGTGGAAAACGCCAGCCAATACGTGGGATGCCGCAAAGAAAGAATATTTCCCTATGAGAGCCGCGCTGCTCACGACGGTGCACGACTATCTCGGTTACGGATATGTCGCGGGGCAGGTGGTCCACGGATTTTCTGGATGCGTCAGGTGCATGGATGACACAACGTATCGCCAGCTAGATAGAGATCCCGGGTCTTCGAAAACCGTGTTCATGGGACATCGAAGGTGGCTTCGCGACGATGACCTGTGGAGAAAACGCAAGGATCTGTTCGATGGTGAAACCGAACCCTGAGGATGCCCGCGTACGAGGAGCGGCGAGTAAATAGACGAGCTGTTGAAAAATTGGAAATATTGCCCACCGCCGGGAAAGAAGCAAAAGGCGCTAGAGCCGGGAAAGAAGCGAAAGGCGCCAGAGCCGCTACTGAAGGTATGGAAAACGAGGTCTATTTTCTGGGACTTGCCGTACTGGAAGATCCACCGTGTGCCTCACAGCCTTGATGTAATGCATATCACGAAGAACGTGTGCGAGAGTCTGCTTGGTACCCTGCTCAACATGCCAGATAGGACCAAAGATGGGCCGAAAGCAAGGGCAGACTTGAAATCAATGGGCATCAGGCAGGAGCTTCACATATGATGATCATGATGATGATGATGATGATGAGGCAAAGCAGGACACGGAAAGTCGTCGCAAAGGCAAAAAGTCCAAGAAGACCGGAAATGACTACCCTCTCGCGTGCTTCACTCTAAGTCAGGAGGAGATCGAGCAGTTTTTCACCTGCCTCATAGGAGTAAAACTTCCTTACGGTTACGCGGGGAAGATAAGCAGATACCTAGACCCAGCGAAGCTGAAGTTCAGCGGGATGAAGTCTCACGACTGTCACGTGCTGATGACGTAGATACTTCCAGTTGCAATCCGTGGGATCATGGACGCGCCCGTCCGTGAAACCCTATTTGGCCTATGCAACTTTTTCGACGTCATCTCTCAGAAGTCTGTTGGCGTGAGGCAACTCAGAAGGCTACAAGAAGAGATCGTGGTGATACTATGCGATCTTGAGATGTATTTCCCGCCCGCATTCTTCGACGTTATGGTGCATCTGCTGGTCCATATCGTGGACGATACCATCCAACTCGGGCCGACATTCCTGCACAGCATGATGCCGTTCGAAAGGATGAATGGTGTCATCAAAGGATACGTTCGCAACATGTCACGTCCAGAGGGAAGCATAGCCAGGGGCTTTCTGACCGAAGAGTGCATCTCCTACTGCACGAATTATCTAGGCATCGAGAACCCCGTTGGTCTGCCCGTCAACAGGCACCTCGGCAGGCTCGCTGGATGGGGTCACCGTGAGGGTCGCCGCGAAATGCATGTCAACTTCGAGGGTCGACTCGCCGACTTTGAAAGAGCAAACCTAGTCGCGCTACAACACATAGACGTGGTCGATCCTTGGGTGGTAGAGCACAAAACCTTTATTGAGAAGACTACAATGACCGAGGCCAACAGAGGACAGACGGAGATATAATCAAAGAGCACAACTCATGTTTCACGCGTTGGTTCAAGCAGAAGCTTCTGTCGTACCCTTTACATGAGGATTCTTCCGCGGAAGAACAACTCATATTCGCCTTGTCACAGGGCGCCGAGCACAACCTGATGACCTATGAGGCGTACGATATGAACGGCTACACATTCTACACCGAGGCCAAGGACATGAAGAGCGATGGTTATCAGAACTCCGGGGTAACGATGGAATCCTACACCGGTAATGAAAAGGACATATACTACGGAAAGATCAAGGAGATCTGGGAGCTGAGCTACGCTGGAGAGAAGGTCCCTATGTTCTGTGTCAGATGGGCCAAGAGCGTCCTAAAAGAAGACCGGTATTTCACCACCATGGTTATGCCCGAAGCCAAATCCAAGACCGCGGGCGCAAAAAATGAGCCATGGGTACTGTCTTCCCAAGTTGACCAGTTCTTCTTCATTACCGACCCGTCAAAGCCCAGACGTGTTGTCGTGAGGAGAAGGCAAAAGGAAGATCATCGGAATGGATGGAGTAGCCAATGAGCAAGACTTCGACAAGTACAGCGACCCGAGGATCGAACATGACGACGATGATGAAGTAGCAGCATACACCACAAGAAGAAGCAGGACCACCCTACCTAAAGGACGTCCGTTCCACAGAAGAACTCCATTTGCGAAAAAGAAGGGCAAGAAGATTGTGAACATATAGCTAGCTAAGATTGATTGTATTTAAATCGTAGCCTTCATTTCTCGATTGTATTTCATGGGCACTTTTTGAACTATCATGAATATTTTTTAATTTCATGGACACTCGATCTCGACCCCCCCCTCCATCTCGATCGCTATCCCACCTCGTCAGATCCGGTCCCCCTCGCCGCCGAGCACCCCCCGGTCCACCGGCCGCCGCCGCCGACCCCCCGCACCCTCGATTCCCCTACTCAACCGCCGCCGCCGAGCACCCCCC
>LR738712.1:336270801-336295895 GCA_902687465.1 Secale cereale
CGATTCCCCTACTCAACCGCCGCCGCCGACCCCCCGCACCCTCCCCCGCTCCACCGGCATTACCATTTGATGATATTTTTTAAAAAATTATTACTGTCTTATAAAAAAATATTACTATTATGATTTAAACAAGTTTGAACATATTTAAACACAAATAAGTATCAAACAACATTTTAAATGCATAAAAAAAATTGTGGAGCCTGGGAATCGAACCCAAGACCTCCTGGTGTGAGAACTGGCTGCTGACCAGTCGAGCTAGTAGAGGACACTTGATGTGGATCAGGTCAGGTGGAAGATAACCTGTTGGCTCGAGCAGAAAAAAAAATACTAATGGCGCACCAGGGTGAGGTGCGCCATTAGTATGGATGTACTTATGGCACACCGAGGGGTGGTGCGCCATTAGTATTGTGCCGCCCCCACCATCCATATCTCCTCCCCGGCCGGCCCAAACCTATCCCCCTCGCCCTCCCATCTCTCTCCCTCGCCCTCGCCCTCGTGCCGATCCCCTTCCCCTCTCCTCTCCTGACGACGCCGCTGCCCCGCCGCCTCGACGCCGCCTCGACGCCGCCCCGACGCCGCCTCGACGCCTCGATGATACGTCCAAAACGTATCTATAATTTCTGCTTGCTCCATGCCTCTTTTGTGTGATATTGCTATGATATTTATACACTTCCATACACTTTTGATCATATTTGGACTAACCTATTATCTCAGTGCACCCCAGTGCCAGTTTCTGTTTTCTGCTGTTTTTGTATTTCAGGTTTTCCCATTACGTAAACTGCCAGAAAAATCCCAGAAAAATTATATAAAAAATCAGCGTTCCGGAAGCTTCCTTTCGGCCAAAGTAGGGCCGGAGGGGGGCCACCAGGGCTCCAGGCGCCCTGGTGGCGCGGCCCCCCTCCTGGCCGCGCCGGGGGGCCGCCTGGGCCCCCCAGGTCTCCGCTGATGCCCCCCTTTGGCATATATTTACACCGCGTCCCGAAACCCTCGAGGACGGAACCCTTTTTCGCGATCTCATCTCTGTTCCGCCGCCGCCAAGCTCCCAAGATCGGGAGCACCAGGAGAACTCTTCCCGGCACCCTGCCGGAGGGGAGGATCACCACCGGGAGCCTCTCCACCACCATGGACGCCTCCCGGATGAGTTGTGAGTAGTCTCCCTTGGACCATGGGTCCATGACCAGTAGCTATGTGATGTTCTCCTCCCCTCTTTGTTCTTCACTAATTAGACCTCGTGAGCTGCCCTACATGATCGAGGCACATATGTAATCCTTATGCTGTTGCTATGTTGAGTTTGCTGGGATCCGATGGATTGTGAGATTATGTTCAGATTGTGTGTGAGTAATATATTTGATCTACCTCTTCTATATTTATGTTCTTGAGTAATTCTTGCATGTTCTCCGTTGCTGTTTATTGCTTTGGCCAAGTAGTAGGTAGTAACTCCAAGAGGGAACGTTATGCTTGATTGTGGGTTCATGCCCCTCGATGACTAGTTTGAGTGACAGAAACATGAGTCTAGGGGATGTGCTGTTGCCACAAGGGGGAAAACAACGGTGCTTGTACTCGCGGGTGCAAGTATTGTTTACTTTACGGAAAGTTTTTTAATGCAGTTGTCTGTTGCTTTGAGTTTACACTATTGGTGGGGCTCGCAACTTAATACCAGCGAGATGTTCTGGATAGATATCTCAAGGTGGATGATTAGTAGTAGATGCAGATGGATTTCGGTCTACTTACCTTGGCGTACCGCCCATGCTTTTGAGCCTCAACCTTTCTTGCAGCATAGTTAGCATTGGTTTGCGCACATAATTTTGTCAATTGCCCAGCTGTAATTCGTTTACCTCACATAGCTGTTTTATCGTCTTTTGGGAGAGAGAGATCACTAGTGAACATCATGGGACCCCGGTCCATATTACCATCATTGATCACATCCGCTATTTACTTTCTGCTTTTACTTACTAGTTGCAATTATACCTATCATTATTATCTCTTGCGTTTGATCCTTTGTAAACGACAAGGCCGGAGGGATTGACAACCTCTTTGTACTCGTTGGGAGCAAAGTTATTTGTATCTGTGTGCAGGTCCAGTTAATTGCTAAGTATCTGGCGCCATTAGCAGTTGACACCTTCTTGTTGAACCTTGGAGTCTCAGGGGAATTCGATCCTTGGTATCTTTGCCAAGGGAAAACTACCGCTACACTGCATCTCAAACCTTCCACTTGGGGTAACCAGCGAGGGGCGAGAAGCCATCAAGCAAAGTTTTCTGGCGCCATCGCCGGGGACTCCACTCTTCAAGATAGGGGAGTTGCACGCTATCTTTTACCTTTGCTTTTTAGTCTTGTTAGTTTACCTTTCAGTTTTGCTTTAGTATCTTTTATCGAAAATCACAAAATAGTTATCTTGCTTGCTTGCTGCTATGGGTTCCACCGAGAACACCAAGTTGTGTGACTTCACTAGTCATAACAACGATGACTTTATTTGCACGCCTATCACTACACCTGCCACTTCAGCACCTTCTTATGAAATTAAACCTGCTTTACTGAACCTAGTTATGAAAGATCAATTCTCCGGTGCTGGAGATGATGCTGCTTTACACTTGAACAATTTTGTTGAACTCTGTGATATGCAAAAGTACCAAGAAATAGATGGTAATATTGTTAAGCTTAAGCTTTTTCCTTTCTCCTTGAGAGGATGAGCTAAAATTTGGTTTCAATCCTTGCCTAGAAATAGCATAGATTCTTGGGACAAGTGCAAGGATGCTTTTATTGGAAAGTACTATCCACCTGCTAAAATTATCCAACTAAGAAGTAACATAATGAATTTTGAACAATTGGATAATGAGCCCAAGCTTGGGAACGCATGAAGTCTCTTGTCAAGAACTGCCCTACTCATGGTTTGACTACTTGGATGGTTATCCAAACTTTTTATGCAGGCTTGAACTTTACCTCGCGGAATTTGTTAGATTCAGCCGCGGGAGGAACCTTTATGTCAACTACACTTGGTGCTGCCATGAAGCTTCTCGATGAGATGATGACCAATTATTCCCAATGGCACACCGAACGCGCTCCAATAGGTAGGAAGGTAAACTCTGTCGAGGAGATTTCCTCCCTAAATGAAAAAGTTGACTTGATCATGTCTCTACTTTCCAAGCAATCTTCTGTTGATCCTCGTGATGTTCCTTTAAATTCTTTGATTGCTTAAGAACAAGTAGATGTGAACTTTATCTCTAGAAACAATTTTAATAATAATGCTTATAGGAGTAATTTTGGTAGAAATCCTAGACCGTTCCCCTCTAATTCCTATGGGAACAACAATGCTTATCCTAGCACCAAGAACTCCACTTCTGAACTAGAGAGTATGCTTAAAGATTTCATCACTACCCAAAAAGCCTTTAATAAGAGTGTAGAAGAAAAACTAAACAAACTAGATAATCTCTCTTCGAAGGTAGACAATTTAGCCCATGAGGTAGAATTGCTTAAAATTAGAACTTCTCCTCTCGAGGAGAGGAAGGTCACTCCTATGAATGCTATTCAAGTGCAAATTAATGAAAACATTAGGAAGTTGGCTAAACTTAAAGAGAGATGGGCTAGAGAAAAGGAGGAAGGAGATAGAATTAAGATCCTTCCTACCCACCACACTGTTGCTACTATCCAAGTTGCTGAGGATATCCAAACTCTTAGCATCCAATGCACTCCTGGTCCTATTGGACCTATTAATGGTGATGCTATGACTATAGAAACTACCAAACAAGTGATCCTAAAGGACACCACTACCACCTTACTTGATAGTAGTGACCTTGATTTTGATAATTGCACCCTTACCGAAGTTATTGATTTCCTTCACAAGATGTCTAGAGATCCCCGCACTAGCACTCTTAACCTTGCCTTCACCGAGCATATCACTAATGCTCTCATCAAAGCTAGGGAGGAGAAACTTAGGGTAGAAGCCTCCATACCTAGAAATCTAGAAGATGGTTGGGATCATATGATTAAAATTAAGTTGAATAACTTCTCTTGCTATGCTTTATGTGATGTTGGAGCTAGTACCTCCGTTATGCCCAAAAGAATATATGATATGCTTAAATTGAAACCTTTTGATTCTTGTTCTTTTGGTGTTCGTCTTGTTGATTCTTCCATAAAGAAACCTTTGGGGAGGATCGACGATGTTCTTATCATTGTCAATGACAACTAAGTTCCCGTTGATTTTACTATTATGGATATTGAATGTGAACCTTCTTGTCCAATTATTTTGGGACGTCCTTTTCTTCGCACCGTTGGTGCCATCATTGACATGAAAGAGGGGAATATAAAATTCCAATTTCCTCTCAAGAAAGGGATGGAACACTTCCCTAGAAAGAAGATTAAGTTACCTTTTGAGTCCGTTATACGGGCTAGCTATTCTTTCACTCTTGATAAAACTTGATCTCTTTGCATTATGCCTAGCTTAAAGGCATAAAAGAAAGCGCTTTTGGGAGGCAGCCCACAATGAATAAAATTTTATTTTGCTTTTGTTGTGTCTTGATGTTGTTACTTCAAAAGTTGTGACGTGCTGTCCAGGAAACAGATTCTGTCCTTGGATAGAAAAATTCGTATAAAATCACCAGATCATTTTTTTGGTCTGAAATTTTCGACAGCGTGCTCTATACAATTGTCTTTCGGGCGTCTGTTCTGAGTTTTTTGATTTGAGTTGCAGAAGTGCGCCGAAAAAATCATTTACTACCTGCTGATCTGTTTTTCACAGATTCTGTCCTGTTTTGCCTTTCCTTCATTTTGCAAACCTTGAGCTTGCTTTTTTTTTGCAAAAACCTTTTGGCAATCTTGAGAAACAGTAGACCTTCAATAATATCCTTATTTCCAGCAAGGAACAATTATTTTATTATGGGTACTAACCTCGCTAATCAGATTATGATGAGTTATGTATGAAGGGAGTTTTCAAGTGTGCGAGGGAAGATGATAAAAAGATTCAGGAGTGTCAAACGCTCAAGCTTGGAGATGCCCCCATGCACCCCCAAGAAATATTCAAGAAAACTCAAGCGTCTAAGCTTGGGGATGCCCCCGTGCATCCCCTTCTCCATCAACAATTATCAATTCGTCTTTCGTTCCACTATATTTTTATCACTTCATGTGTTATGTGCTA
The DNA here is from genome assembly GCA_902687465.1 of Secale cereale. Lineage (NCBI taxonomy): Eukaryota > Viridiplantae > Streptophyta > Magnoliopsida > Poales > Poaceae > Secale > Secale cereale. Next base: position 336,275,931 of record LR738712.1, read on the forward strand.
TGCTTGGAGCGTCTTGCTTTTAGTTTCCTTTTTAGTTTTCTTTAGCTTTGCTTGCTGTTCATAACGAGTTGGAACTCAGCTTTCTTTGTGTGGGAGAGAAACACGCTCCACTTCAACCTAGAACATAACATAGAATTTTCATGTCTATCTTTGCTGTGTGTGTTCTTGGTCTTTCAATAGCTACTGTCATGCTTAGCTCTTAGTTTTCATGCTTATCTTTTTAAAGAGCTTTTGTTTAGTTGGTCGCTGGAACTCTCTTTAGTTATCATGCTTATCTTATTAAGAGAGTTGGCTTCTGTTGCATTGGTTGATATGTCTATGATAAAATGCTATGTGCATAATGATGCTTAGTAGTTCATGTTTTCTTATGGTTAGTCTCAAATAGCTGGGGGGTTCTCAATGTGTTAATGGAGTACCAACATGATTTGTTTGCCTATGATGTGGTATGGTCTAGTGATATCTTCCTTCAATAATTTATTTTGATTGACTTGGCGTATGCTCACGCATATTTAAGACTGTAAAGAAAGTCTATCAAGCCTTGATGATCTTTAATTTCTGAGTAGCGATATAACTTCCATGCCTGATTCAATGTTGCTTTGTCGCTCTGCATGATTATGACCGTCATTGCTCTTTTAGTTGGTCGCTCCCAGTCTTTTGCTAACCTTCGCCTGTACTAAGCGGACTGACTGCTTGTGCATCCAAAATCTTTTAAACCAGTTATGCCATATGAGTCCACCATACCTTCCTATACATGGTATTTACCTGCCATTCCTAACAAAGACTTTCATGTACCATCTCGAAATTATTCAAAAAAGCATTTCTCTTTTGTGCCTCTATTTTAGTTCATGAGGAAGTAGTAGTTAATTCATGATCTTTTTAAGTTGGACAAGCTTCACCCCGGGATTGCATGTCTAATGTGCAAACCCATAATACGAGAAGGAACTGGCATAGAGTGCGCCCGGCTCATTAAAAAATTATACAACAAACAAACCCTCCTTTACGCTTTGTTCATGAGAAATCAGAAAACTTTGGCAGTGATAAACAAAGGAGATTAAGAGGATGTGATCGTCCTCATTCGGGAGCCGTTCCTCGAAACTTGTCCAGCTCAAGAAGTGATTGAGATATCTGCTAGCATTCGTTGACGAAACATGCATATTCAAAAAAATAATTATTACCTCTGTTTTTAAAACCAAGAGCTCTGGTACACGTTTAGTTTTTGTTTCCGACCATGGGTTTTCAACCTTGCCATCAAAAGCCACAGTTCGAGAGTCTCCACCTTCTTTAAAGCACCAACTACTGAGAGCATGATTGTCATTCTGAGTGTAATGTGCATTGTCCCAAAGTAGCATTGTCTTTTGCATGATTGTGATATCGTTTATTCTGAAATCATTGTATCTAGTCGTCACTTAAACCTTGGAGGTGCCCCTGCATTTATGTTTTGCTACACTAAAGGGGGCAAGCGAGGTACCACTTTATCATATTTGCACACCATGCTCATTACAAATCCTTTGAGTATTTCAGTATCATATTGTAAAACTTTCAGTTCTTTGTGATTTTCTCATGAGGCAACTTAATTACAACAGATTCATTGTCTCAGTAAGCACTTGTCATGACTATGAAAATTTCTTATATGGTTAATAGCATGTCACCACAGAAATTATGCTTGTTATCATTTACCTACTCGAGGACGAGCAGTAATTAAGCTTGGGGTTGTTGATACGTCCAAAACGTATCTATAATTTCTGCTTGCTCCATGCCTCTTTTGTGTGATATTGCTATGATATTTATACACTTCCATACACTTTTTATCATATTTGGACTAACCTATTAACTCAGTGCACCCCAGTGCCAGTTTCTGTTTTCTGCTGTTTTTGTATTTCAGGTTTTCCCATTACGTAAACTGCCAGAAAAATCCCGGAAAAATTATATAAAAAATCGGCGTTCCGGAAGCTTCCTTGCGGCCAAAGTAGGGCCGGAGGGGGGCCACCAGGGCTCCAGGCGCCCTGGTGGCGCGGCCCCCTCCTGGCCGCGCCGGGGGGCGCCTGGGCCCCCCAGGTCTCCGCTGATGCCCCCCTTTGGCATATATTTACACCGCGTCCCGAAACCCTCGAGGACGGAACCCTTTTTCACGATCTCATCTCTGTTCTGCCGCCGCCGCGCTTCCAAGATCGGGAGCACCAGGAGAACTCTTCCCGGCACCTTGTCGGAGGGGAGGATCACCACCGGGAGCCTCTCCACCACCATGGACGCCTCCCGGATGAGTTGTGAGTAGTCTCCCTTGGACCATGGGTCCATGACCAGTAGCTATGTGATGTTCTCCTCCCCTCTTTGTTCTTCACTAATTAGACCTCGTGAGCTGCCCTACATGATCGAGGCACATATGTAATCCTTATGCTGTTGCTATGTTGTGTTTGCTGGGATCCGATGGATTGTGAGATTATGTTCAGATTGTGTGTGAGTAATATATTTGATCTACCTCTTTTATATTTATGTTCTTGAGTAATTCTTGCATGTTCTCCGTTGCTGTTTATTGCTTTGGCCAAGTACTAGGTAGTAACTCCAAGAGGGAACGTTATGCTTGATTGTGGGTTCATGCCCCTCGATGACTAGTTTGAGTGACAGAAACATGAGTCTAGGGGATGTGCTGTTGCCACAAGGGGGAAAACAACGGTGCTTGTACTCGCGGGTGCAAGGATTGTTTACTTTACGCAAAGTTCTTTTAATGCAGTTGTCTGTTGCTTTGAGTTTACACTATGGGTGGGACTCGCAACTTAATACCAGCGAGATGTTCTGGATAGATATCTCAAGGTGGATGATTAGTAGTAGATGCAGATGGATTTCGGTCTACTTACCTTGGCGTACCGCCCATGCTTTTGAGCCTCAACTTTTCTTGCAGCATAGTTAGCATTGGTTTGCGCACATAATTCTGTCAATTGCCCAGCTGTAATTCGTTTACCTCACATAGCTGTTTTATCGTCTTTTGGGAGAGAGACATCACTAGTGAACATCATGGGACCCCGGTCGATATTACCATCATTTATCACATCCGCTATTTACTTTCTGCTTTTACTTACTAGTTGCAATTATACCTATCATTATTATCTCTTGCGTTTGATCCTTTGTAAACGACAAGGCCGGAGGGATTGACAACCTCTCTGTACTCGTTGGGAGCAAAGTTATTTGTATCTGTGTGCAGGTCCAGTTAATTGCTAAGTATCTGGCGCCATTAGCAGTTGACACCTTCTTGTTGAACCTTGGAGTCTCAGGGGAATTCGATCCTTGGTATCTTTGCCAAGGGAAAACTACCGCTACACTGCATCTCAAACCTTCCACTTGGGGTAACCAACGAGGGGCGAGAAGCCATCACTCGACGCCGCTGCCCCGCCGCCTCGACGCCGCCTCGATGCCGCCCCGACGCCGCTGCCCCGCCGCCTCGACGCCGCCTCGACGTCGCCTCTCCTCCCGGTTAGTGCTCCTCCCTGGTTTTCTTCTCTGCCAATATCAGTTAGGGCTTGGCATAGCTGTGAAGATTTGCATAGCTGCGAAGATTTGCAACAAATGCATATATTTTGCATAAAATAGACTGAACAAATGCAAGATATCTGTTGACCATCTGATGGTGCCCCAAAAAATGAGAGTACTTACCTAAAAATGAGTTCCAAACCCATACAACTTACAGTGGACCAAATGTGCTAGCACATATTTAGGAATTGCTACCAACAGAATTCTGGAAGAGTGCATCTATGTGATTCTGGAACCGTGCAAGTACCCACACTGATGAATAAATCATGCATTCTCTTCCAAGTAGACACTTGACGCATAAACACATCAACTTTAGTGCACATGTCAACGCTGGAATGCTTATATTAGGCATAACTGCTTTTCATTATTTATTTATTTAACCACTACATCAGGCCAGAGGGTATGGAACTGTAAACTCACTGAATTGGGAACCTCACGGAAAAAGGGGGAGGGTGTATACTATGTGAGATATGGACGGAATCTAATCTCTCTCTTTGGTGTAATGCTTGGCACATTGCCTCCTGCTGAGTCCATTCACTTGGCACATTGCAACCTAGTTGAGCGGTACGATGCATCTAAAACTGAACTAACTTGACATCTGAACTGAACACAGAAGGGACTAATGGTCAGCAGTATGGAGATGCGGATCATTCGCGACAAGACCCCAGACATCGTGATAGTCGACCCCTTCTACATGCGTGCCAAGATCTTGGGCAACGCTGGGGACCGGCAAGTCGCGAGTTCTTACCTCGAAGGCGTCATTCTGGCAAACCGAGATAAGGATAACTTCCTCGTGCCTTACTTTCCCGAGTAAGTCCTCCCCCTCAACCGCCCCGTAACATATGAATTCTTAGATTTCGATCGTTTTTCTTTTGACATTCCGTGTTTTCTGCAGTGACACACATTGCACGCTCATCCTCCTAAGCCCCAAATATTCCATGGCCACGTATTTTGACCCGGACCGTCAGTCGAACGTAGACTACACAAATGTCAAGAAGGTTCTTGATGATGTTCTCCCCGGCTATGCCAAATCTGCAGGCACCTTCACCAGGCCTATTCGTAAGTACGACAAGCACGTGTTCTCCCACAATACGACGTTCTGCTGCGTCAAGCAGCCGCCTGGCGGTCAGAAGGGTGCATACTACGCCATCCATCACATGCGGGCGATCGTACGGGACCATCATCAACTTCTGCTACCGAGTAAACTCAAAGATTGGGCCGCGAGCATGTCGGCAATCCAGGACGCGGACATCAGACAAGAATTCTTTCGCATCCAGTCGGAGTTTGCGGAAATCATCCATCAAGATGTCCTTCGTACCTCGGGGCAGTTCTACCTCAGAAATCAGCCGTCCAATAGTGACATCGACACAATGCTACAAATGCAGGCTGACAACGCCTGTGATTTCATGACTCCCATGATACACGGCGGCTTCATCCACGCTCCGGTCCCTTGAGTCGAGTCGAAAGCAGTGATGCTGTGTCTAGTTCTGAAACATTGATTGGCTCATGTTGTAATTAAACTTTAATGAACTTGTAGTATGTCTCTTTGGTTTCGAGAGTCGTTCAACTTAGATGTAATCGATGCTATTAATGTCTTGCTTTTCTCTTTCGATCGTTCTGTTGCATACTTATATATTGCTTATGTATTGTCTGTGAATTGGTACTAACCTTTCGTTTGGCTAGAGCATAGCGATGCCGTCGTATGTCGTGTACAAGGGTAAGGTTCCCGGAGTCTATGACGATTGGGAGGAGGGTCGGAGACAAGTTCACCGATTCAGCGGTAACAGTTACAAAGGGTACACCACTAGGGCCTAGGCCGAATCTAGATACGCCCGCTATCTAGCGGGAGAGGGGAAGGAGCGTTGGAGGAACCGGATGAAGACGAGTTTCATCGTGATGATGCTCATCGTGATGACCAAAGCTCTCTTCTATGTGATGGTAGTTTAGATGATCGATATCGACTTGTAATGTGAAGACAAACTCGCTACTCGCGGTCTCGAGACTTGTAATATAATATTCTATCTTTGTTCGGTCTTTTCAATTCGGAGACTAATATGATGAATTGTATTCGGAGACTAATATGATGAATTGTATTCAGAGACTAATCTTCTATTGTATTCGATGAATCTGTTGTTGATGTGTGCTGTCTATATTCTGTCCAATTATACATTTTATAACCTGTGCAAAAAACAGAAAATAAAAAAATAAAAAACCTAATATTCATACTAATGGCGCATCGCATCACAGTGCGCCATTAGTATGCCAAAGGATACTAATGGCGCATCATTAGACAGTGCGCCATTACTATGCCGAAGTTACTAATGGCACATCTTGTTGTCGTGCGCCATTAGTATGCCAAAGCACCTGGGTATACATGGCCCCTCGGAGGCATACTAATGGCGCACTGCTGTGTATACTAATGCCGTATCTATGGTGCGCCATTAGTATAACAGATACTAATGGCGCACCAGAGGTTCGCCATTAGTAATATATACTAATGGCGTGGCACTAATGGCGCACCACTAATGCGCCATTAATGGCCAAATTAGGTGCACCATTAGTAGGCCTTTTCCTAGTAGTGAGGTTCAGTTCTCACTTCACTCAACAAATTCAGATTTCTGCAGCTAATACAGGACGCCGCCGTGACCTGCCGCACACCTGCGGTTGTGTCTAGCAACGTCTCGGGCGGTCATGCTCGCTAGCGGCGGAGGTGCTACTGCATGTTAGTGCTACAAGCTTCCCTATTCTTTCTCCACGTCTGACCTTCCCTGGCTCCTCTCTATGACCTTCCACTGAGCCTTCCCGGCAGCCGGGCTTGGCGGCTTCCCTGGCACCTGTAGTTCTGTTGTTCTTGTACTAATGCATGATTAATTTTGCTTTAATTTTTTTTGTGAAGGTCAAGATGTTGTGTTGAAGAAGGTCAAGTGTGTATTGTATATGTGTGTGTGTTTTCCAAAACCTAAGCACCAGTGATCTTGGTTTCTCACTGCAAGTTGGTTATCTTAGTTTGCATACACTTGACCGAGAGTTGTTGCTGGTGGTTATTAGAAACATGGAGTACATGTGTGCTGCTGCGTTTTTTTGTTGTTTGCTGTTATTACTTGAATTTGAAATATGATCTCATTTTAGATGGAGAAGGCAAACTAGAAAACAAATACAGTAAATTGTTCAGTACCACAATTCTAGGCAAGCTAGAACACAAAATATGATCCCATTTGTATTCAGTAAGAGCAAACTGTTCAGTTACATAAACTTTTGGTAATTTTAGTTTTGATAACTGTGCAAACTTCAGGAAACTGATTCAGTAAATTCAGTTAAATGAATCATGCAATTGACCGCTATTGACAGTAAATTTAGTCAACTGAATCATGCACGATTCAGTAAATTCAGTGTCTGTGTGCGTGTGATGATTTGACTGCTACTGACAGCTATGTTCAGTTAGTTGTGTGGATCTGAAAATTCAGTTAGAGCAAAATTTGTTGATTCTCAGCTAGCTTCCCATGTGCACTTTCTATGCTTGATAAAATGCCTCACGGAACTATACTAGTTCCTTATGTATGTGTGTGTCCACTGCTATACACACACCGATGCGTGCACGATCACATGTGGCAACGCCAGCAGCACGCGCATATAAAAGAATACGAGAAGTTAAAATTAAAATAACAAGACTATTTTGATGTTTATTACAAAAAATGGATTTTTCCCATTTCTAAAGAATAAGCCAAGAAGTTCAAAACTGAAAAATAGAGTAATTCAAAATTTAAAAAACTTGGATTTTCCGCGTTTCTGAATTACCCATAGTGGTTCAAATTTAAATGATAGAGAAGTTCAATTTTTCTTACAAAACCAAGAAGGTCAACTCAAAATAACAAAGGGGTTCAGTTAAAGAAAACCTAGAAGTTCAAATTTTAAAACACTAGAAGTTCAATTTGAAATAACCGAGAAGGTCAAAAAACCTGGATATTCAAATTTAAAAACTTAGAAAATTGTTTGCTTATTTACAACCATTTTTTCTATAAGAAGTTCAAAGTAAAACAAGAGAGAAGTACAAAGGTTAAAAAAAACTCGGATGTTTTCTCATTACTATTGAATAAAATGAAGAAGTTCAAAATTAAATAAAAAGGAAAAACTAAAAAAAGTTCAAACTAAAGCCAAGAATAAAAGCAAGAAGTTTGAATTAATAAAAAAACTAATGTTCCCCAAAACTAAAAGATTAAAACCAAGAAATTCAATTTTAAAAAACGGAGTAGTTTTATATGTATATAAAAAACTCAGGTTTTCTCGTTACTAGAACATAAATCCAAGAAGTTCAATTTGTAAAAGCGGGGCAGTTTGATATCTATCAAAGAATAAAACAAAATAAGTTCAATTCGAAATAACGAAGAAGTTCGATGTTTCTAAAAAATTCCAATTTTCGCATTTCTAAAAATACACAATGAAGTTCAAATAAAAAAAGGTACAACGGTTCAATGTCTATAAAAACTCAGATATTTTCACGTAACAGGGAGAAGGTCACCATAGAGGTAGGGAGAAGGTCACATAACAGAAGTTCGCGCACTGCATGGTGTGCATTTTGTATGAAAAAAAAGAATGAAAAAGCAAAGGTTAAAAGTTTTGTTGCTAGAAGTTCAAGTACTCGGTCCAAGAAAAATTCAAAAAATTTGTGAGAGAGGTTCAACAAAAATAGGTGACAGAAGTTCAAGGTGAAAATAGCGGGAAATTCAACTACTACACAAAATGCGTTTCAGATAAGAATATAAGAATAGAAAACTAAAAGCTTCAAAAGTTTGTTGCAAGAAGTTTACGTGCTCCTCCGGGTGAAGGTCAAGATCTCTAGTGCGAGATGTCCGACCTTCAATTACATGTATAAAACATGCAAAAACGATATTGTTTTTGCCATTTTTAAAACTGCTCTGAAACGACAACAAATTTGTATTTTCTATCTACATGAAAAAGTTGCCCGTATTCATAAGCTTTCCAACGTTTATTATATGCTACATTCTGATCAATGGTTTAAAAGTTTCATCTATAATGTTTAAAGAACATTTTTACGCATTCAAAAAATATTTTGAACCGTCGCGAATATGGAAAAATGATCAACACGAAAAAGCTGCGTGTTTTCAACAGCTTTCCATCGGTATATCAATTGCTCAATTCCGGTAAGTGGTTTGGGAGTTACGGGCGAAAAACATCACGTCAAAAAACAGAGTGAAGTTCAAGCTGAACTGCCACAGAAGTTCACGTTCTTCACACGGTGCATTTTCGAAGAATCTGTTTCGCGATAAAGGCAGAAAAATGATCTCGCCATTTTCGCAATTACTTGAAAACGGTTAGGAATCGGAGAAAACCATCAACATGAAAAAGTTTAGCATTTTCCATAGCTTTTCAACGGTATATTATTTGCCTCATTCCGATAAACTTTGTAGAAATTACCGCGAAAATAAGTTTTTCGCCATTTTCAAAACTGACAAAAAAACCATAATGAATTGGGAGAAACAATACATACAAAAAAGTTTCACATTTGTTCAAGCTTTCCAACGCCATATCACTTGCTGCACTCGGACGCACGGTTAAAAAATTAACTCGAAAAAACGAACTCGGTAGGACTTGTACCGTTTTCTAGATTACTCTTAAAACGTTCAAAATTAGAAAAAACTTTCAACATGAAAAAGTAGCGTATTTTCATAAGCTTTCTAACGCCATATAATATGTCCTAATTGGATTAGCCGTTTAGAAATCACAGTGAAAATACGAACTCGGCTGTTTGGTTTGCGAAATTTAACGTTTTTCCAAATAACGTTTTAACTATAGGGAACTAGAGAAAACTTTCAACATGTGAAAGGAGCGGTTTTGCAGAAGCTTTCCAACGACGTATTATATGCCGCATTCCTATAAACGTTTACAAATGAGATCAAAAATACGATTCATGTTTTTGTGTGAAGAAAAAATGGTTTTGAAAACTGCTCTTAAACCGCTTACATTTTGACAAAATTTTAAGTTGGTTCATGATACTGGTGTCCATAGCTTTCCAACGGTATATCGCAAGCCCCGTTTGGGAAATGTTGGCCGAAGTTCAACCTAGTTCAGAGGGAAGTTTAGCGTGCAACTCAAGCAATAAAATTGCAAAAAACGCGAGTTCATCACGACCCGAGAGCAAAATCCGCCCATGAGCGAGATTTCTATTTAAAAAGAATATTTAGTTGCTAGAAACCGTTTGTAGATTACACTTACATCACATAGAACACGGCTAACCAAAAAAAATCGCGGGGAGAGCCACGGTTGCGAAGATAGCCCGAAGGTCGGGTTCATACAGAGGGAAGTTCAGTTGTGTATCTGAGGAAGTTTGTGTTGTGATCAGAATAATATTCTAATCCCGTGATCAGAATAGTGTTTACATGCACTAACTAAAACACCCACATGTAGTTGTGGTAGGGTTTTTGACTTTAATTAATATGCACTAAAATGCAATGTAAGGTAAGTGCAAAGAATGACTTAAACATAGCAGACGACCTGAAATGGGATGGAACGATGTAGCTAGTAACTGACGATTTGTAGTCTGAAGTGTCGCATCTCCTTTTGGAAACAATGATCATTCTTGTGAGATGTTCCTGTATGGAAGGTGCGAGCACCAAAACTTGTGCCAAACTTTACCAAAAAATTTCCATGCGATCATGAGAGCACGCGACAGTGACACAATGATTTTCGTTATTTTTTGGACTCTATATGCATTTCTTGAAATTAAAATATCAACAAGGCCTACACCTCTGGTCGCACCATGCGGCTGAATTGTTTGAAGTTTTTTCCCGTTTCTCGCCCAATGAATGAAAACTCGCAAAGCGACACACAAATGACCAACAAGGCCTACACATGTGGCCGCACCCTGAGGAGAAACGATGAACTCATGTTTTCATTCGAACAAAAATATGATGTTAGGTAATGTAAATGTTTTCAAAGAGCACACAGTTCAGTCACGAAAGTCGTGTGTCCAATAAACCGTGGCCGATGTCCCCCTCTACCACGCGCGCGATCAGAGTCGTGCATTCTGAATGGCCAAAACCCAAACCCCACGGATCATGCATCTGCACCGTTCGATTCCCCTTGATCGAACGGTGATCCTCATCCCTTTCGACAACCCATGTAAATGTTTTCAAATAGCCGCTCCCCAAAAAATGTTTTCAAATAGCACACGGTTCACACACGAAAGCCGTGTGCCAACCAAACGTGGCCGATGTCGCCCTTTGATGCGCGCGCGATCTGAGTCGCGCATTCTGATTGGCCAGAACCCAAACCCTACGGATCGTACGTCTACACCGTTGGATGCTCCCAGATCGAACTGTAATCCTCATCCCTTTCGACAGGAAATGCAGTCCGGCTAGGAATTCATTTATATGCCAAAATGCACGGTAAATGACAAAAAATGTCTTACATATAGGACACGAGACCTCATATGCGCCAACAAATCAAACCCGTGGTATATTTGTGATTGCTTTACGTGGGAAAAAATTAGAGGCGAAATGATGAACTCATGTCTTCATTTCAAAATTTGTGTGTCTTCATTTCAAACGAAATTATTCTGTTTGTTCACACGAGCGCTTAGAGGCAACCGTTTGCATAGGCCTTTCCGCGCGCGCGGCCACCGGGGATATTTTTCACCCTTTTCACCTAGGCCGCCAATACCCGGAGTACCTAACACCCCGACCACCCCCCGCGTTTCACTCAACTAGTCCATCCAATCTCCATCGCTAGCTCCCCCCTCCCCCAGATCCACAACAGAACCCTATCCGCCACCGCCGTGCTCACCCCGGCCGTGTGCCCGCTCTTCGGTGTCAAGCCTACCTCCAGTGTCGTTCCCAACACTCGACGGCCCACGCCTCGCCGTCTTCGTTTGCTCGCCTGCCACCCTCGAGCATATTGATGCAGTAACCCTCGCCTCTCATGTGGCCCGGCCGGTTTTGCATTAAGAAGCCTGTTAGTTACTGCTCTCTATCGCGGTGAGGCATATTTCCTCGCAATCCCTCTTCCAATTTCGTTCCGTATGTTCCCAAATTGGCTATAAAATAACGGAGAGCGTATATATGTTCATTATCTTCCTTCCTTACTACTCCCTCTGTTCCTCAATATTTGTCTTTTTACAGATTTTAAACGAACTACCACATACAGATGTATATAGACATATTTTAGAGTGTAGTTTCACTCATTTTGCTCTGTATGTAGTCACTTGTTGAAATCTCTAGAAAGACAAATATTTAGGAACGGAGGGAGTACATATAAGATGATTTGTTCAATAAGTTACTGCCTGTTTACAGATCACGGGCGCTCGAGTCACACAAACTTAACAAATTAGCCATGCATTTTCAAAATTATTGCATGGCATGTTTAGAAAGCTTGATACCAAGTTGTTAGTTTTATGCTTATCCTCCTTTCCTGACTTTCGCATGTGTTCTCTGTAGATGTCGAGTAGCAGTGATAGCACTCATGCTTCAGACGATGTATCTTCGTTTGATTCGGACAACCCTAGGTCTTCGGCAGATTGTGAGGGATTAAGTAATCTTGAACGGGATAGAGCTGCAGCAATTACCCTTCCGGACGAGACATGGAGGCACGCTCCAAGGAAGCCAACACACCAGCCTAAAGGTGTATATGAAGTAACCGAGATTGATTTTAAGTCTTGGGCTCCAACTAATCCAGATAAAGCACGCACGAGGTTCAGGAGTGTGTGTGGATTTGTTGGCAGGGCAAGGCTCAACATTAATCTGTCGAGGTTTCGGAAGGCTGACACAGAAACACGGCGAAGGATAGTCCGGGAGATCATGGATCACTTCAACGTTCCAGAGCAGTGGAGACTGCAAGTGGAACACGCTGCACTGAAGAAGGCTAGGGATGCTTAGAGAAACTGGAAGCACGTGTTGTACAAGAAGTACTTGAGGGAAGGCAAGGACCCAATCCCCGCATACCCCCAAATTACAAAGGCAGACTGGACAGAATTCAAAATGGTCAGGGTAACTAAAGTGTTTGCTGAGAAGAGTTTCAAGCAATCGGAACTTCAGAAGAAGAACATACACCCCCATCGTATGGGTGTGGCAGGATACTACGACATGAAACCGATAAGGGACCAGGAGGACAAAGAAGCAGTAGCGGCGGCTGGGAATCCGGCCTTTAGTGAAATCAGGGGCGGACGTGCCAGAGACTACTTGTGGGCACGTGCAAAGAGGCGTGATGATGGAACTTATTACTTTGAAACTCACGTGACGCTGAACTGTATCAAGTGATGTTAGAGGCTTCCAAGATCCCTGGAAGGTTCTACAGGAACTCAGGGCCATGTGACATTCTGTCCGTTGCTCTGGAAACAAAAGAGCCCCCTGGCCATGCAAGGGGTATAGGTGTGAATGTCCCGCACAAGAGGGCTTTCACACTCAGCAAAGAAGAGAGGCTCAACATGAAAAAAGCGAGGAGTGAAATGAAGTAGAATGCATTGTATGAAATCTTGAGGAAGGATATGTATCCGGCAGTTTGAAAGGATGTTGAGGTGTCAATGATGATGTAGAAGACTCTAACAGCGACAGATAGCCAGTAGACGGGATGGGAGGCGGGCATGGAGGATGCTGCTTATTGCGCGACAACACTGCTCATGAGTAGTTGTGCATCAGCTGACCCCAGCAACACTGAGACTACAGCTGCTCGTGATGATGCTATATCTGATCTATCTGGAATGAAAGACAGACTGAAGGGTGTGCTTACACATTATGAAGGTACATTAAAATGTGCAATAGCCTGGGTTTGCCCACCTTCTTGGAAGATGGCCTCTTCTTGGACATTGTGCCATTGAAGCCAGGCTGTGTGAAGTGCTACGTAACTGAAGTAAAGCCTGTATTCATTGAATTTTCCCTGAAGGATGTCCTAGGAGACTTCGATGAGCAAAGGACCTTGGGAGAAACAATGTTACATCACATTCAGTGGCCATGAAAGGAAATAGAGTTCATCGATGAGATCTGTGAAGCCCCGACAAGAGCAACCATTGTTGCCCCACAACCAGTGACGCTCTCCTTGCCACAGCAGCTCTCGTGTGCTGATGCATCAACCAGTGATCAGCCGGCCTGACTTTGTGGCGTACAGGCCATGTCATCCTCCGCCTCAAAGCAGCCAGTGGCAAGGCCTGTAACTGTTGAAGACGTACCACCGGTTCAGATGCCAACCGCTCAAGCAGCGGGGGGAGACCCAGCTGCAGCACATGCTCAGCAGACCAACCTGGTGGAATAGACTTCTAAGCAGTCTCATGCTTCGGAAGCGCCTGCTAAGCAGTCTCTAGGTCCAGAACCGACTGCTCATCAGTACGTCGGTCCGCAGTCGCGTGATCAGCATACCAATGCGTCAGTACTTCCTGCTCGGCAAACCAACGCATTGGCATGGCCTCCTCAGCACACCGACAAGTTGGCACCACCTGCTCAAAAACCCGACATAGCTTCAACACATGGTCAGCAGTCCGATGCCTTTGCTCCTACAGCCTAGCAGTCCACCATAGTAGCACCGCCAGCTCAACGGTCCGGCATAGATAAACCGTCTGCTAAGCAGTCCATCCAAGCTTCACTGTCTGCTCGGCAGTCTACCTTGCAGGCAACCAGATGTTCTGCCAGAAATGCTTCAAGTACCAAGAAGGAAGTGGCCAAAAAGGCTACACCCACGACCACGAGGAAGCGCGTCGGGAGAGTGAAGAGGAAAGAGAACAATTGCCTCTTACTTAAAGCACTCATTGCCTAGAACCAAATTAACAGCAGCTTGTTCGAATCGGGGAGTAATATTATTACTGACGCCATGGATGATGAAGAAGTACGTTTGTTGCTTGCTAAAAGTAAAGTAGACGTACTTCAAGAACACTATTACGTCCATGGCCAGCCATTTCTTGTTGGCGAATACTTTGATGAGTGGAGCTCCGGTTGCTGTGAGTTACATGAATATTGCATGGGTCTAATGTCAGTAGGTCATCATGGTTTGCTAGTCCACTACAATAGAGATCATTTCCAACACGATGTTGGTTCCATCGATGTGAGTTTTGAGGACTTACATCTCTTCTTCAATTTCAATGTGCTCGATGCCACTCTTATTAGATGCCTGATTTTGTAAGTACTTAACAAACTCTGATCAACTTCTCCATACAAGGCTATAAATGATAAACAGCTAACTGCATTTTATTCCTCTCAAGGGATTGAACGCACAGAGAAGAACAAGGGAGAGTGTGTATTTCATAGATCCTGAATTAACAAATGGCTCAACAATACATGGTAAGGACCTACGGGACTGGGCCGTTACCACGGTCGTCCGTCTCTTCGAAAACACGTCCCATGCAGAATCATTTTTCTAGCCATATCATGAACGGTAAGCCAAGTAAGCAACCACGCATACACTTATTGTCTTTCGGATTTTGACATAATTCGTAAGTTCATGGCTTTCTTAATATGTAGCGATCACTGGATATTGGTATTCATTGTTCCAAACAAGAACACAGATTACTACATCGATTCTCTCGGAGAGTCAACAAACGCTTAGTATGTGACGCATCTTCAGTAATTCAAGGATAGGTATTGAATTCTATGATGTTGAAATTAATTTGCATTCATATCTAGTTCAATAGTTGATGTTTTCAAAATTCATCATCATTTGTACTGTGCTCACATTGTAGAAAACTAAACCAGGGGACCTGTTCAAGAGGGAACTACCTCTGCAGCACCAGATCGTTTCTCTAGTAACACAACGAAATTCGTTATTTTCGGAAAATTGATCCAACAGTCTGCAAATACCTTTTCTTACGCTAGTCAAATGTTCAAGCTTCTAAATAAACCTCTCTCTATTTTGTCCAAAGAAATAATAATACATCTAACACTGGTTAGGTTGTTCCTAACAGGACAAATACATGACTAATTTTGTACAAAAAATTCAGTGTCCTCAGCAAGAAGCAGGAACCAACCTTTGTGGATACTATGTTTGCAGACACATGACCTCCATCTGAAGTCTACTGATAGTTGTGATGATCCTTGCGAATTAGTACCAGTAAGTCTATCTTAATTAATATCTTCTACTCCACTCATATCGCACATTCTGATTTTAAAAATAATGCAGCTCATCTTAAAACCGACGACCCCTGAACCGCTCCCGGCTGGTGAATTGGGGATGGTTCGGAGATTTATCAGCGACTTCTTCCTAGATCACTACATCAATCCCACTAGTGATAATCAAGATTTCAGCATGCCTTCTCCTGAAACATTGAGTAAGAGTTAGCCGCTAAACATATAATGCATGGATCCATTGTTTTCCATTTGATGAGGTCTTCGTATTTCGTACACTATGATTAATTATGTAATGCAAATATGTGTGGACAAATCATTAGAATTTAGCTACCATATGTTGAATTGCCATTGTTGTGAAATCGGATGAATGTCCTTCCTGTGGACACTATTTGTTCAATTGAATATTGTGGCGAATTTGCTTTTTGCCTGCCGATTCAAAATGGGATATTTTTGTTTATTTGTTCAATTGAATATTGTGGCGAATTTGCTTTTCGTGTGCCGATTCAAAATGTGATATTTTTGTTTATTTGTTCAAGTGAATATTGTGGCAAATTTGTTTTTTGCATGCTGATTCAAAATGGGATATTTTTGTATTAACCTGGCAATTTCTCCGCATACAGTTCAATTAAATGAGTGTTTGCGATCCACATCGGAAAGCATACGTCAATCATAGCGGAACCGTCGATGATACAGAACAGATCGCAAACGATTTGCAGCGCTACTACGTGTGCGTAGGGTCTCTGGAACAATTTGTGATACCGCGTTATTGTAATGCCCAGGATGGGACTATACCTCCTACGTGTCGAGGCACGACTTAAAGGTATAAGCCCATTCTGGAATGATCTCAAGTTTGGTATCTTTGCACGACTCATGTAAAAATAGGGATGAAATTGCAAAAGAAGATAGTTGGCTTACACTCGCCACTTCACTCAATACATAACATAAGCAAAACATCACCCAAAACATCACAACCCGACTACGGGCGAAGATCCAAAAGAAAGATACCAAAAACATAACACCACAGGTCCGATCGCCCCTAGTAGGAACCACTACTGATCGTCGAAAACGTCACAAGCATACGGCCACGCCCTTCATCGAACTCCCGGTGGAGTTCTGATCCAACTCCTGCTTCATTCTCGGCTGAACCTGCATCTGGTGTTGTAGTATCTGTGAGCCACGAGGACTCAGCAATCCCATAACCATGGGTATCAAGACTAGCAAAGCTTTATGGGTAGGAAGAGGTAAAGTGGTGAGGTTACAGCAGCGGCTAAGCATAATATGGTGGCTAACTTGCGAGTACAAGAGTAAGATGAGCATCTATGCAAACGGTCGCAACTAGTAGTGATCGCTAAAGATCCTGAACTACATACGAATCAAACATAACCCCATCGTGTTCTCTTCTCAAAGTGAAAAGAGACAGTCACGGTTACTCACACAGTTGTGTGTTTTACTTCGGATCCTCTGTCAAGTTTTCTACAACCGGACATTAACAAATTCCAATCTGCCACATAACCGCGGGCACGGCTTTCGAAAGATCATAACCCTGCAGGGGTGTCCCAACTTAGCCCATCACAAGCTCTCACGATTAGCTGAAGTGATAAATATAATATCATCACCCCTTATCTTAGGGAAATCCGATCAGGCTCGGCATCCCGGTGCACAAGACATTTCGACAATGGTAAAACAAGTCCAGCAAGACCTCCCGGTGTGTCGACACGCTGATAGTAGCAGCGCGTATCTCGTCTCAGGCCACGACCGGATGGGCGATTATACGAGTAAAACCAATCCTCGAGTTTCCCCGTGGTGGCCCCGCATACTCCCCGTTTGGGACCAACACCATCAGCACTGGCCCCCCTGCTATGTAGAAAAGAATCCCTGGGGACGCGACCCCCTATGCAATTTTCATTAATTAATTAAGTTGTTATTATGAGCAAATTAAAACAAATGTTGGGCCTTGCTGGAGGAGTTTTATTCAAAGACGAACTGTCAAGGGGTCCCCATCAACCCATCGTGTAAGGAACGCAAAATCAAGGAACATAATGCCGGTTTATCGGCGCCTAAGGTGGCATGAGTGGAACAGAACACCGAGCAAAAGGCCAAGCCTTCCACCCATGCCCAGTATATAGGTGTGTTAATAATAATAATAGATATTGTGATATTCCAACAACAAGTTCACACCTGGAACGATCTTCATCTTCACCTGCAACTAACAACGCTATAAGAGGGGCTGAGCAGCGGGAAACATAGCCAAACAATGGTTTTGCTAGGAAGGTGTCAAAGGTTAGAGGTTTCATGGCAACAAGGAGAGGGCTGACAATAAAATATGGGTAGCACGACATGTAACGATAGCATCGAGACAACTAAGCATGGCAATGGTACTAAAGGTATCCAAGGGTATGATCATCTTGCCTGGGATTCTGCAAGGGAGAAGAACGGGTCCAAGAAGTAGTCGAACGGAGCCTCACAACTCCGGAACGGAACCGAAGCTATCAAGAGAAGCAACCGGAAAGAAGCAAACAACATGGTAAACACACAAGCATAAACATGGCATACGATGCACATCCAAATATGATGCATGTCCGGTTTAAATATGCATGGCATGGCAATGTGCACAAACAAAACTACAAGTTAAGTGGAGCTCAAGATGCAACGAGTTGCATATTGACGAAACACCACATGTTATTTATTTAGTTGACTCTCGTTTATTTACAAGACAAGATTAAATGTTTTTAACATAGCAAGAGGTGAAACAAAAGTAAACTACCTATCTAGGCAATTTAAATGAGGCCGGAAATACCAATGACAATTCCAGAAAAATCCCCATATGCATGTTTAGCAATTCTTAAAGCAAACAACATTTTAAACATATTAAGGCTTTTATCATGATGCGGATGTCATGATCAAGTTTATGCAATTTTATTAAAAGTTAACAAGAAGAGATATGAAGTATTTGTCACCGTGGTGGAAAGAAAGGGTGCCACGGCAACGATCCAAAAATGATGCAACGGCAACATCTCGGTTCCTGTAACTCGTCGAGAGACCGGAGCAAAAGAAAAGGTGGCGTGAGCGAGTCGAACTAGATGAAAGGTGGGGTGATCCCGTCACTGGGTTCCCACGAGTCGGCGACGAGGCAACCGAGGAGCATGAAAAAAGACGAAATGGGCGCGGTGCACCCAAGGGAAACAACTCATACAACACATGCATTCCACGGGTCATCGTCTCGGGGTTATACCTTCGAAACATTCGTTTCGGGGCGGTTCGAGGAAAGTAGAGGAATTAGTTGTTCACGAGGTCGTCAACGAAGTAGTCGTTCACATTCCGTTTTAGAGAGGTACTTGACGAAGCAATCGTTTCCGGGGCGACGGTAGTCGTTCACATTGGCGTCTTCGTTCACGATCGTCGTACACGTTCCGTAGAGGTACTTGTCGCGGCATCGGACGTAGGGGTACTTGACGCGTCGTCTTGTGTAGTCATTCTGTAGATGTTCGGGTTGTTGTAGAGGTACTTGGTGCTAGGTCGTTGAACTTGACGAAAACCAACCGGAGGTAGCCGTACATGTCGGTGGTGGTGTAAATTGATGGGTCCGAACTCTTCGGGGGTCCTCGTTGTACTTGCAGGCCTTGGCGATTCCATGAAGTCGTGCACGGGAGGTGGTTGTCTTGGCATCCCATGGCAGCAACGATGCAACGGGTGGTCTCGGTCACAACCATGCCACCTTCCATCGAGGCCGAACTGGAGGCTTGGCGCGGTCGAGGACGACGGGTAGACAGGGGCAAAGCAGCGGCATCAGCTGAACTTGGCGGCGCCGGTTGCCGTGGAAGCGCGAAGGAGGCCGGAGGGCGCTTGGGCGAGGCTGGAGGGCTTCTGGCCGGCCGGGCTTCGGCCTGCAACGGCGTGCCGAAAGGGGGGGGGAGGCACTGACGAGGCCGGGGCGAGCCGGCTGCTCCTGGCGGCGAGGCTGGAATGGATGGGGAGGCACGGGCGCTGGTGGGGCGCGTCCATGGCGCTGGAGACGAAGGCGCGGGGCGCTGCTTGAGGTGGCGGGCGCGGGGCGCTGGCTGGTCGCCGGATCCGTCGAGGAGGACGACCGGGGCGCGTCGAGGCTGAGGCTGGCCGTCGCTGGCGGCCTTGGTGGCACCGGTGGCCGGCGCGAGGCGCGGAGGAGGCCGGAGGGAGGCGCTCGGGGGCGAGGCGCAGGCCTTGGCGGCGGACGACGCGGCTCCTGGCCGGCCGAGAGATGGGGGCGAGGGGGGTTCGAGAGGGAGAGGAGCAGAGTCGAGCGAGAGGATCGGCCTGGCAGCGGCTCGGGAGGGAGAGCGAGGGGAGAGATGGGGTCGGTGCGCTTAGGGTTAGGAGCTGGGGTTGGGCCTTGGGCCAGATGGGC